>OX246744.1:16700812-16794945 GCA_945910005.1 Isoperla grammatica
TTCTTAGCTCGATGGAACTATACCGGGGGTAGGCTCGAGTCGGTCACAATAGACACCTCAGTGGGGGGCGTCACTTCACTATTACATAGTCCGTGACGACAACACCTTGCTTCTTAGCTCGATGGAACTATACCTGGGGTAGGCTCGAGTCGGTCACAATAGACACCTCAGTGGGGGGCGTCACTTCACTATTACACAGTCCGTGACGACAACACCTTGCTTCTTAGCTCGATGGAACTATACCGGGGGCAGCTCAAGTCGGTCACAATAGACACCTCAGTGGGGGGCGTCACTTCACTATTACATAGTCCGTGACGACAACACCTTGCTTCTTAGCTCGATGGAACTATACCTGGGGCAGCTCTAGTCGGTCACAATAGACACCTCAGTGGGGGGCGTCACTTCACTATTACATAGTCCGTGACGACAACACCTTGCTTCTTAGCTCGATGGAACTATACCTGGGGCAGCTCTAGTCGGTCACAATAGACACCTCAGTGGGGGGCGTCACTTCACTATTACATAGTCCGTGACGACAACACCTTGCTTCTTAGCTCGATGGAACTATACCTGGGGCAGCTCTAGTCGGTCACAATAGACACCTCAGTGGGGGGCGTCACTTCACTATTACATAGTCCGTGACGACAACACCTTGCTTCTTAGCTCGATGGAACTATACCGGGGGTAGGCTCGAGTCGGTCACAATAGACACCTCAGTGGGGGCGTCACTTCACTATTACATAGTCCGTGACGACAACACCTTGCTTCTTAGCTCGATGGAACTATACCTGGGGCAGCTCTAGTCGGTCACAATAGACACCTCAGTGGGGGGCGTCACTTCACTATTACATAGTCCGTGACGACAACACCTTGCTTCTTAGCTCGATGGAACTATACCTGGGGCAGCTCTAGTCGGTCACAATAGACACCTCAGTGGGGGGCGTCACTTCACTATTACATAGTCCGTGACGACAACACCTTGCTTCTTAGCTCGATGGAACTATACCGGGGGTAGGCTCGAGTCGGTCACAATAGACACCTCAGTGGGGGCGTCACTTCACTATTACATAGTCAGTGACGACAACACCTTGCTTCTTAGCTCGATGGAACTATACCTCGGGTAGGCTCGAGTCGGTCACAATAGACACCTCAGTGGGGGGCGTCACTTCACTATTACATAGTCCGTGACGACAACACCTTGCTTCTTAGCTCGATGGAACTATACCGGGGGTAGGCTCGAGTCGGTCACAATAGACACCTCAGTGGGGGGCGTCACTTCACTATTACATAGTCAGTGACGACAACACCTTGCTTCTTAGCTCGATGGAACTATACCTGGGGCAGCTCGAGTCGGTCACAATAGACACCTCAGTGGGGGGCGTCACTTCACTATTACATAGTCCGTGACGACAACACCTTGCTTCTTAGCTCGATGGAACTATACCTGGGGTAGGCTCGAGTCGGTCACAATAGACACCTCAGTGGGGGGCGTCACTTCACTATTACATAGTCCGTGACGACAACACCTTGCTTCTTAGCTCGATGGAACTATACCGGGGGTAGGCTCGAGTCGGTCACAATAGACACCTCAGTGGGGGGCGTCACTTCACTATTACATAGTCCGTGACGACAACACCTTGCTTCTTAGCTCGATGGAACTATACCTGGGGCAGCTCGAGTCGGTCACAATAGACACCTCAGTGGGGGGCGTCACTTCACTATTACATAGTCCGTGACGACAACACCTTGCTTCTTAGCTCGATGGAACTATACCTGGGGCAGCTCGAGTCGGTCACAATAGACACCTCAGTGGGGGGCGTCACTTCACTATTACATAGTCCGTGACGACAACACCTTGCTTCTTAGCTCGATGGAACTATACCTGGGGCAGCTCGAGTCGGTCACAATAGACACCTCAGTGGGGGGCGTCACTTCACTATTACATAGTCCGTGACGACAACACCTTGCTTCTTAGCTCGATGGAACTATACCTGGGGTAGGCTCGAGTCGGTCACAATAGACACCTCAGTGGGGGGCGTCACTTCACTATTACATAGTCCGTGACGACAACACCTTGCTTCTTAGCTCGATGGAACTATACCGGGGGTAGGCTCGAGTCGGTCACAATAGACACCTCAGTGGGGGGCGTCACTTCACTATTACATAGTCCGTGACGACAACACCTTGCTTCTTAGCTCGATGGAACTATACCGGGGGTAGGCTCGAGTCGGTCACAATAGACACCTCAGTGGGGGGCGTCACTTCACTATTACATAGTCCGTGACGACAACACCTTGCTTCTTAGCTCGATGGAACTATACCGGGGGCAGCTCGAGTCGGACACAATAGACACCTCAGTGGGGGCGTCACTTCACTATTACATAGTCCGTGACGACAACACCTTGCTTCTTAGCTCGATGGAACTATACCGGGGGCAGCTCGAGTCGGTCACAATAGACACCTCAGTGGGGGGCGTCACTTCACTATTACATAGTCCGTGACGACAACACCTTGCTTCTTAGCTCGATGGAACTATACCTGGGGCAGCTCGAGTCGGTCACAATAGACACCTCAGTGGGGGGCGTCACTTCACTATTACATAGTCCGTGACGACAACACCTTGCTTCTTAGCTCGATGGAACTATACCGGGGGTAGGCTCGAGTCGGTCACAATAGACACCTCAGTGGGGGGCGTCACTTCACTATTACATAGTCCGTGACGACAACACCTTGCTTCTTAGCTCGATGGAACTATACCTGGGGCAGCTCGAGTCGGTCACAATAGACACCTCAGTGGGGGGCGTCACTTCACTATTACATAGTCCGTGACGACAACACCTTGCTTCTTAGCTCGATGGAACTATACCGGGGGTAGGCTCGAGTCGGTCACAATAGACACCTCAGTGGGGGGCGTCACTTCACTATTACATAGTCCGTGACGACAACACCTTGCTTCTTAGCTCGATGGAACTATACCGGGGGTAGGCTCGAGTCGGTCACAATAGACACCTCAGTGGGGGGCGTCACTTCACTATTACATAGTCCGTGACGACAACACCTTGCTTCTTAGCTCGATGGAACTATACCGGGGGCAGCTCGAGTCGGTCACAATAGACACCTCAGTGGGGGGCGTCACTTCACTATTACATAGTCCGTGACGACAACACCTTGCTTCTTAGCTCGATGGAACTATACCGGGGGCAGCTCGAGTCGGTCACAATAGACACCTCAGTGGGGGGCGTCACTTCACTATTACATAGTCCGTGACGACAACACCTTGCTTCTTAGCTCGATGGAACTATACCTGGGGCAGCTCGAGTCGGTCACAATAGACACCTCAGTGGGGGGCGTCACTTCACTATTACATAGTCCGTGACGACAACACCTTGCTTCTTAGCTCGATGGAACTATACCTGGGGCAGCTCGAGTCGGTCACAATAGACACCTCAGTGGGGGCGTCACTTCACTATTACATAGTCCGTGACGACAACACCTTGCTTCTTAGCTCGATGGAACTATACCGGGGGTAGGCTCGAGTCGGTCACAATAGACACCTCAGTGGGGGGCGTCACTTCACTATTACATAGTGCGTGACGACAACACCTTGCTTCTTAGCTCGATGGAACTATACCGGGGGTAGGCTCGAGTCGGTCACAATAGACACCTCAGTGGGGGGCGTCACTTCACTATTACATAGTCCGTGACGACAACACCATGCTTCTTAGCTCGATGGAACTATACCGGGGGTAGGCTCGAGTCGGTCACAATAGACACCTCAGTGGGGGGCGTCACTTCACTATTACATAGTCCGTGACGACAACACCTTGCTTCTTAGCTCCATGGAACTATACCTGGGGTAGGCTCGAGTCGGTCACAATAGACACCTCAGTGGGGGGCGTCACTTCACTATTACATAGTCCGTGACGACAACACCTTGCTTCTTAGCTCGATGGAACTATACCTGGGGCAGCTCTAGTCGGTCACAATAGACACCTCAGTGGGGGGCGTCACTTCACTATTACATAGTCCGTGACGACAACACCATGCTTCTTAGCTCGATGGAACTATACCGGGGGTAGGCTCGAGTCGGTCACAATAGACACCTCAGTGGGGGGCGTCACTTCACTATTACATAGTCCGTGACGACAACACCTTGCTTCTTAGCTCGATGGAACTATACCGGGGGTAGGCTCGAGTCGGTCACAATAGACACCTCAGTGGGGGCGTCACTTCACTATTACATAGTCCGTGACGACAACACCTTGCTTCTTAGCTCGATGGAACTATACCGGGGGTAGGCTCGAGTCGGTCACAATAGACACCTCAGTGGGGGGCGTCACTTCACTATTACATAGTCCGTGACGACAACACCTTGCTTCTTAGCTCGATGGAACTATACCTGTGTAGGCTCGAGTCGGTCACAATAGACACCTCAGTGGGGGGCGTCACTTCACTATTACACAGTCCGTGACGACAACACCTTGCTTCTTAGCTCGATGGAACTATACCTGGGGTAGGCTCGAGTCGGTCACAATAGACACCTCAGTGGGGGCGTCACTTCACTATTACATAGTCCGTGACGACAACACCTTGCTTCTTAGCTCGATGGAACTATACCGGGGGTAGGCTCGAGTCGGTCACAATAGACACCTCAGTGGGGGCGTCACTTCACTATTACATAGTCAGTGACGACAACACCTTGCTTCTTAGCTCGATGGAACTATACCTCGGGTAGGCTCGAGTCGGTCACAATAGACACCTCAGTGGGGGGCGTCACTTCACTATTACATAGTCCGTGACGACAACACCTTGCTTCTTAGCTCGATGGAACTATACCGGGGGTAGGCTCGAGTCGGTCACAATAGACACCTCAGTGGGGGGCGTCACTTCACTATTACATAGTCCGTGACGACAACACCTTGCTTCTTAGCTCGATGGAACTATACCGGGGGTAGGCTCGAGTCGGTCACAATAGACACCTCAGTGGGGGGCGTCACTTCACTATTACATAGTCCGTGACGACAACACCTTGCTTCTTAGCTCGATGGAACTATACCGGGGGTAGGCTCGAGTCGGTCACAATAGACACCTCAGTGGGGGGCGTCACTTCACTATTACATAGTCCGTGACGACAACACCTTGCTTCTTAGCTCGATGGAACTATACCGGGGGTAGGCTCGAGTCGGTCACAATAGACACCTCAGTGGGGGGCGTCACTTCACTATTACATAGTCCGTGACGACAACACCTTGCTTCTTAGCTCGATGGAACTATACCTGGGGTAGGCTCGAGTCGGTCACAATAGACACCTCAGTGGGGGCGTCACTTCACTATTACATAGTCCGTGACGACAACACCTTGCTTCTTAGCTCGATGGAACTATACCTGGGGTAGGCTCTAGTCGGTCACAATAGACACCTCAGTGGGGGGCGTCACTTCACTATTACATAGTCCGTGACGACAACACCTTGCTTCTTAGCTCGATGGAACTATACCTGGGGTAGGCTCTAGTCGGTCACAATAGACACCTCAGTGGGGGGCGTCACTTCACTATTACATAGTCCGTGACGACAACACCTTGCTTCTTAGCTCGATGGAACTATACCGGGGGTAGGCTCGAGTCGGTCACAATAGACACCTCAGTGGGGGGCGTCACTTCACTATTACATAGTCCGTGACGACAACACCTTGCTTCTTAGCTCGATGGAACTATACCTGGGGTAGGCTCTAGTCGGTCACAATAGACACCTCAGTGGGGGGCGTCACTTCACTATTACATAGTCCGTGACGACAACACCTTGCTTCTTAGCTCGATGGAACTATACCGGGGGTAGGCTCGAGTCGGTCACAATAGACACCTCAGTGGGGGGCGTCACTTCACTATTACATAGTCCGTGACGACAACACCTTGCTTCTTAGCTCGATGGAACTATACCTGGGGCAGCTCGAGTCGGTCACAATAGACACCTCAGTGGGGGGCGTCACTTCACTATTACATAGTCCGTGACGACAACACCTTGCTTCTTAGCTCGATGGAACTATACCTGGGGTAGGCTCGAGTCGGTCACAATAGACACCTCAGTGAGGGGCGTCACTTCACTATTACATAGTCCGTGACGACAACACCTTGCTTCTTAGCTCGATGGAACTATACCGGGGGCAGCTCGAGTCGGTCACAATAGACACCTCAGTGGGGGGCGTCACTTCACTATTACATAGTCCGTGACGACAACACCTTGCTTCTTAGCTCGATGGAACTATACCGGGGGCAGCTCTAGTCGGTCACAATAGACACCTCAGTGGGGGGCGTCACTTCACTATTACATAGTCCGTGACGACAACACCTTGCTTCTTAGCTCGATGGAACTATACCGGGGGTAGGCTCGAGTCGGTCACAATAGACACCTCAGTGGGGGGCGTCACTCCACTATTACATAGTCCGTGACAACACCTTGCTTCTTAGCTCGATGGAACTATACCGGGGGCAGCTCGAGTCGGTCACAATAGACACCTCAGTGGGGGCGTCACTTCACTATTACATAGTCCGTGACGACAACACCTTGCTTCTTAGCTCGATGGAACTATACCTGGGGTAGGCTCGAGTCGGTCACAATAGACACCTCAGTGGGGGGCGTCACTTCACTATTACATAGTCCGTGACGACAACACCTTGCTTCTTAGCTCGATGGAACTATACCGGGGGCAGCTCGAGTCGGTCACTATAGACACCTCAGTGGGGGGCGTCACTTCACTATTACATAGTCCGTGACGACAACACCTTGCTTCTTAGCTCGATGGAACTATACCTGGGGCAGCTCGAGTCGGTCACAATAGACACCTCAGTGGGGGGCGTCACTTCACTATTACATAGTCCGTGACGACAACACCTTGCTTCTTAGCTCGATGGAACTATACCGGGGGTAGGCTCGAGTCGGTCACAATAGACACCTCAGTGGGGGGCGTCACTTCACTATTACATAGTCCGTGACGACAACACCTTGCTTCTTAGCTCGATGGAACTATACCGGGGGTAGGCTCGAGTCGGTCACAATAGACACCTCAGTGGGGGGCGTCACTTCACTATTACATAGTCCGTGACGACAACACCTTGCTTCTTAGCTCGATGGAACTATACCGGGGGCAGCTCGAGTCGGTCACAATAGACACCTCAGTGGGGGCGTCACTTCACTATTACATAGTCCGTGACGACAACACCTTGCTTCTTAGCTCGATGGAACTATACCGGGGGTAGGCTCGAGTCGGACACAATAGACACCTCAGTGGGGGCGTCACTTCACTATTACATAGTCCGTGACGACAACACCTTGCTTCTTAGCTCGATGGAACTATACCGGGGGTAGGATCGAGTCGGACACAATAGACACCTCAGTGGGGGCGTCACTTCACTATTACATAGTCAGTGACGTCAACACCTTGCTTCTTAGCTCGATGGAACTATACCGGGGGTAGGCTCGAGTCGGACACAATAGACACCTCAGTGGGGGGCGTCACTTCACTATTACACAGTCAGTGACGACAACACCTTGCTCCTTTCGGTGTGGCCAGTATACATTCTTATTATGCCCGGTATAATGAACTTCCGATACATATTTAGTAAGTTACTTAATTGTTTTCACCATGGCAACCAGACTTGCCAGCAGTTATTGTCATAGTGAAAACAAGTAGGTAGGTGATAACGCCATTATGTGTTAACAAAATTAAATATCACTCTATTAGCCCCTAGTTCACACTTCACGCTAGTTCTTATCACTCTATTAGCCCCTAGTTCACACTTCAAGCTAGTTCATATCACTCTTTTAGCCCCTAGTTCACACTTCACTCTAGTTCATATATCTCTATTAGCCCTTAGTTCACACTTCACGCTAGTTCATATCACTCTAAAGCCCCTAGTTCACACTTCACTTTAGTTCATATCACTCTATCAGCCCCTAGTTCACACTTCACTCTAGTTCATATCACTCTATTAGCCCCTATTTCACACTTCACTCTAGTTCATATATCTCTATTAGCCCTTAGTTCACACTTCACTCTAGTTCATATCACTCTAAAGCCCCTAGTTCACACTTCACTTTAGTTCATATATCTCTATTAGCCCTTAGTTCACACTTCACTTTAGTTCATATCACTCTATTAGCACCTACTTCACACTTCACTCTAGTTCATATCACTCTATTAACCCCTAGTTCACACTTCACGCTAGTTCATATCACTTTATTAGCCCCTAGTTCACACTTCACTCTAGTTCATATATCTCTATTAGCCCTTAGTTCACACTTCACTCTAGTTCATATATCTCTATTAGCCCTTAGTTCACACTTCACTCTAGTTCATATCACTCTAAAGCCCCTAGTTCACACTTCACTCTAGTTCATATATCTCTATTAGCCCCTAGTTCACACTTCACTCAAGTGCATATCACTCTATTAGCCCCTAGTTCACACTTCACTCTAGTTCATATCACTCTATTAGCCCCTAGTTCACACTTCAAGCTAGTTCAAATCACTTTATTAGCCCCTAGTTCACACTTTACTTTAGTTCATATCACTCTTTCGTTATCTTACCTTGCCAATATAATAGGTGTCTGCATCTTTCCATCACATTGAAGTCGTCATTTGGTTCTGCAATTATTGCAGCTTTTACAGAAGCAATAATCTTTCTAAAGAACATTTTGGACAGTTAAGTGAAGATTAATTGTGAATGTACAAAAAACAATATGGAGTGTTTGTTTGTGTCCTAATTAACACAACTTAACTTTGTTGCCACTGCTGTAGCTGCAGGACTCCTTATATCTACAACGGAATAGCGACCACTCTGGGCCTGAGCTGTACTTGCTGTAGCTCACGGTACCCAAGGTGTCAAAGGGCCGGGTTGTTTTTGAAGCGTGAAAAATCAAACATTCCTCGTTGAATTATTAATAACATTCGCATACGACGTATGGCACATTATTTATTTATAAAGCTACTCTAACATGCGATATCGCGACCTAGTAAGTTAAATGTAAGACCAAAGCTATGCATAATTTATTTGACTGTGTTAAAGTAGCTCAAGCAATAAACGATCACAACCGAAAATTGCCAAACTTATCTCTACGTATATAGTCATCTGTCTTCATTACAATATAAGAAAAGGTAGGCTAGCCTTCCTGAGCTGGTTTTTGAGATAACCCGCTTAAATTTCTTGATTTTCGTGATTTTTGACATTGAAGCTATACAAACTAACACACTTTGCACCACTGTACTTATCGTAAAGTAAATTTCCCACAATGTAATGTCCACAATAAGCTTGCATTTTATTATCTCCACAATAAGCTTGCATTGTATTAGTAATGTCCACAATAAGCTTGCATTGTATTAGTAATGTCCACAAAAAGCTTGCATTTAATTAGTAATCTCCACAATAAGCTTGCATTGTATTAGTAATGTCCACAATAACCTTGCATTGTATTAGTGATGTCCACAATAAGCTTGCATTGTATTAGTAATCTCCACAATAAGCTAGCATTTTATTAGTAATCTCCACAATAAGATAGCATTGTATTAGTAATCTCCACAATATGCTAGCATTTTATTAGTAATGTCCACAATAAGCTAGCAATAAGAAACGGGGGGTTAAAGTAGTGTCAATGATGGATAAGAAACCCCTATATCCATTTGCCGCGTCTAAGCCCCTGATACCCCTAGGACGGCTGGACACACTGTGACACTCAATGATAAGACTATACAAGATACAAGACAAATTTTATCTCCTGAATTGTAATGGCAGTCCTTTGTTGTCAAAGAAAACTTCTAGAAGCTGGGGTCTTGATGTTAGGATATCCACTGCATCAAGTGTCGGAGACCTGTGGCTCAGACAGGGGTGACCAACGCCAGTCATATCCAAGCAGGAGATGCCCCCACCATCTAACAAAGAGAATTCAATGGTTGATGGGAAATCTGATAAAGAAAATTGTATAGGCCTAGTACTAGTGGCCTGAACAAGGATAATAAGTTAAAAAGTAATCTGAAAGCTAAGGTTCCACATGTTTTCACGGGAGTGGGAAGATTAAAAAATTCCCAATTACAACTGAAAATAAATCCAGCAGTAACACCTACCACACAGAGACCCAGACGCTACCCTCTACGCCTACATCTTATGAAGGACATAAAGTTAAGCCTGGAAGAGAAACTTGCTAATTACATAATATTATTATTATTATTTTATTGTTGCAATACATACAAACTGGGTCAAAACCGGCATAAACATGTTGTACGGACACAAATTTCAAGTATTTCCATGTGTTTACCTTATTAAAATCATCTTCAAACTACTTAATATATCATTGTCCACATTATTTTTTCCAAACCGAACTGTGGATGCTATGTACGGTCGTGGCCGATTTGTACTCATCCCAGCATTCGCTCTTTGTACGGTGGAAACCACGAAAACCACCATCGGGATGGAGAACTTATTGAAGTCTTCATTCTTCTTAGTTAAAAAATTTTCGCAGTATCCTACACGTGTTCAAAATAATTGCTTTTTGCATCTCGATGTATATGTTCGGTTGGAGACCAATTAGTTTAATACTGTCATGGAGTTTACGTGGAACAATGCCATTTGCTGATATAATTAACGGTATAACAGTTACATTCTTCTGCTTCCACAACCTTTTTATTTCAATAGATAATTCCTTATATCTGTTTATCTTTTCCCGCCAAGTTGTCTCTACATTGTGGCATAAAGGGACGGCAACATCAATTAAAATCGTTTCTTGTTTCTTCTTGTCAATAAATATAATATCCGGTCTATTGTGATGTATGGTTTGGTCTGTTATAACTGCCCGGTCGTAATATAATTTGTAGTCTTTACTATCTAATACCTTTTCAGGCTTGTATTTGTAATACGCAGTGGTTGTGTTTATAAGTTTATACTTCATGGCTAATTTTTGATGTACAATGTTTGCAACTTGGTTATGCCTATGAAGATAATCTGTTTGACAAAGCATTTTGCACCCAGATACGATATGTTCAATTGTTTCGCCGTTCATATTACATTTTCTACATTTATCTTCCACTGTGACGTCTTTCAGTATGTATTTTTTGTAATTGTTAGTCTTGATTACTTTATCTTGAATAGCGATCATAAATCCCTCTGTTTCGCTGAAAATGTCCCCGGACGTTAACCATTTGTTCGATGCTACCCTATCGACGCTATCCTTAAGAAGTTCTTTATAATGTCTGCTATGTAACGTCTTTTCTGATATTCTGATCTCTTTTGCTGTGTCAGAATTTAGTTTTTGAAGCAAGTTTAAATTTCCGTCATTTAAATTGAGGGGAGAAAGAGACTTGTCTGCCGATACTATAGCTCTATGAAGTTGTGAATGTGGGCATTTTGTATAAAAGTACTTTCTTAGAATTTCAATTTGTTTATAATATAAATTGTTTAAATCAATCAAGCCTCTTCCCCCTTTTTCTCTAGGTAGAGTCACTCGTTCTATTGCTGACTTAGGGTGATGACTTCTGTATTTGGTGAATGTTGTGCGGGTGAGAATTTCTAGGGCATGAAGTTCTGTCTGTGTCCATTTAATAATTCCAAATGAATATGTTAGTACCGGTATAGCATAAGTGTTAATTGCTTTGATCTTGTTTTTACCATTAAGTTGTGTTTTTAAAATGGATTCTATTCGTTTCTTGTATGCAGAAATTAGTTTACTTTTCATCAGTTTATGATCAATTCGTTTAGCCTGCGCAAATCCTAGATATTTGTATATGTCTTCTTCGTCCATTACTCCAATCCGGTTGTCTTCGTCAATTTCAAACTCTTCTAATTTCGTAATCTTTCCTTTGATGACATGAAGTGACTTACATTTTTTATCAATTCCAAAATCCATACATATATCTCTACTGAATTCTAACGTTGAGTGAAGAAGATTCGTCATGTGTGTCGCATTTAAAGCATATAGCTTGAGATCGTCCATGTAGAATAGATGTGAAAGTGTGTGGCAAACCGTATTACCGTCCTTTATCTTGAAACCATGTGTAGATTTGTTTAGTATATGAGATAATGGATTTAATGAAAGACAAAACCATAACGCACTAAACGAGTCACCTTGAAAAATACCTCGTCGGATGTTGACTGGGTCAGTTCTTATCTGCTCTTTGCCTACGTTTAACTTTAATGTTGTTTTCCAACTCGTCATCGCTGTAATTTAATTATTATTTTATTGTTGCAATACATACAAACTCAGTCAAAACCGGCATAAACATGTTGTACGGACACAAATGTCAAGTATTTCCATGTGTTTACCTTATTAAAACCTACTTAGAACTACTTAATATATCTTCTTCTTCTTCTTCTTCTTCTTCTTCTTCTTCTTCTTCTTCTTCTTCTTCTTCTTCTTCTTCTTCTTCTTCTTCTTCTTCTTCTTCTGCTTCTCAAATGCCCACATTTGGCTATACTACTTAATATATCATTGTCCACATTATTATTATTATTATTATTATTATTATTATTATTATTATTATTATTATTATTATTATTATTATTATTATTATTATTATTATTATTATTATTATTATTATTATTATTATTATTATTATTATTATTATTATTATTTTATTGTTGCAATACATACAAACTCGGTCAAAACTGGCATAAACATGTTGTACGGACACAAATGTCAAGTATTTCCATGTGTTTACCTTATTAAAATCTACTTAGAACTACTTAATATATCATTGTCCACATTATTTTTTCAAACCGAACTATGGATGCTATGTACGGTCGTGGCCGATTTATTATTTATTTATTTATTATTATTATTATTATTATTATTATTATTATTATTATTATTATTATTATTATTATTATTATTATTATTATTATTATTTATTTTCAATATGTTATGACCATACATAATATAAGTAATACAATATATAAATTAAAACACACTGATGGTAGTGAGCAGTTAGAGCAAGCCCCATATACACATAGCATGTGTCTCACTACCATGTATTAGTTTCTAACACTACATTTCTAATGTACGTTGATGTTGTTATGAACAAGGCATTTAATTTGTGTTAAATGTTGCTAGATAATACAGTAGTAGTTGTTATTTAATATTTACAGTTCAAGTTTGTGATGAGATAACAATGCTAAACAGATCCAGACTGGATCTGTTTAGCATTGTTATCATATCACAAAGTTATGTCAGGCGTGAATGTGCAAGTGTGCATGTGCTTGTATGGGTCTATGTGTGAATGTATGTTAGAACTTATTGTACATGTTTGCTGCTCTGCAGTAGAACCCATTTTGATACAAAGAAGTCCGGGCAAAAGGAGGGCACGATGTGACCCCTTTTCCGTAGCAATAGTATGTTGCATATTCTATTTCTTTCTTTACTTTCACAGTCATGTCTTCGAGTAATAAATTTCGTGGCTCTGTTTCTGAATGCTCACAAGTGTCTGTATATTACACTTAGTAGTTATTAATGGTTAATTTCATTTCATTTGTATTATTCCGTTAGGAATGAACCCTCAGCTTGGGTATCACCCCTAATTGTTGGTAAAAAAAAAAAAAAACGGGTAGGTTCCATGCGTCTGATAGTGGATGCCCGTGAAGTAAATAAGGCTATAGAAAGGGAAATGCACGGACTCATATTCCCCTTATTGAAACGACATTGTCTAACGTGAAACTTGGTAGGTACCTATAATACTATTTTTATGACGAAACCACACACCAAGGAAGGATTTTTGGAAAGGGGGTTGAAGGTTTTTCTAAAAAAAACAACTAATTTTTACGTTATTAATTTGTTCACGTTTTCATTCAAACCCTGACTGCAGGGTTCCCACCTTCTACCATGAATTAATAATTCATATTTGATTCCCGCGTTTGAGCACCGGGATGTGAGCCAGTTGCTTTCACTGCGCAAAAAAAACGAGAAGGCTGTGAGAAATAATTAAATGCATGTGTGCCAACGTGTGTAGTAATAGCTCAGTTGTATTTCTTTATTTTGTTCTACTTAAAAGGTACAAGACGGATGCTTTAAAACCCATAAAAAGAAGATTCTTTTTATAAAGCTAGTTTTAAATATTATTTAGTAGCTTGGGAGGAACACATATCGAAACGATATATTTCTGCTAATTTTCTTTTATAACGTTGGCGTCATTATTAGTTTGAATTTCCGGTTGCACCGTTGCCTCGCTACGTGCAGCGTGCCGGCCTAGGCCTAGCGTGCTTGAACTTGTAGGCCTACTTGAAGAAGTGTAATCTTCGCCCCACACGTTTTTTTGCTTGATGTGACAGTGAGACTCCTTGAAATGAATGTATGCGATTTATGCGTGAGTTGTTTTCCATATACTTCTATATTAATAATGTATTTATAATCACTGTGTAGGCCTAGGGCCTAGGCTAGTAATTCGAAACGGTCTAGGGGCCTAGGCCTAGGCCTAGAACTGGAGCCTAGGCCATAGGTCCTTGGATTTGCCCAATATCACTTGGGACTGGCCTAGGCCCTAGGCCTATCTTGGGCATTTTTCGCCTAGGCCTAGGCCCTAGGCCCATCTCTATGGCTAGGTTACAAGCTTTCATTGACAAAGTATGGATTAGCCCAGGCCTTAAGTTGGTAATTCACGCCTTCTGTCCGCCACAAACTGGACGGCCTCGGCCTAGGTAGACCCTAGGCCCTAGCCTAGGCTGGAGTCCTAGGCCTAGGCCTAGCTAGGCTAGGCCTCTAGGCCTAGACTATTTGGAACTTCATTTAGTGTGGGGTATAGGGCACTAGCAACACCAAAAGACAACAATGAAACAAATGAATTGAATCGATGGACAAACAACAAGCTGTCAAAAAATAATTTCTTCTGATTTTGGAAAACAACACAAAAATGAAACAAATACACACACAAAACTTTCACTTGGTTGTTGTCTATCATTAAAAGTTTTAAATGACGTGTAGTTACAATTGCTACACTTGTTTTTATTTCTGTGGTTGCAATTTTATTATTTTGACAGCTGATTGTGTGTCCATCACTTCAATTCATTTGTTCCATTGTTGTCTGTTGGTGTTGCTAGTGCCCTATAGTAGGCCCTAGGCTTGGGCCTAGGCCTACCTGAATGTTTAGGGTATCTACGTTGTAGGCGCTAGCCTAGGCCCCTAGGCCTTAGCCTAGAATGGATTCTGTCTGAATCGCAACTTGCACGGTCTTTTAGGTGTAGGCCTAGGCTTGAGTCTATAATCCTAGACTGGTAAATAGGGATGTCAACGGGTACCCGTTACCCGCCCGGTACATAGGCCTACGGGTATGGTTCCAACTTTTCAATACCAGTTTCCTGGTACTAGGCCTAGGCCTACCCGTTCCCTTTTTCTGTTCAAAACGAAATTAATTCAACATTGCGATATTTCCCTACTGGCGTCTTTGTGCGAGCGTTCGAGCTGCTCTTTTCAATTTGCCGGCATTTAACTTGACCCCCCCCCCCCCTTTGTCTCAATGAGTCATCGTTGCAAAAAAAAATGAGACGTAAAGCCCAATTAGTATCTTCTGTAGGCCTATGGAAGAATGTTGCGGAACGGTAGCGAGTCCGAGGGAGCGCACCCGCCCGTCGTTGCTTTACCGCAATCATGTTCTCGTGTTCGAGCTCGGACTATGACGTCATCGCTTTGACGCGGCCGACCACCGCTACCGTAGCGGAGACGCAAGCTTTGAAGCTTTGTTGAATACTTCCGCAATCGTTTTGCATCGAAGACAATGCAACCTGATACCGTTTAACAATATAATGTCTCTTTCCACAACTTTGCGAATCATTTGACACCCATGACGATAAAACGCGTATTAGTATTATTTACTACCTGGGTAATCCGGGTACAGCGCGAGGATACCCGGGTACAACTATTTCCGTGTATTGACATCCCTACTGGTAAAGCTTGCGTACAACTGATAGGGCCTAGGCCTACTTGTTTGTAGGCCTATCACTTTATTTTGTAGGATAACACCAAATATACATTACTATTTACTTAACTAATCATAGGCCTACTTTTGTTGTTAAATGTTCATTTCTTAATCAATTTAATCACATTGAAATATTATTAATTATTTTAAAACACTTAAATATCCAGAAAGTATTTTTTTGTCTACATTTCCACCTTCTTCATTTGTTTCACTCCGTTGTAATGCCACAACTCCGTTGTAATGTTGCCAATCTAGGAAGGAAGCAAGAAACCAGACCCAATAACCTTCCTAACTTTCATGGGACGTCAGGTAGCTGGGCAAAGATCAACCAGACCCAATAACCTTATCAACTTTCCTGGGATGTCAGGTAGCTGCGCAAAGTACTTGTCAATCATAAGTGACTTTGCCCAGCTACCTGACATCCCACGGAAGTTGGTAAGGTTATTGGGTTTGGTTGATCTTGCCCAGAGCTACCTGAGTAGGGACCTGACGTCCCACGAAAGCTGGCTTGTGGGGTTTTTCCATTTACTTATGTTGGTACACCACACTCCCTCCCTGCTCCGAACAGCTGCGGTCACGCTTGTATGCAATATTGCCATAGGCCTATTGAACGTGATTCAGATGTCGAAATGATGTATTTTAAAAATGGAAATTTAATATCAACAAAAATAATATTTAAAAAAAAATTTAGGCCTACTGTAACTTACAACTAAATAATTAAATAATGTGTACATACTATTTAGGCCTACATAATCGTTCTTGCCAAGGAATACACAAAAAAGTGAGTAGGGCCTAGCCTAGGGCCTACAAACGAGTAGGCCTATCACTTGTAAGCCTATGCATGCTTTACCACCTAAGCCTATAAGTTTAAATCTATATTCTTAATATTATTTTATAAAATGTAGGTATTCTTGAAATTCTTTTCATAAACCCTTCCAAAACGGGTTTAGGTCGACAGTCTGGGTAAATCCCACGGTTAGTAGGACTACAAGCGTGCGCATCCGCGAGCAGGTGGACTCAGCCCAGTCGCTGCTTTAGGGGTGCGCCGATGCCCGCTTGTCCGAAACTGAGCGCACACTTTGATGTTTCTCATTTCAAACCTGCACAGTGCATTATATTTGGCTTAAAGAATGCATGCGATAAAAAGTCATGGCTTATGTAAAGCCCCAACCATGTCTATCCTATCCAGTTATAAAACATGATTTACAAAGGAGGACAACAAATAGAACTACCATATGCAAACAATTAATAATAATGAAAGTCCAATAACCAATTGTGCACAGCGACATAAAAATCATGTCTACAGGTAAGGCGGAGGCCTAAGTAAACTTTTTGAGGATTTCCAGACTGCGATAGTGATCTCAGTAGCCTATCGACATTTGTGGTTGGGGCTTTAGGATAAGTTTTGTGAAAATGTGAATTGCCATCCTCAGTGCCCAGTGGCTTATATGGTTGGGACAAGAGATCCATGTCCTGTACAGTGGCGTAGCCAGGTTTTGGGTCTAGGGGGGGCAAGAAATTTCTAGGGGGCGCCGACTCATATTAAACAGTTTACAAAACATCACAAATTTTATTAAAGTTTGATAGCCATATACAACATATAGGCCCCTTCATACATTTATTTATTTAGCTCGGAGAATTGCCTTTTTTGAATGCGCTCGTAGTTCGTTCTTTGTACAGGAGTTTTTTTCTTCTTGGTTTCATGTTTTGCAAAGTTTGTTACCACGTTTTCGAAATCAAGTGACT
This sequence comes from Isoperla grammatica, assembly GCA_945910005.1. NCBI lineage: Eukaryota > Metazoa > Arthropoda > Insecta > Plecoptera > Perlodidae > Isoperla > Isoperla grammatica. Next base: position 16,718,500 of record OX246744.1, read on the forward strand.
CGACAAGGGTTCTCTCAATATGTAGGTAACAATGATAAATTGGATAAACGACCTTCTGACATGGTTGACCGTGTGTATGTTTTTATTGCCTTGAGCCTGCTGAAACTTCTCTCAGCCGTTGCACTACTTACCGGTAAAGAAAGATTGATTTGATACAAGACAAGGTGGACAAATTTGGATAAACACTTAACAGGTCGTTAGCTTGAAAGAATTCCAATAATGTGTAAACATTAAGCGTTTCACCTTCTACAGAAAGATTGCAGTTTAAAGCACGGAATGAGTAATATTCATCAGCAATAAATGAATGAGAAATGTAATTTTTGTAAAAAAAAAGTGCCAAATCCTGGAGAGCTAGAATATATCTTTCATCGGAAAAACAGGATGGTTCTAAACAGGAAAAATTTGAACCAATGTTATGAAAATCTTCAAAGCCACTTTCCAGCTGCGTGTTGAAAATATCAAGTACTTTGAAGAAAACCTGACTCCTGTAATGGTCTTTTTCAGATGCAATGAGAGAATCTTCGGCAAGCTCATCATGAAATCGTTTCTTTTCACTCCCCCTCTTTTGTACAAAACTTTTTGTCGATTCACACGAGTCTGTAAACCCCTCTGCTTAACAATATCAATTGGAACGCTTCATCAGAGCGCATTGCTGATAATTCGGCTTCGCATGAGGCACTAATATGGTATTTATTTACATTAAACGCAATTCATTACTTTTGCCAAATTCAAAAGACTTTGCAGCCACTCATTCCCCGCGCCCCCCCCCCCCCCTAATTCATACTTTGACCAATTGGAAAATGATCTGTTCCGGGCACATGGCTACCTACAAAGGCGACAAAGGACGAAGGTGTCACAAAGGATTTATGTACCTATTTATTATGTCACATAATATGTGAAATGTATTTTTGGGACTTTCAAGTGGAACAATTCAAATGGTTAGGGGGCGCCAGGTCAAGGGGGCGGGGGGGGCATTCGCCCCCCCTGCCCTCCTACTGGCTACGCCACTGGTCCTGTAGATACCAAGGGGCATTGGTTCGCATCCAATTTATGATATGATTGTAATTTTCTTCACCTAATCTTTAACCCCCTCATTTGTATAAAATAGAAAATTAAGTGAACAGTGAAAGTATTTTCCTTTGTGTTATATTCTATAAATTTTGTTTTTTTTTCCTATGGAGAGAGTGCGGCTTCCTTAGGCATTCTTCTTATATTATTAATATATATTATTAATATATAAAAACTATCCACAGTGTTTTGTTTCTTGGCTAATAGAGGTAAAGTGCCCAGCTGCAATTATATAAATCCACTCTCACGAAATGCTCTTTTATCTGATGATACTGGGATAATGGAATTGTATTTGTAGGCTTCATTTGGATAACTCTGACAGCAGTTACTAGAGACAAATTAGAACACCATGGGTCATGACTCATGAGTAATGGTTCAAATTGTCCACTTGCATTCCAATAGCAATTGAAATATATTTATATTTCTCGTAGATCGAAAACATGATTTCAATTCAATACTTTGGCAATAAGGTAGGCCTAATATGAAACGGAACATTCAAGCCACGTCAACTTCAGTGCAAACTGAAACAATATCAATAATAAAATCACAAGAATAATATTTGTAGGGCTACACACAATGTGAAGATGGAGAATGTTATAGAATACAAAGTTTGTTCCCGTTGCTGGCCCGGCATTCATACAGGTGGCGTGGGGTGAGCATGTAGGCCCACACCCTACACTCAAGCGCTCAACGTTCATTTAGATTAGCCCGTTTCGGCCAGGGGGTTTAGGCACGCGGTTCAGCTATATGCCTAACAAATGTGTGCCAAAGGGTCTATATAAAACACCGTGTACATTGGGTATTGTTTGGTTTGTGAAGGTAATTTCATACCTAGGCTACTACTAGGCCTAGACTGGCAGAGAGCAGTACATGCAAGCTCTGTGGGAATGGCATACAGGACAGGCAACATCTATTCCATTGCTCGATACTGAAAGAGCACAACGAAGAAATGCCAGGAGGGCTGGACAGGAAGGAGCAGGAGGCTTGTCTCTATTGGTTGGCGAGACGCATGATGACATAAATGTGTCAATGTGGGCATAAGATAATAAGAAGAACACTAGGCCTACCGCCTACTACCGTTAAGTGAGTAATTTAGGGTAGATGCTCAACGCCATTGGCAGTTTGTCTACCGCTTTTTACTGTCCAGGATACTTTAGTCGGGTAGTAGGGGTTCGCCGAGCGCGCGATGACGGAGCCTGATTGGTTGGCTACTTCGATGAAGATATGCGAAGACAGCCGAAAGCTCTGTCGTTGTGTACGCTTGGCGAACTCTACCTCTACTACCCAACTAAAGTATGTGGGACGGTAAGATGCGGTAGTCAAACTGCCGATGGCATCGGGCCTCTACCCTATATTACTCACTCAACACTACTTGCTAATCAAAGATTTATACATGTAGGCTAGTATTTATTGTTAAGTAAATAGCTACAGCACTAGGTGTCTACCCTGACATTTTGTGTTCTAAAATGGGCCCTGCAACTAAACTCCACACCATCAGGAAGTTTCTAGACTCCCAGCTAGGGCTGAGTCGTGTAAACTCCTGTGCGGAAATATACCTGGACAAATATTCATACACGCTTAAACCATGCCTTATACTCCGCCCGACCAATCCCCCTCCCCGCAACCCCTAGGAAGCGAGTTTGGGTACTGGGCAAAAAGCCAACGAGGCATAGCTTAGTGTGTGGAGTCAAAATTACTCTAGACAGTTGGGCACAAAAAGGTGGAGCTAGGCCTATAATCAACAATAAATACCTATAAGAAATCACCCTTGTTATTTCGTTGCAAAACTTTTTCTGTGACATTACAACTCATTTTTTTGTTATTGTTTTGTGAACAGGAGGGGTGTTAGGTTTAAACACTAACAATTCGTAACGAACAAAATTAAACTTTTTCTCCCAGCCCTAATCCCAGCCCTGCATTCACATCTCTAGTCTGTTCACATCTCTATTCTCACATTCTCTATATTCACATCTTTATTCACATCTCTAGTCTCACATCTCTGTTCTGAAATGTAGGATTTATGTTAATTGACAGGACATGACGAGTGGATCAACACTCGGAGCTCTGGTTGCAACTCGGCCGACCTGTGGGCGAGTACAGACCACAACAGCGTTGCAACGTCTCGGTGCCTCCAATCTGGCAACGCGGGACCTCGAGGCTTGCGGGCGAGTACAGACCACAACAGCGTTGCAACGTCTCGGTGCCTCCAACCTGGCAACGCGGGACCTCAAGGCTTGCGGGCGAGTACAGACCACAACAGCGTTGCAACGTCTCGGTGCCTCCAACCTGGCAACGCGGGACCTCGAGGCTTGCGGGCGAGCACAGACCACAACAGCGTTGCAACGTCTCGGTGCCTCCAACCTGGCAACGCGGGACCTCGAGGCTTGCGGGCGAGCACAGACCACAACAGCGTTGCAACGTCTCGGTGCCTCCAACCTGGCAACGCGGGACCTCGAGGCTTGCGGGCGAGCACAGACCACAACAGCGTTGCAACGTCTCGGTGCCTCCAACCTGGCAACGCGGGACCTCGAGGCTTACAACAACAGTGTTGCGGTGTCGTCTCGACGTCGTTGTGTGAAAGGTAGGACACATTGCCGCCGCTTTAGAGGCTCGTCAAACTCTTGCGGTTGAATGTTTTCATATTGTGTATTATGCCCAAGTCGAGGGGTTGCAGTTGACTTGTACAATTGGCAAGGAAGAATTCGAGACGAAAATTGCGTAGGTGGATTGCAGGTGGGTGAGAAGAACACTTATCTACCAGGAGTAGAATTTTTCTGTTTTTTGCACCCATCTGAGCGTCAATGCGATGAAGCCATTCACTGAAGACCTTTGTGGTTACCCACGCCTTTTTATTGTGGGTGTATTGTGTTGGCAGGGTCCTGGTATCTTTAAAGCATGGTGGTTTATTGAACTTGCCGATTACAAGTGGGGGTAATTTTTCGGATCCATCGGCGTTGGCGCACATAAGGCCGTGATCCTTTCCTTACTTTTCTTACCTCCGTGGCGACAATCGTTCTTAGTCGTAAGTGTTTGGTCGGGTAACATGTTAAAAAAAATACCTGTCTCGTCGGCATTGAACTCGTCATTCATGTTGTATTCTTTAGGAAGAGCGGGAAGGGTTTCTTCTTTCCAATGCGCTACAGTTTCAGGATTAACTGATGATGAACTTTCACCACACACACGGTTACTTGAAATACCGTTCCGTTCCTTGAATCTATGTAACCATCCATTCGTTGCATTAAAGTCGACTGTTACATTTATGCATAAATCAATTTCCTTTGCCTTCTCTATAAGAAGAGTGCCACTTATGGGTATGTTTGCGGCACGGTTCTGGTTAAACCACTGCATTAGCACAGTCTCAACATCTTCAAATTTGCGCGACCGAACACGTGCTCTTTTCGAGCTAGAAGAACCACACTTAGCTGCATTTTCTTCAATATGTTTTATAGACGATTGAGTTAAGTGTTGACACGTACGTTTTCTTGTTTGATGTTTTGTTTTATGTTTGTGACGCCTATGTTTACGCTGTTTTGTTGTTAAGGTTGCACCGTCCGCGTCAACACGTGAGCCTCAGGTAGTTTTCCGAGTGTTATGTAGTTTCCTTCTGTTGCTCGTTTACACTAGTTTTACTGCCAGACGGTTTTTGATAATCATATTTAATGGTGTTAGGTGATTGTTCATCATTAACTGTTGGTGTCTGTCGGTTAGGTCTTTCACTTCTGTTTTCTCTAATCATATTCTTTGTAACTGGAAACAAGTACGTGGAGATAAACTGGGATGAAGACTAACAGACATATATAAATACAGAATATCGTTTATTGTTACCAATGCTTAGTTATACACATACGTCGCTACAACACGTAAACAAGACTACAGCCTCACTCGGCACGTCTTCTACCTAACCTTACCGTCTAAGCTCTGACGAGCGGGCAAACCGCCCCTGCTTATATAGGTAGGGGGTAGGCCAACGGGTAGGCCCCTCCTACCTCCCACCTAACCACATAGCAATGCAATGCAAGTCATTGCATCTTCTGATCATATCGTTCGAGGCATGTAATGATATCGGCTTCATTAGACCTCGTTCTCATTACTCGAGTTAAAGCAACTCGGGTTGAACGCGAGTTGCCGACTTGCGTTTTAATTGAACTGTAATACCGTCGTAAGTTAAGTAGTTTGCAACATTTACACATGGAGCGCTGTAGAAGACACGTATTTTGTATGAATTTCAGGCTGGCTAAGTATTGTGCTAAGGAGTGTCGTTTCTTCGTCGGAAAATGTAGACGTTATTAATTCACTTAAAAACAAACTGCGGTAAACACACGTAGGCCTAGCGTCGGACAACAACAAATTTACTAGGAAGTTTTGAGGTTATGTAGTCAGACGAACCATGGTTGGCGACCACGCGGTGTTTATACTGACTAGCGTAGCACAATAACGCGAGTAACTCGGAGTTCGGACGCGGGTTGAAAGTGCAACCATCGTAGCAACCTGCGATCGTTCACACAAGGAAATTAACCCGCGTAACCCACCAACCCGCGTTAAACGCTAGTAATGAGAACGAGGTCTTAGAGTTTTGTTGTATAAGTAAAATACGGACTTTGTATGGCAGATGTGAGATGAGTTGTCGGATAAGTGTTGTTGTTGAAATTGGATCTGGTAAGAACTTCGCGAGCTTCAAATATCTTTTTAAATATTCGGCTATGTTACCGTGCTACGTAATTTTGAACTATCGAAACTACTTGTAAAAATTTGTCTCATCAGTGTGGTGTGCTGAGATGGTCCCCAGAATTTAGGAGTAAAGGATCGTTTGAAATCTTCAAATGTGTTGAATGTGTTTTCCTGTGCCCACGAAAGTGCGTTATCTGCCAGGCATTGTATGGCGATACTATACCAATGTTCCGGATGAATTTTAAACGTAGCAAGTTTAGTCTCGGCGCGATTGATAAACTCGATAGGATGTAAGCCGCGTGAGGAACCATTGTATACAACTCCCTCTCGGCGTAGCGACTCACTGACGTTTGTGATAGTGTATGAAACTGACTCGTATGTAGGGTTGCCATATTACCTGGATTGAAATTCGGGACAAATGCACTGTATATGCACATGCACAGAGGTTCACAGTGGTCAATGGTACAAGTAGTACAAGGGGTCTGAGGGGGGGGGGGGGGGGGGTCGAAGGGCGATGATTATTAAGCATTACGTTATTTTCCATGGTGGACGTGATAGTCATAAAATTAAGGCAATGTTGGGTTGGGTACTAGGAACTGGAGCTACCATGAAGTTCAATTCAAACTACAGTGTTCCAGAATGTTATTTATTTATTCAGTTTCCGTAGGCCTGTCTTCAAGCTGATTAGCTTCATCACATTTTTTCTTAGCCCAGTCATATTTTTGTGTAGAATGTATTTCAGCCAACAACTTAGAATTACTCTTCACATAATCGTAAAACTCTGTGCAATTTACATCCTTAAAGTTATATTGAACAAGGAGGATTGACCTCACAGAACTAATGAGAAGCCTGTTTCTTTCATCTGTCCATTGACAGTTCATCAGTGAAAATATTCTTTCCACATTAGCATTGTGGCCGGGAATAGAAAAGTAAAATTGTGAAATTTTCAGTAACTCACTGGACTGTTCTGTGCTTAGGATGTTTTGGAAAAAAGATTTCCATTTCATTTGACTTAGTTGTTTATGCCATTCATCCCTATTATCTGACAACCTCATTGCAACAAAGTTTTTCAATGCAGAGAATTGATCGAATAAGATATTGTCATCAATTAGAATTTGCCTACCCGAAAGAAATGAACAAATTGCTTCAAATTCCTCCCATTTTGGTACAGTTATTAATGTCATTGGTGAAAACACAGACACATCATCGAAAGATTTAAGCCATTTAGCAAGATACTGTGTAGAAGCTAAGTAGAACTCATCAACATCATTGTAAAACGTCTGTAAAGCTCTGTCTGAATTGTCTAAATCAGATGCAGTAATATCATTTTGTACAGCAATAGTTTTAAACGAAATATCTCTTCTGTCATTCATTTTTTGCAGGGTGTCATTTAATATGTTTGACACTTCGATTATTGAAATGTCAGCAGCTTCGATCTTTAAAATCGATACCTGAAATATTTTCATTTGTGATTGGACAAATAAGAGATATGCTTTTCCAAGAGGGTGTTCAAAGAACGATTTGATTACCTTGGGACATTTATCTTGCGACAGAAAATACGATTTTAAGGCATCAAACAAAGATATTAATCTCTCTACTGCTGGAAGTAAACTTAACCATCTGGTTTTAGAGTGGTTTAAGAGATCTTGAAATGTTACATTAACAAATTCACAAAAGCTCATTAACTCATTAACTCTCACAGTATAAATTGAAAAATAATTAAAAATCTTCACAACCATGCACTCAACATCAATTGTTAGGCGGTCGGCAGCAGTTTGAATGGTATTATGTAGTATGTGAGCTGGGCAACCAATCCCTATTATATTGGGATTGTTGAGACCAGTTTTCAATTTCGTAAATATATTATTACCTTCTCGACGGTTTACTCCACCAAAGTTTGTATTGGTGTTATCACCACTAAAAGCTATTATTTTACTGTCAAGGTGAAACATTTTAACTACTCTAAGAATATATGACGATACAGTGTCAGATGTTTCATTTGGAAGCTCATCAAGCTCGATAAGTTTACTTTCAATGCCATTTTTTACACTAAAGTACTGTATAACAATAGGAAAAATCTTGTGATACCGGTGGTTGCTAGCATCAGTACTTATACTAACGTAATCAACATCCTTCAGATCGTTCCTTATCACTTCAAGGGTGTGCGGTCCTAACACATTATTTATAACTGCCTCCGTTTTAGTTTTAGCACTTGAAAATTTGCACGCAATGGAAGAGTCGGGAAACATTTTCTTGTACAGTTTATTGGAGCAACTAGTAGAGTTGTACGACTGGTGGTGAGTCACAGCATGAAAAGCACTCGTGCCCTCTACTGCCGCTATTTTTGCAGTTTCTTGAGTTGACACCGCAAAGCATTGTGTAAGTTTTGATGAGCTCGCCACTGAAGAAATAGCTAGTTTGTGCTTCTTGCTTTGAACGTGGGTTAGCAAGTCGCCCCGCCTGCCGTGTGAAACCGATACGTAGCATCTGTAGTAAAAATAAAGACAGCAATGGAAAGAAGTACGCCGACACTGTAGGCAGGGATAGGCCTTTAAATCTTGAATGTTATGTTATGTGTACTTACTTGCATAATGAACAATGCCCTTCATAGTCATCTCGACCTCTCTTGAATGATGAAAATTCTTTTTCGTATTCAACTTTGTATTGGGTTTTTCGTTTTGGCGGCGGCATTGCCACGTGACACTCGCAGTTGCAGCGTCGCAGACTCGTAGCAGACAGCTCACAATACCTACTCCCTTGACGAATGCCCTCGCTCGACTGAAACTCTGAAAGACGCGAACGCGGAGGCCGACTGGCCGGCCGAACCGCACATGTGCTCGCTGCGACGCGCTGCCCAGTGAGCCAGCCACGAAAAACAACGCAGCATTGTGCATTGGACAGCCAATAGACCTGAGCTGAGCAGCGACCCGGCACATTTGAACCGCCATTCTTTCAAAAACAACGTTTATGAAACAACTACGAGTATAAGTAGGGCTAAGATTTGGAAATCGGGACAATCCCGAATTTTCGGGACACGAAAAATACAGAGTTCAAAATCGGGACAATCCCGATTTTTCGGGACGTATGGCAACCCTACTCGTATGAGACTGGTGCGGAACTAGGAGAATTTAACTGTCGCTCGTATGTCGTTTTATCGAGTGTATTTTTTGTTTGTTCAATGTCTGTTTTTATTGCTGTGATTTCATTATTTACCTTTTCTGCATTGATTTTTATTTGATTATTAGTGTCTGTCATGTGTTCTGCCATATTGATTTTAAGAAGTTCGACTTGAGCCTCCAACTTGGTGTCTGTAGTGAAGCGAATTTCTTTGTTTTCATTTTCAAGTTCTTTCTGTGTCTCTTTAACTATCTCTATATTATGTTGAAGTGTGTTTATTTTTTGTAAAGCTTCTGTATTCACATTACTGATATAGGTTTGTTGACTTTTGATACGTTCGTATACCTGAGAGAATTCATGGTTCGTCTTAGTTTGAAAGTCTGACATTTCTGATTTATATGTGGCCATTTGCATTTTAAATTCTCGTATTTCTGATAGTATTTGTGATCGGATCTCAGAATTTAACTCCGATTTTAATTCTGTCATTTGTTCTTTTATTTCTGACTGAAATCCTGTCATCTGTGATTGCAACCCTGTGATTAATGAAATCAACAAAGTCATCGACTCACCTAAATTTTGCTCAGTCTTACCGGGAGTACCTGCTTGGATTGTTGCCATTGTCGCAAGTAGGTCAAGGTTGCTGCTCGGATTTGTAGCTGGCTGTGTGGAGACAGTTGAGTCACCTGTCTTGTCCGACTGGTCCATTGTCTCGTACTCAGTACATGAAATATTTGAAAGGGTTTTAGTTTCTGACTTATCCTTCATATTCTTTACAGTTTTCTCACTCATTTTGGTTTACAGTTTTATGCTTTAATTAATCAGTTAGTAGTGACAACTGGTTGTTACAGTTTAAGTAATTTTCGGGAAGCGAAAAAGTAATCGAAGGCCGAAACGTTGGGCGCCAATGAAATATAACTGCCCTCTCAAACTGGCTCAATTGATGGTTGGCATAAGAGTCTTCAAAAATATAATTAAAATAAATGATTAATGAATTACTGTTAAGTGATTTAATTAATGAAGTGAGTGAGAATGGTTGGAATATCAAGGTTCAATTACAACAATGGTAATAATGCTGGAAATAATACAACGTGTATTATTAGTGAACAATCAAAATATAAAATTAAAATGTAAAATACAAAATAATAAATATAATAATGATATATAAGGGGAATGAATCCCTTATTTTAGAAACCATGTCTGACAATTGGGGAACACAAAAAGCCTACAAATGTGGGACACATCATGGACGTCATCTTAGGCCTAATTAATAATTAATGGCATTAGACCCAATTATTTGTTACCTGTACTCCATACAAATTTTCTCACAGGCGATTCTCTCCGTTCTTATGCCATATCTAGTGGCAGCATTTCCAGAAAATGGTCTTGGGTTCACCATTTGTTCTGCAAGTTTGTCGTAATCCTTTCTTCGTGTTTTTTTTTTATCGAATGAGCTTTGGAACTTGCCGATATCCGGGTTCTTCTTCTTGCATGCCACTCATTGCTGTTGTGTTGGTCAACAGTGTGTATTGCACACTCTTCTATTTCTGTGCAATTTACAACGATTTCACGTTGATAAAAATCTTTCATTTCTTGACAGCTAAACTGCATGTGGCCGAGTGCTGTTGGTCCTACAGATGAAGATTGTCTGTGGTTTGCTAATATTTTTTTAATTACAACTCTGCATTCGCTTTCCTTTTTCGAAGCTTCTATATTATTTACAAGATCATTGCAAATATCTGAGCATATTGTGCTCGATTCACTGCGTTCCTCTGCGATTAGAATATCGCACAAAACGCAAGCTATTGCACGGAGATCGCCCGAGATTACTTTGTGAACTGTCACATTATCGCTTTTTAATCGTTTTGATGGCCAGATATCCCCCGCTCTTCTGCATTTACTATATTTCTCTTTGACCGATTGCAAGGTTGGGGGTAGGCCTATTTGAACTAGTTGTTGGTTTGGGCCTACCCCAAACCTGTGGTTCGTCTGTCTTTGACAGTCCCGAGTGTGAGTTGATGATTGTCAGAGTGGCACCAATGTGTTTGCACACTCCGCCGCCTCCCGCAGCGCAACTACATTCTCTCGCTACAGCTACTCGGTCTTCCTTTGTCTAAAAGAAAATAAATGGTACAATTTTATAGGATAACAACCTCCAAATTATTATTATTTTTTTTTTCTTGTGCCAAGATGGCTTTTTCAGCCATTCTTTTGTCTCACAATCCAATTTGTGCTGAACAAGCAGCAGGTGGAGCCGTGTTGGATAGCAAGGCGTGGTGCGGCGACTTTTGGTACCAGACTTCTGTTCCGGACCAGGGGGCACTTGATCTTGGACTTGTCGGTCACTTGTAGCAGATCGCAAGCGTCGTCGCATAGCCCCCCAATTTTTACTACTTTAAATTGCCTTCGTTTACTTACCTCAATCTTCACGTCATACGGGGGCAGATTGACAAGACGTCTCACATACAACTTTAGATGTTATAAAAGTTGCCGCAGGATTTCTTATCTTATATTCCGTGACATTGATTACGTGGCCACTTTTGAACAATCTCATACCCTTCTTAAACGAATTAGAGGACTCATAACCTGGCGAGACGTTTTTAAATCCATATTTTATTATTAAATGGCCGAGTTGTGGCTCCATTTCAACTTGTGGGTATCGTTCTGTGGTAGGCGAGGGAGACTCTTACCTGGTGCGCAAGGCGGCCAACAGGCCTAGCGGTGGCGCGCTCACCGGCCATGCACGGTGCCTATAGTTCTGTGGTAGGCGAGGGAGACTCTTACCTGGTGCGCGAGGCGGCCAACAGGCCTAGCGGTGGCGCGCTCACCGGCCATGCACGGTGCCTATAGTTCTGTGGTAGGCGAGGGAGACTCTTACCTGGTGCGCGAGGCGGCCAACAGGCCTAGCGGTGGCGCGCTCACCGGCCATGCACCGTGCCTATAGTTCTGTGGTAGGCGAGGGAGACTCTTACCTGGTGCGCGAGGCGGCCAACAGGCCTAGCGGTGGCGCGCTCACCGGCCATGCACCGTGCCTATAGTTCTGTGGTAGGCGAGGGAGACTCTTACCTGGTGCGCGAGGCGGCCAACAGGCCTAGCGGTGGCGCGCTCACCGGCCATGCACGGTGCCTATAGTTCTGCAGTAGGCGAGGGAGACTCTTACCTGGTGCGCGAGGCGGCCAACAGGCCTAGCGGTGGCGCGCTCACCGGCCATGCACCGTGCCTATAGTTCTGTGGTAGGCGAGGGAGACTCTTACCTGGTGCGCGAGGCGGCCAACAGGCCTAGCGGTGGCGCGCTCACCGGCCATGCACGGTGCCTATAGTTCTGTGGTAGGCGAGGGAGACTCTTACCTGGTGCGCGAGGCGGCCAACAGGCCTAGCGGTGGCGCGCTCACCGGCCATGCACCGTGCCTATAGTTCTGTGGTAGGCGAGGGAGACTCTTACCTGGTGCGCGAGGCGGCCAACAGGCCTAGCGGTGGCGCGCTCACCGGCCATGCACCGTGCCTATAGTTCTGTGGTAGGCGAGGGAGACTCTTACCTGGTGCGCGAGGCGGCCAACAGGCCTAGCGGTGGCGCGCTCACCGGCCATGCACCGTGCCTATAGTTCTGTGGTAGGCGAGGGAGACTCTTACCTGGTGCGCGAGGCGGCCAACAGGCCTAGCGGTGGCGCGCTCACCGGCCATGCACGGTGCCTATAGTTCTGTGGTAGGCGAGGGAGACTCTTACCTGGTGCGCGAGGCGGCCAACAGGCCTAGCGGTGGCGCGCTCACCGGCCATGCACGGTGCCTATAGTTCTGTGGTAGGCGAGGGAGACTCTTACCTGGTGCGCGAGGCGGCCAACAGGCCTAGCGGTGGCGCGCTCACCGGCCATGCACCGTGCCTATAGTTCTGTGGTAGGCGAGGGAGACTCTTACCTGGTGCGCGAGGCGGCCAACAGGCCTAGCGGTGGCGCGCTCACCGGCCATGCACGGTGCCTATAGTTCTGTGGTAGGCGAGGGAGACTCTTACCTGGTGCGCGAGGCGGCCAACAGGCCTAGCGGTGGCGCGCTCACCGGCCATGCACGGTGCCTATAGTTCTGTGGTAGGCGAGGGAGACTCTTACCTGGTGCGCGAGGCGGCCAACAGGCCTAGCGGTGGCGCGCTCACCGGCCATGCACGGTGCCTATAGTTCTGTGGTAGGCGAGGGAGACTCTTACCTGGTGCGCGAGGCGGCCAACAGGCCTAGCGGTGGCGCGCTCACCGGCCATGCACCGTGCCTATAGTTCTGTGGTAGGCGAGGGAGACTCTTACCTGGTGCGCGAGGCGGCCAACAGGCCTAGCGGTGGCGCGCTCACCGGCCATGCACGGTGCCTATAGTTCTGTGGTAGGCGAGGGAGACTCTTACCTGGTGCGCGAGGCGGCCAACAGGCCTAGCGGTGGCGCGCTCACCGGCCATGCACGGTGCCTATAGTTCTGTGGTAGGCGAGGGAGACTCTTACCTGGTGCGCGAGGCGGCCAACAGGCCTAGCGGTGGCGCGCTCACCGGCCATGCACCGTGCCTATAGTTCTGTGGTAGGCGAGGGAGACTCTTACCTGGTGCGCGAGGCGGCCAACAGGCCTAGCGGTGGCGCGCTCACCGGCCATGCACGGTGCCTATAGTTCTGTGGTAGGCGAGGGAGACTCTTACCTGGTGCGCGAGGCGGCCAACAGGCCTAGCGGTGGCGCGCTCACCGGCCATGCACCGTGCCTATAGTTCTGTGGTAGGCGAGGGAGACTCTTACCTGGTGCGCGAGGCGGCCAACAGGCCTAGCGGTGGCGCGCTCACCGGCCATGCACGGTGCCTATAGTTCTGCAGTAGGCGAGGGAGACTCTTACCTGGTGCGCGAGGCGGCCAACAGGCCTAGCGGTGGCGCGCTCACCGGCCATGCACGGTGCCTATAGTTCTGTGGTAGGCGAGGGAGACTCTTACCTGGTGCGCGAGGCGGCCAACAGGCCTAGCGGTGGCGCGCTCACCGGCCATGCACGGTGCCTATAGTTCTGTGGTAGGCGAGGGAGACTCTTACCTGGTGCGCGAGGCGGCCAACAGGCCTAGCGGTGGCGCGCTCACCGGCCATGCACGGTGCCTATAGTTCTGTGGTAGGCGAGGGAGACTCTTACCTGGTGCGCGAGGCGGCCAACAGGCCTAGCGGTGGCGCGCTCACCGGCCATGCACGGTGCCTATAGTTCTGTGGTAGGCGAGGGAGACTCTTACCTGGTGCGCGAGGCGGCCAACAGGCCTAGCGGTGGCGCGCTCACCGGCCATGCACCGTGCCTATTAGACTAACAAGTATTACAGTGGAAGTGAAGTGACAATTTATTCATATTAATTTACAATCAAGAGAGACAAATAGTAAAATTGACATCAATAATCAAAACAGTTACACAGTTTAGCACAATACTAAATATTCAATTTTATAAAATTGTATTTTCATATTTCATAATATCCTATCAATTTATATTACAATTTGTAATGGAAAAAACATTATTTTTAAGTTTTTGGCTATGTAATGTAATTAGGCTAATGTTCAACTGATGAACATAGGACTACTTTACATGAAACTACCTGAAACAATTTTGGTCCTTGGTAAGACATAGGTGAATCATACATTTTTCACACATAATGCGGGACTTCTTAGTGCACGTGGGGCGTTTGCAGCATCCAGCATTTTTTTCATTATGTGAAGAGGAAAATGGTCGACGCCATCGAAACGGATCTCGGCTATGGGGCGCGTCTCCGTACCCAATCTTGGAGCACGGACAATGATTTCCTCTTGAATAGAGACCGTGTTTCCTCGTATTGGCTGGAACTAGTTTCCCATGTTTACTAGTCCTTCGGCAATGCGCATTCTAGAATGCATCAAGTCAATTACTTGTGCTTTTAGAAGCTGGCACATAGCTGCATCTTGCTTATGGGTACGTCCATTATCAGACTTGTGACTGTTTGGAGCAAAACCAATGGGGAAAACATACTAGAAATCAACAGGAGCTACAAATGCAATATATTTTTTTTAAATTAATTATTTATTGACATTTTCAGTACTATACAACAAAAATTATGTTTTATAATGTGATATTGATGATATTGATCTCATTTGTAATTGTATCAGTCTTGTGACCAAATATGGCCAGTTTCATTTGTACTCAATCTGTAAAGTCTATTTCATCCTAATTATGTTTGTTTTAAATTATTTTAAATGTCTCTAGTGTATAAGAAACTATTTTGAACTTAAATATGTTCTTTAAATTGCATTATTTTAATAGAAACTAGATTAAATACAAAATTTATTGCGAACAAATTTATCGTGACATCAGTCTTGTGACGGAAATGGTCATGCATATAATAGGACATTTCTAAGATAATAAATGTAAATAGATTGCACTTTGCGTGAACAACTGCAAGTGATCAAACTGAAAATAGATTACTACTGAATAAGCATATTTAATACGCTATTGAATTCCTTCTCGGAAAAGGAGAAAATGCCTCGTCGTCCTCTAAAAACTAGACGTGGGTGTTTGTTAAGGGGAGATTGTAAGCCCTATACGGCCCATGTTAAATTGCTTAGGTAACGGTACCTATAACTTTATCATTTATGAATGGATTGACCCAATTTTTTTTTTGTGGTTTTTACCAACATTGTATATGCTACTGAGCTAGGATATATTGGATGTCACCAAATTTGTATGAGGTAGCTTGATTATGATAAGCAATGGTAATTGCTATTATAATTTAGCACATAAACTTGTCCCATTCCTCTATTAATAAGTGTACATAAAAAATCCTAGCTCAGTGGCATAATTGGCTATCCACAAATCAGCTGTCAAAATTTGAGCCAGATCGAACAAGCGGTTTATGAGATAAGTGTACCTTTACATTATAAAACGTAGTTTCCCGGAAATCGCGTTTGAAGATAGACTATAATAATTTGTAGGGAGAAGTTCTTACCCTAAGCCGTTCTTGATTTATAACATCCCAGGTCCATATGCTGGGTTGTCTTCGTCCTCATCGCCCTCTTCCCTCTTACGTTTGGCATTTCTTTTGCGAGTTCTAGCTTCTTTGGTCATTTCGATGGCTGCCTTCTCCGCTTTGCAGATTCGCTGCTTATCAAGTGCTCGCAGTTCTCGCAGAGTGTTTGTCCCCGCTTCATGCCCAATGAGCTCAACACTTTTACTCTCCCAATGTTACCATCGTTAAATACTAACACAGAGTCATATACGCCCAAACGCATGGATTCGTATCCAACAAATACCGTTTTTGGTAATCGGCACCAGATCACACTGTTTACACACTCATTTGGGTTTTGGGTTCTCCCGTGTAGGCATTTTTTGAGTAAATCCTCGTTGGTCAAGGCCTGATATACAGGCTTGATTGTCTCCATTACAGCTTTTGGCAAGGAATTGGTGTGTTTATATGTTCCACCTGTAGCAACAGCACGGTTGAATTTGCACCATGAATCTTCCCCAGTTGGGCACAGGCCATGTACACAGTATGGAATTGTAGTTTATGGTAGCAACATCAGCCTGATCTGGCCACACAAAACGGTTAGGTCCCATAATTTTCATGAAATTAATGGACACAAGTCCATCTTCCATGATACTGTCAATGTTGCCTGGAACCCACTGGTCATCTTATACAACAGCCACATACTGACTGTCCTTCTACAGGAGACAATTCCCTAGCGCTACGCCCAGCTATTACACTTACAGGTTCGTCGTCACTGTTGGCTGATGTTTCCATTTCTTCCTCATGTTCTGATGTCTGTATCTTTTTAGTAGGTGCACTGCTTAAATTAGCCACCCACTGATTTTCTTGCTGGGGAAAATATTTCCAGCCAACTGTATATGGAGATACTGCTACTATGTGATGTATCTTTTGAGTGCCTTTAAGTGTCACAATACCCTTCCAAATGGAGTTGAGTCGTTCCTTTGATCCGTTGATCTCAGCTGAAGATAATATGAATAACATTGGCTTTCAAGCCTAGACATACGGACGCAAATGATTCAGCGTTTCGAACGCGTACGTCGGTGGCAGAACGAACTAAATTCCAAACATGCCTTTTTACTACGGCCCCAATACCATCTACAGCCCCTTTGCCGTGAGACGTTGCAAAAAATGTCCTTGAGTGAAATCCTGCAATTGGAACGTATCTTTTAGAAAGGTCATGTTAGTGCAGTTGTATTTACACTTGTATTGGGATGCTCACCCATCTGAAAAAAGCTTCTAAGTAGCCTTTTTCGTGTTCTTCGAATTGTGTTCATGTAGAATACTCTAAAGAAACACGTCTACACAATGTCTGTCATGGGTGATGTCATCAGCAGCAACATCATAGCTGTCTGTTTTCTCTCCATGCCAGATGACGGCAGTAAAGACGGCCACTTGAGGATTATTCCAGTGGGCACTCTTGAATTTCGTTTTGATACTGACATGCACCTAATATAATATTACTACCTTTCAAATAAAAAAAAAAAATAACATGATAGCTCATTTATAAGTATTGTTTTTCATTGAAATGAACCAGTGAAACGTTGAAAACTTACATTGCGAGTAATTTAATGTTAAAGTTTGAGATCGATTTTGGAAGTGAACACCTCAACTTACATTGATTACAGGTTAATCAAAGGCCCCAGGTCCATTATGTGACACCTTTCTTGGTTGTATCCACATCCAACCTCATCTTCTTCCTGCCTCTTAAGATATTTCCTTCTCGCCTTTGCCGCTGGTGCAGATTGCTTTGCGCATTGTTTTAGTCGACGTTTATCAGCCGATTTGACTCTGTTTATCATGTTGCGCCCCGGGTGAATGTTCAGCCGAGGCAATATTTCGAGACTTGGTGTGGAGCCAGCATTGAACGCACATACAGCATCAGCTACCCCTAATTTGATGACTGTTTTTACAACGTACGTTTCTGTAGGACATCGCTGCCATATGGTGCCATTGAACGATTCGTTGTTGTTTTGTGTCTTCCCGTGTAAACATTTGTGAATGTGTAAGTTTGCCTAACGGCTAAGTTTGAGCTAGGGGGGAAGGATAGGAAGGAACCAACAGCTTACCTTGTAATAGTTGCGGCCTTCGGAGTCGATAGAAACACAAAAAAAAAAAAGATATAAACAATACGTCGAGACAGTTTCGGCCTAACGTGGCCTTGATCACCCCACGAAGGTGAAGGAAAGACTGGGTCGGAAGTCTCTATTGTCACGTGACTTCCGGTATGATAGAGACCACATCACTTCCTGTATTGACATAGAAGACTTCCAGTAAACTTAAATTATACGCGCTAATTAGTCAATTAGTCACCAACAGTGACCTGTAAATAGTAAGGCTGGGCGTCGACATCGATTAATCGATTAATAATCGATGTCGGTGACGATTTTCGACATCGATTTTTTTTGTTTTTAATCGATTTTTTCGTCATTTAATTAAATAACTAATCAATTATCAATTCACGCGAGAAATGGGAACTTTAAACTATGCCGGGGCAGCATAGTTATTCGTCCACGGCCGCTTTTAGTCCAAACTGACCCGTATCGAAGGATACCGCACACTCTCAAGCCCCCCCCCCCCCCCCCAAATATTTGCAGATCGGGTACTACAGCGCGAGCCATCCCTTGGTTCAGGCTGGCACTCGGCAAGTGAGAACAGATGCCACCAAACGAGAAAGAGCGAGAGAACAATGGTCTGAGCGAGACGCGACGAAGTAGTTCGCCGTGTCGGCTGCTGTCGGCCGCCGTGAGAGAGAGAGAGAAAGCGCTAGTCGCAGGACGCGTGAGTGGAAGCGAGAGCGAGATCGCCATAGACGCAGGCGAGTGGAATGCAAGCGGCCGCCTGTTGACAGTTCACTACTCAGCAAGTAATCAAGAACGGATTAATGAAAAACGTCTTGAATAAGCCTCTACAATCGGATATTGCGTTAAAATAAATTGAAATCAATATCAACAATTGTGTTTATGACGACAAAAATAAGCATGGCCGTCACGTAGGCCTAGAAGGCCTAGCCTAGGCCTAGGTCAGTTATCTCCCGTTGCAGACGAAAACTGAGTTTTGTTGCCGTTATTAGGCTAACTGATTAAAAACCGGTTCGATTAACCGGTTAGTGAAATGCTTAACCGTCGTCATCCCTACATTTAACAGGTGACAAAGATTTTTATTAATAATTGATTAATTATCAATTTAAAAAAAACGATGTCGATAATTTTCGTTTCGATGTCGATGTCGAAAATATTCCGACATCGCGATTTGACATCGATTATTTGTCGTCGATGTCGATGTTGTCGATTTACATCGATGCCCAGCCTTAGTAAATAGTATAAATAGTATAGATCGTGTTAACATTTAGCGAGCATTGCCGGGTTTTTCAGTCTTTCGTAGACTGGTTTGATATCTGGCACAATATCAGATGGTAGGCCAGACCGATGCTGGTATCTAGAACTTTTTGCCTGTGCACTTTGAATTTCCCACCAACTACCTTCACCTACCGGGCATACGTACGCTGTGGTTCATTATCAGAAGACGATAAATGGGACAGTGTAGCAATGGCATTTGACATTTTTTCAACACTACTTGTGTTTGAACAAAGTGCCATCCCGAAGTAATTTTGCATTCGGTCTATTTTCGCCAAGGTGAGTTGCTTTGCCTTCTATTTTTTTTTTATCCTTTACCAACTTTCGAAGTGCTGTACCCATCGCTTTTGGTAGTGTCCTACACACACTTTTTTTATGACATCAACAGCATAGGGTTTGGCGGCAACGACCGCTGAGTAGCTTTTGGAATCTCCATCGCCATAATACTCGGTTTACTGGAGCCCACGTTTTGGTTCAGACCAAAGAAACAAACAAGCTGCGCCAACTGTTTCCATGTTGCCCGAAGACCCTGTGTAATTAGCGGTACATACCGGACCGGGTCATGCTCGGGTTTACACTTATTGTTACAACAGGACAAAATAACTGACAACGCTTACAACTTTAAGTCAGTGTTTCTGTGTCCTGAACCTTCCCAGTATCGATTGATATGGCAACTACTACTCCATTTATGGATGCAAACTCTTTGCGATGCCAGGTAAAGCCGGTCCGCTCATAGTAGAAACGAAACGTTTAGAGAATGACCAATGTTTGTCAATCACTCAAAGGGTGACATTCTTTCGACGTCCGTTATTTTAAAATTGGCAACCTTGTTTTTCTAGTAAATCTTGGTTATTACCCGCCTAATTCAAACCACAGACAGAAGCGCTATACCAAATAACTGAAAATATCTCGAAATTCAGACAGAATTTTCGTCTTTTCCGCTACGCACAAGATGGTTTATAAACATTGGTATTGGTATTGGTATTGGTTGATGGTAAATAGACATTATATCACTATAATCAAGAAGGATCCCCCTATTGTTTGGCATTAAAACAACAATCACATAAATATGTGTATTGTTAGTCTGTCTAGTGTATGCATATATACCTTTTAAGCATTCTAATATTTTACCTGCCTGACACCCAAAATGCTCAGTTATTGACAATGTTTGACGGAACTGTCACTCAGTGGGAAATAAGTGATAATAGCCTTCCTAGTCATCAGATTTTTATGAAATTTTCATTGTTTGTAGACGGATAAATGTTCTATAACTTAGTATATATAATATTGTTCTTACTTACAAATTAAACTGAACTAAGGGCAGTTGAAGTGGAAGTTCTTTGAAAGTTGTTCTCAGTATGATAGATCTTGAAGCATGGTGCTGCACACAGTCCCACGTCACACTGTGTGCAATGAGATCTGGTATCTTTTCTGGTTCCCTTTGACTTGCATACAACACATCTTCTCTGTGCATCTGCTTTCTTGTCAGTGGACGGCACATATTCAGGAAAATATCTCTCCACAAGTCGGAGAGGATCGGGCTCGCTCGAACGCGTACCACGTTTGGTTACAGTTTGGTTTATTCTACTGTGGTGTGCCACCACTATTCTTTCTACCAAATTTTCTCTAAACTCCAGGGATGGCATCTTCCCTCCCAACTTAGTATACAGTACATGTTAGGGATGGGCAAACACGTTTAGTAACCTAAACTTTTAACCTTTTTTAAAATTCACGTTTAAACGTTTGCGCCCCCCCCCCCCCCCCCAAGTCCAAAGGCCACCCAAAGGAGGCGAGAAGAACGACCAATTGCAATTTGGGCCAGGGTACGTACCCCCAGCACCTGTCAACCTGGATAGTATGGTCTCCGCCGAGGTCGAGGCAGCCATCGCTGCCCTGCCGATTGATGACTTCAACGCTATATATTGTTGTGGCTTTTACCTCCACCCGAATCTCCAAAGCACTGGCCGTCCTCCCCCACGCGCCCGGTATATATAGCCGAGCTCGGTGGTAGGGGAGAACGTCCAGCACTGTCAGAGACGCGAGGGAGGCATATGCCGGGTGAAGCCCTTTAATTGTATTTTATAATGTACAGTACAGGTTATTACAATCACAATCTTAGGGTTATTTCCTCCTCTAAGTCTCCTGGTGCTTCTGCTTGGAAGTGTGCGGCGTCCAGTACCTCCCGACTTGGTCGATCCGCGATGTTCTGGGACGTCGGTACCCAGTGTGTGCTATACGTCGAGTCCGGATGTTCTTTAAAAATTTTCCATAGTAGCTTCCGGGCGATATGGTTCCAGAACAGCTTACCGGTCCCGCGCCGAATAGCGTATGCTGCTGAGGTGTTGTCTACGCAGAGTAGTACATGACACGGCATGTTAGCATTCTCGAGGGTCCACAAAATTGCTAGGAGTCCTCCGATCCCCTCCGCTAAGTTGATCTCGGTGCATGTTCCGAATGGCTGGGCGTATGCCTGGCGGGTGGTGGTGCATACTGCCGCCATGCTGTAGGGGGTGGCGTCGCTAAAGGTTGTGAAGATTGCCGGGGAGGGGCGCATGGG
This sequence comes from Isoperla grammatica, assembly GCA_945910005.1. NCBI lineage: Eukaryota > Metazoa > Arthropoda > Insecta > Plecoptera > Perlodidae > Isoperla > Isoperla grammatica. The sequence continues at coordinate 16,740,258 of OX246744.1, forward strand.
GCGTGGCGCGCTCGGGTCTGCGTTTTCTAGAAATTCTAGCAGATAATCAGTGTTCCCCTGAAGGATCTGAGCAGCCATGAATCCCGGCCATCTCATATTGTACGCGAGCCAGGATACGTATCCGGCCATTCGCTCGCGATCTTTAGCGTTGTACGCGTCCGCTACTGATGCCCACTCCCGTAACTTAGTTAGGGCTCCCTCTGTTGCCCGGAGGGTTCCTTGGGGATGCTGAGGAGTAGGCCAAGGTATTGAAGTCGTTGTTTTGGGATTCGTACTGACTTCTCGCTCAGGGAGAGCCCCGTTTCAATGAGAAAAGCGGTTACTAATGGCAGGCGGCTTTGATCCTGACTAGCTATGAGCTAATCGTCCAAATTGCAATAAATATCACCGAAATGTTCCGAAACTTAGGGTAGGGTCAAATTAAAATATGTGATGAGCAACTACTCATAGTATGTTAGTAGAGTAGTAAGCTCCGTCGTTAAATATTTGTTTTCATCACTATGCGTACTTGCGTATTGCGTAGGCACTATAGGTCTACTCTGGATTGTCCCTGCACTGAATTAATGCAATGGTGTCGGATGATGTCGACGATGATGGACAATTACTAAAACGCAGGCGTAATGCGCTCTCCAAAGTGACGACTCGTTTTACACCCTAACCTACGCTTCGGACATATAATACGAGCCATAGCAGTCGTCACATCAGTCACAAGTTGTTGGGGGGGGGGGTGACGATCTGTAATTCGTATTCGCCAATCAGGGTAGCCGGCCAAGGACTGGCTCGGCTTCTTCCGGCCGACCGCGGCCAGGCGCCCACTGTATCGAGAACGTTTAACAGCACATTAAAATTTATAAACGTTAAAACTCAATCCCATGTTTAAACGTCCCATCCCTAGTACATGTGCATTGAAGATGGACAAATATGGGTCATTCACAAAAAAGTTGCCACTTTCATGATTTCTCATTTGTCTAAAAAAAAAAGATTTTTTTAATTTTTTATTGTGCCCTAGAATCCTGGTGGCTATAGCCACCCCCTGACCTAACTTAAGTTGGAAACAGGAGCCAGATATATATATAGGGTCAAATGTGGTAAATATGAGACACTTTTACACACTTTTGAGTAAAACACACATATTTCAGCCTCTAGACAGCTTCAAATGTATATATATTTAGTACCTAATGGCATCCCTTATTCTATTAAATACTATAAACATACTCTTTTAAGAAAATTACATTAACAATTAAATAAAAACTGTGTCTCATTTTTTCCCAACACAAATGTCAAATATGAGACGCTTGTGTCCAAAAATGAGACAATGCTTGTAGAGCCATAACCAACAGTGCTAGGGACTTGGGAGGGTAAATATGAGACAGAGGAGAAAAAATTGAGACAAGTCAGTCTTTGAACCATGCAATTATCTATATTATTAATCGTTTTAATACAAATTTAAGATTACAGTGCGTTGTAATTACTAATTTGACATTTAAAACATGCCTGAAGGGCTATTAATAATTACTAATTTGACATTTAAAACATGCCTGAAGGGCTATTAATTATAAATAACTAGGCTATGAGCATTTATAACTCAAGAAAAAAATGGTATACAGCATCATCAATCTTATTTAACTAGGCCCTAACGGTTTTTGTACTTCAAAATTTCCGGAACTTCGCAAACAAGCCGTTTGTTTGCCGGCATTGGAGGTTTGATAACCTCAAGAATGTCATCCATTGGGTACCAAAGTTTGTCATCTTCTCCCCATTTCCACCCATTGGGGCCAGACATGGTCATTACACTTACTTCAGCCGATTTTAGCTCTTCGTTTATGTTAAGAATAACACCCGGGAAAAACTCTCCCTCATATGAAACAATAACATAATCGTTAATCGCGAAGCCGACTTCTATATTTTCATTTACAGCTAACGGCAGAGGTTCTCGATAGGGATGACATCGGGTAGTAAAATCTGGATTCGATTCCAGCCCCTCAAGGATTCGGGTAACCCGAATCCTAGAAGTGTAAATCACGTCGCTCAACATGTCATAGCGGGTTTATATAACTTACTAGTGATTAAGGATTAGCGACTAAGAGCGCGTTCATAAAACTGACTAGCCGCAACAGGCTTCTCTCATTGGCCGACAGTGAGAATTGCTCTCCGATTGGCTGTGACTAAGGACTTGACCAAGGAGTTGAGATATTTTCAACTTCTTAGTCAAGTCAAGACAAACCTTAGTCACAGCCAATCGGAGAGCAGTATTCTCAATTGTAGCCAATGAAAGAAGCTCGTGGCTTATTCACGGGTTAATCACTAGTCAGTTATGTCAACCCGCCATTATTTGAAGGCCATTGACCGCCCGTGGCAGAAGCTGCCAGCATGCGTTCTGTCAGCCAGTGGTGACGGTCGGGAAGGGGTAGGGGTAGGCTGACAGCCAGTGGGAGCACAGGCAAACCAGAACTCGCCCGCAGCAATCACACCACATAAAATAGGCTTTGTCTATTTTTAATCAAGCCGATAATGGGTACATAACGGAGTGGGAAAGTATTTTATTGAATGGAAACAAGTCATTTTGTTATCACCATAGTTGGCGCATTGTTGAAGCATACAACAATTCAACTAAAAATGTACCAGAACAAGATTCGAATCCTTAGAACGGATTCGGGTAATTTTTGGATTCGGGTAACCCGGATACCCGATGTCATCCCTAGTTCTCGAGGATCTTCATCACTTGAGTCACCGTTATCAACATCATCGTCCTCGGCGCTTACTTTCGTACAAGTTTTTTTGGAATTGGGCCTACTTTTTGACTCGCTTTTTCCTGCATTTCCTCGTTTTGTTGTGGTAGCCTGTTTTTTGGATGATTTTAAATTTTTTATTTGTAGTATATACTCCTCTGTAGATATAACTTTAGCATTGGGATCAAGTCGCCTGCGTGTTTGCGTTGATGGTTGAGTCTTCTGAATTTTGTTCAGAAGAAGCGTTTCAAAGTTGCAAACTGAAGAAGTTGAGCTGCTAGTCGACGGCTGCGAATCGTTAGTACCAGTACTGGTGGGAGTTTGCAAAGAGGAAGTAGGAGTGGCACGGTTAGGAGTGTCCGTACGAGTATTGGGTATGGGAGGGGGAGGATTTTCATCACCAATGTCAATGACATTAACTAGTCCATCGAAAAGAACCTCTTCAAGATCTTCCGATGGAATGTTTTCTGGGTTTTCTTTTTTGGAATTTGTGTAGCGTTCCAACTTCAGGGGGTCAAATCTTTCTTGAGGATACTTGGACTCATCAACAGGAAATACACCAGTCGATCTAAGCCCAGCGAGAATGGTCTCTTCGGTCATACCTTCATACCAAACTTTGCAAAGCAAATCTGCAAACTCCGATTTGGTGAGCCGTCTTTGGTTCAAACGCTGCCACGCAATAAGGTTTTCATTCCATTTTAACTTCAGTGGACCAAAACAGCATTTGTCTAGAGGCTGCAGCAAGTCAGTGGTATGGGCTGGTAACTTCAAAATGGTGATATCTTCTGCCACTGCTCGCTCAAGAGTGTTTGTGTCCAAGTGGGTGACATGCCCATCTAAGAGAATTAAAAGTGGCCTCTCCTTAACCAATGAACAGAATTTATCAAACCATTGATTGAAAATAATTGTGGTCATCCAACCTTTTTCAGAACAAGCGTAAAAGGTATTTGGAAGGTCTTTTGTTCCTTTCCATGTAGACCATAGGTTTGAGCCCTGGTAGATAATAAGAGGTGGAAGTAATTTTCCAGAAGCTGAGACGCAAGCCATTACCGTCGTATTTTCTTTGCCTGAACCAGCAATGTTACGATGTACCTTTTGCCCTTTACCAGCGACTCCTTTTACACGTGATGGATCAGATGAGAAAGAACTTTCATCAAGATTCCAAATATGACAAGGTAGCCTTGATTCATCAATTCCCAAACTGTCCACAGTTTCTTTCAACAACTCATAAAAGTTGTATATAACGAAAGAATCACTAGTTGCTTTACGCCGGCTGGCTTCCAGCTGCTCCATCTTTTTAATGCTAAGTTTGTTTCGTTTATAAAATTGACGAAACCATTCATGACCCGGTTTTCCGTCTTTAAATGGATGCGAGGTGACATTTGCCGAAACAAAGTCTTGGACTACCATGAGCACTTCACTTTTGCTCAGAGCAAACCCCCATTTTGCCATAATTTTTATGTTTTTAGAGAGACTGGCCTCCTCCTCACTACTTAAAACTGTCTTCCTTCCTTGCTTCGACATGTTTTTCCCCCGAAGTCTTCTACTCAAAAGGGATTTGTCGATCCCATACTTTTTAGACGCACCACGGATGGTTATCTTTCCCTGATCGATTTGTTTTAAGGCTGCCTCCAAATCTTCTGCAGAGTATTTTTTTGCTTTTGGTTTATAAGAACGACCCATTATAAAACTGATGCAGCCTTAGGCTAGACCTACAAAAGAATTACACAAAACCTTAGTTAGGTGTCCAGCCAAAAGTTCTCTAAAGTAGACCCCTATTCAAGAAAATAAATATGCTAAGTTGGGCTAGATCCTACAATCTAGGCCTAGGTTCTAGGCTAGGCCTACAGCAACCTAGGCCTAGGGTTTTATAAGCAAGGTACCTAGGCATAGCCTAGCCTAGGCAAAGGCCTGGGCCTAGGCTAGCAGAGATTATCAAACAACGTTTTTCTCCAAATTTGACTAGGCCTATACATTTATATTTTTCAAATAACTAAATAAATACGCCTACATATCATGCAGACCCAATTATTTAAAACTTAATTGATATACTAACCTTTTTGATTCTTTTCAGGCAGGCTAACCTCATTCCATCATGTGCAACAAACACCTGAATGTTTGCATTGAGTCAGTGTCTCATATTTACCCTTTTGGGTGTATCATTTTTACCCCACAACTTTGGCTTGTAGTTACTACAAAATGCCACTAGGTGGCAGTCACTACTAGTATTATCCATTTTCCTCTGTCCAATGGGAACAGTTAAAAAAAAACAGGCGGGATTTTGAATGAGATGGCAAAGAGATACAAAGTAAAGTGTAAGCATCTAAAATGAAAGTTTTTGAGCAGATTTTTCAGCATCTTTTTATAATAATTATTCTAAAATAAGCTTTAAGGGAGGACAGTGGTCAAATAACCAGTTTCTAAACCATTGTGTGGATTAAGTTCATATTTATATGGTGGTTTCTTATTATGTAGACATTTACTTTAGATTTTTTTTTTTTTAAGCTCAAATTAATTTTTAAATTTAAATTTTAAAACATACTTTCTTTGGTACAGATGCCAATTTGACACCCTTTAAGGTAGAATCATAAATCAAAGTTTATTATGTACAGAAATACTAGGTGTATGATCTATAGGATCAAATTTGAATTTATTTTACTAACACTGGAGATATAAATGTTTGAATTCATAGTTTTGAATTATGAAATTAAAAAGCAATGAGTGATAGTTGTTTCAGGGTATTCTTTTTGGTCAAGCTCAATTTCCATCCGTTAAGTACTAGCTAATAAATGGACAAATACACACAAAAAAAATCAGACAAATCGAACAATATCTCTAGGAGTTGTATATTTTCTAAATGTCTTATGCGTAGTAAAATAAGGTTCCGAGGAAATCACGCTCAAAGTTTACATATAAATGACTACTGTTTTCAGTTGATTTTTGGGGCCTATTTGTCTGCATGTGAGACTGTAAGAGTAGGAGTGTCCCAAATTGCTACTCAAAGCTTCCTGCTGCATACGTGACTCCTTCTGAGTTTTTCTTCGCTTCTTCGGATCGTAAGAGCGTCAGTCTGACGCAGCGGCGTTTCTTTTCATATTTTTCCGATGCGCGGGAATCACTCTTTCGAACGCGCCGCTTATCCCTACGATGTAAAAGCTTTGATGTTTGGTTACCACCCGCTATACCCGCATTGACCATAGTTTCTGGTACCGCTTCCATACATCCAAGGTTTAACTCGGACACAGCACCACCGACAGCATCATCCACCCGACGCTTTGAGACAAATGTTGTTTTTGGGCACTTCCGCCAAATAGTGCTGTGGAGACTCTCGTTAGCGTTTTGGGTTCGACCCTTCATACAGCGTTCCAGCAAACTGTCCGCTGCGAGCCGTTGATATACAGGCAACAACTTTGCCATAATGGCCTCTGTAATTGGGGTACCAATATGTTTGTCATGTGACCCACAAGACGTATTATTGGCTACTGCTCTCTGGAAGAAGCACCAAGAAGTGGAGCCTTGAGGACATTTAGAGTGGTTTGGTTTTTTGTCTGTTGACATACCATGTGAAAGTGAAGCAAACACAGCAGTTTTCATGTCTTCCACACTGTGGGAATTATTGCGTATAGCATTGCCGTAGTAGCGAGTCAATTTGTTGATAGTAACGGCCGATAGACTACCTTTTTTTTTGCCACCCATTGTGAAGCCTTTGGTCCGCCAGTCCTTGACAAGGTTGCGTAGAGCCGTTCCTAACCGTTTTGAGACATGGTTGACACATTCCTCTTTCTCGAGTTTGATGTCTGGCCCATAGATATCCTGTGCAACCAGATGGTTGAAGGTTTTTGCATCACCATCAGACAACAGTGTGGTGTAGCGAAACTGGTAACTTTCAGAGCGTTTCCACAGGATGTCTGCAATGGTAACTTCCATGGCCGGAGAAGAGCCATTGTAGTTTGACATGCACTCACTCTTATGCTCCTCATACCAAGCGTGGTACTCAGGAGAGTCTTTTACGTACTTCACTTTAGCAATCGAACAAGTTTGGCAGTATTTCGATAAAACGTGGTAGTCGATAACATAACCGGTAAGCAGGTCAACTACACAGCCAATACCATATATCGAAGTGAAGCCTCTTTTATGCCATGTACCGTCATAGCTTACCGATATGTAAATCATGTCACCAATTTGGATTGATGGATCCAACAAACGGTAGGCTTGCCGCACTTCCTCTCTTACACGGTCTAGAGAATTATGAGCACTATCAAACCTGGCCGTATGTAATTTTTTGGTGTGGTCTTTATAGCTCGAATCAGATAACACATAATAATAACATAAAAAATAACAACAAAATACCCACTAAGATCTTACAACAATGCGCAGCTGCCATCACCCCCTCACTTGCTACTCTATTCAACCTCTCACTCTGCTCGGGTGCAATACCACGAGAGTGGAAAGTTAGCAACATAGTACCAGTATTCAAGTCGGGTGCTAAAGACAACGTGGCGAACTATAGGCCCATAGCTTTGACGTCGGTTATCTGCAAAATGCTGGAAAAACTCATATCCAAGTCCATCCTTGAACACTTAGAGTTAAATGGATCCGTAAATAAGAACCAACACGGTTTCCTGCCGAGACGATCGTGCGTCACCATGATGGCTAAGATGATTGAAGACTGGCAATTTGAGCTGGATAAGAAGACAGTGAAACAGATTGACGTTGTCTCTCTCGATCTGAGCAAAGCTTTCGACCTTGTGCAACACCGAAGGTTGTTAAGGAAATTAGAGCATTACGGTATCCAAGGTCAACTGCTCCTGTGGTGCACCTCGTTTTTAACAGGAAGAACACAACACGTGGTGTACGGTGGACACAAATTCGGAAGTGTTCGTGTTACCTCTGGGGTGCCACAGGGGTCAGTGTTGGGGCCTCTATTTTTCGTAACATACATGATGGACCTCCCAGCATGCGTGTCCTCTCCAATTGCCATGTACGCGGATGACTGCACCGTGTACAAGCCTATCAACAACGAAGATGACGCAGCTCTCCTGCAGGCAGACCTTGACAACATTTTCCTGTGGTGCAGTGTCAACCAAATGAGGCTTAACACCAGCAAAACAACTTACATTCGTATCTCCCGTTCATCTAAACCAATAGACAGTAATTACAGTATCGACAACAACTCCCTCACCAGCTGCAATACTATCAAACTTCTAGGCATCACTCTAACAAACGATCTAAAATGGAATCTACACACAAACATTATTCGATCAAAGTGTTCTAAATTATTAGGCTTCATAAATAGAAACCTCAGGGACAGCAAAGTGCGTACTCGCAGGATAGCGTACATGGCGATAGTGAGGCCCACCTTGCTCCATGGAATCCCTGCGTGGCACCCTACGTCGGTCTCCAACATCAACAAACTGGAGGTCATACAAAATCGGGCAACAAACATGATAGTGGGCTACAAAACCGACCTTAACACCCAGGCAAGAAGGAAAATGCTTCACATCCCCTCCGTTAGCGCGTATCTACAACGCGCCGACTTGATTTTCCTGCGTGGCTGTATGAGCGGGAAGATAGACCTCGACGTTCGGCTGCAGCTTGACTACAGGACCGTGGAGCGAGGGAGGGGACCGCAGCAAGGCGTATATCTCCGAGCGCCCCGGGCCACCACGCTCAGCTACCAACGCTCACTGTACCACCGAGCCAGTGGCCTGTGGAACGCCCTTCCAAGTGGTACTAAATTAATGGCATCCAAAGAATTCTACCGAGCCATTAAGATCATGTACCACTGAATCCTGTCCACACTGACACAGCGATATCGACAACCTAGCAATGTACACTGACATGATAACGAACAATTGATGGACTTACTGATTTGGTTAGATAATAAGTTAAGGCCTCATTTCATAAACATCACCCATCACCTCACGCGTCATATTACATCGCCTATTTATGTTCATTCTCATCGTCAATTATCACATGTCATTAGACTTATTTTAATTAGTATTACATCAAATATTCATATGCCTTAGTATTTAGTTTAAGTTTAGTCTAGTATTATTTAGTTTAGTTTTAGTTTAGTATTAGTTTAAATTTACATGGATGCAGGACACAACCCTTGTGGATGGACCGTTGGCCCGCTTCCTGCATCCTTTCAAAATTAGGCATTTATATTAAGTAATTACTTCCAATGTACAATGTCTGATATTGATAAATAAATAATAATAATAATAATAATAATAATAATAATAATAATATTCATGACAGTACCAAAATTCTCCATGCCAGAATACCCCATACCACCTGGACAGAATGACTGTGTCATACGCCGATTGACGTCAAACACTGGCCTAGTTGTGTCTTGGCCCACTCCTTGGCCAACACCTATGCGTTTTGAGGTACTAGCAGAAGAATTTTCTACACCACAATCCTTGCACTCAAGAATCATTTTGTGAGCAAATCCTGCAGATGATTATACAACAAAATGTAAATCGGTGTGGTGGCATTCAGTACACTGAACATGTGCAACCAGCTGAGACATGTTGGACATATCTACTAAGATGTATTCTGGTGCAGAATCAGTAGGGGTAGGACCTACAACAGCCTCACAACTTGTTTTTGCTCGTATGGTTTCTATTCTCTGTGACCGAGCTGCGACAGGCGTGGGCCTATCTGTTACCAAAGTGTCCAAAGTGCCTTCATCACTAGAACTTTCAGCACAATTAGCAGCAGAGCCATCCAAAGTGTCTAGGCCTAAATCCAGGTCTTCCTCTGATGATGTAGGCCTAGACTTGTCTAGCAAGCCTAGGGTTTCATTATCCATTCCCTGACTATTCGTAGACGAGGATGAAGAAGGTAGAGAAGGTTGACAATCAGTGTGCTGTCCACTAGAAACTTTATTTTTTGAAGTAAGATTAGGCCTAGGGTCTAGAACTAGGCCTACTTCGGTTTTAGATTTCTCCCATCTCTTGAGACTCATCTCTTTACATAACTGTCTTGTCTTACGTACCTTGGAGTTTGACAGTTGTTTAGTTCTCTGTTTTTTTCTTGCCATGACAATATAATGGAATAAAACAGAAGATATATGAGGAAGTGTGAAAACTTGCCTGAATTCAAGAAACAAACAACAAACAACGTTCAGCAATTGGCAAGACTGAAATTATTATATTTTCTACAGTTTGTATCAGGTATGCGCACCTCCTGCATTCTGTTGTCGAAAGAGTGAACTACTAGTTCAAAATATGCGGGAAATTCAAATATAAGACAGATTTTACGGCAGACGAACGAGCACACAGTTTTGAAACGTTCTTCCACCACCGACAAAAGAGTTTTCAGCCGCACAGAAGTGCGGTCACGCATAAATAATTCAAAAACACAGGTTTATATTACCCTAATACAAATAAAACTAATGGCATTTTATTTATAAAGGACTTCACATGATTTAAAAAAAAAAAAAAAAAATCGTGTTTACCCAAAATATTGTAAAAAAAACGTAAAATCTCACCACTGTCACAACTTCCTGCAATTTTTTGTGTACATTATAAAACAAATGTTGATGTTTCTTTTTTAATTTTTGCCAAAGATTATAATATAATATTTATAGTTGATTTTTATGTGTCTCATTTTTACCCAAATATTAGGTGTGTCTCATATTTACCACACTTGACCCTATATATTGTAGAGTTCAATAACCCCAAGAGAGCCCAATACAATACAAAGGTCTTTATTTGCAATAAGCAATACAAAAAGGCGAGGTTCGAACAGAGTTCGCTCTTCCACCTAACCTATGTTTACAGTCTTAGTCTATAATTATATTAATGCAGTAAGAGATGTTCCATTGTATGAAGATATTAGCTGCAACGCATATACCTAGACATGTTATATGGCTTACAGACGTTAACAACTTTACACATTAAATATATACACAATACAAAAAAAAAAAAATGCAATATATGCATTGATACGCCTAATTAACTATAAAAACTAATGCTTATTAAAGTAACTCTAAAATAGAAATATGCATAAAATGTAACTAAACTAGGTATTGAGAATCCACTTATAACACTTTTGTTTGAATACGTACGAACTATTGGTTGCTTGCTTAATTGAATGGGGCAACATGTTCCATAGCTTAGGGGCGAGAACTGAGAAAGAAGCACTGCCTGCCACAGAGTGATGTAAGGGAATTTCATACGTACTATTCCTTGTATTATAACTGTGATACGAGCCCGTATGTTTTAGTTTATTATATAAATAACCCGGTCTTTTATTTCTTATGATTCTCGCGATATTGCAATAATAATGTAAGGTTCTACGTTGGTGCATTTTTAGAATTTTGTGTGTATCATATATGTGGCTAATGTGGTCAAACTTTCTAATATTACACGCAAAGCGAATTGATGCATTCTGTAATTTTTGAATTTGTTTTAATACATTTTCATTTATACCCATGTACACTGTATCCGCATAATCAAACAATGGGTTTATTAAGGAATTTATGAGATTTAATTTAACATTTTCACTAAGCTCCAGTTTCCATTTATAGAGGGATCTAAGTACACCATAGGCTTTTGAACACTGTTTCTGGATGTGTTTATCGAAGGATAAGTTACTGTCAAACAATACTCCAAGGTTTTTCCCTTCGTCTGACAAAGGCAGAGTTGTACCGCACATTTTTATAGCAGAAATCTTATTCCCATTTAGTAAATTTCGGACTACTTGTTCATTGTGTTTGCTACCTATAAGGATAACTGTCGACTTACTAGGATTAAAATTCAGACCATTTTTTATCGACCATTCCGCGAGTAGTTGAAGATCAGTGTTAAAGTTATGAAAACTCTCTTCTATTGTTTCTATTGTTTCTAGATTTACTTCCAAAATACCTTGCACATCATCTGCATACTGATATATATTAATACGTCTAGTCACTGCTGGCAGACTTTGGGCAAATATATTAAAGAATAATGGTCCAAGGATTGATCCTTGTGGCACTCCGCAATGCACTGTTAGCGGTTGTGATATTAATACTTCATTATCCTTAACAACTTTAACTTTTTGAGTTCTTTCAGATAAATAACTTTTAACTAACTTTTCGGCTGATTTAGAAAATCCCATGTTGTAGAGTTTTGCCAGAAGCATGTCATGGTCAATTGTGTCAAAGGCCTTACTATAATCTAGGAGTAAGAGTAAACTAGTATTACCATTGTCAATGTTGTTCCTCAGTTCATCTACTACAGAAATAAGCGCGGTGGTAGTACTGTGATCTCTTCTAAATCCCGATTGATTTTTAAAGAAGTCACATAGATTGTTGGATATATGCTCATTAATTTGCTCTGCCATTATCTTCTCTAAAAGTTTTGATGTAGTAGGAAGAATACTTATTGGCCTAAGGTCATTCAGTGATTTTACTGTGTTCGTTTTCGGTATAGGTGTAATTATAGCCTCTTTCCAGCTGTTTGGGAAGGTTGAAGTCGTCAAAGCTGTATTAATAATATCGGTGATTATATTTATTAAATAAGGCGATAGTAATTGTAGTATGTTTATATTAATATTGTCGGCACCTGTGGCCGTTGTTGTTATCGTCGAAAGGTGCTTTAACACGTCATCGCAAACCACGTTTCTAAAAGAGAATGGAATATGTGTTAGGGTGTCTACTGTCCTTAAACGATTTATTTCTTCAATTAATTCAGGAGTTTTGATTTGATTTTTTGTAACGTGATTGAAGAAGGCGTTAATCTCATCAGGAACTAACATGTTACTGGGGATAGGATTTGTGTGTTTGTGTTTTGTAACCGAGTGCTTTTTAAGACTTTTCCAAAGTAATTTTGAATTATTAATGTTACTATTTATGGTTTCATTAAAATAATTTATTTTTAACGATCGCACCCTCGTGTTGATTTTATTTCTTAAGTGTACATAATTATCCCAGTCTCTGGAATCACTAGTGAGTTTGAACTTTAATCTAGCCTTTTCTCGTGCTTTCATTTCTCCACGTAATTCGTCCGTAAGCCATGGAGCAGGGCCCCTAGTAACTCGAATGTTTTTGGTTGGGACATGTGTGTCCAGTAGTGTTGTTATAATGGAGTTAACTGTCTCCACTTTCTTGTTAATGTCAATAATGTCCCTAACAGAATACCAAGGTGTATGCATCGCACTTTCATTAAGTGCCGATATGTTACTGGTTGTAAGAGGTCGTATTTTTTTATTCACTATTGTCTTTTTGGGTAACGTGATATTATAATCGATAAAGGTAAGATTGTGATCTGAGTTGCCGATAGGATGAAGTTGCCCAGTTTGCTTTACAATAGAAGCATTACTCACATTTATTACGTCTAATAAAGTGCGGGATGTTTGTGTGATACGGGTACATTCTTGCACTACCTGAGTAAAGCTGTAAGTTCTAAGCAGTTTGTGCAACACACGATTATCTTGACACTCAGGTTTGGCCATGTCGATATTCAGGTCACCTACCCATATAGCATGATCCTCGGGAATACAAAATCTCTGTATGTTTTCTTCTAATTCATCTAAGCTTAAGTTCCCAGATGGCGGTCTATATATAGTCCCTAATACTACATTTATAGATTTTATTTTAAACTTGATCCACAATTGCTCTATGTTTGCTTGTGCGGATTCCAGAATTGTCACATTTATGTCATCACGAACAAATATCGCAACTCCGCCCCCCCTCCTATCATTGGCTCTGTCAGCTCTATACAAATTATAGCCGTTAATATTTAAGTATGGCGGATTCACAGATGGTTTAAGCCATGTTTCGGTTAGGGCAAGTATATCAAATCTGTTGAGTAATAGCGCTTCTGAAAGTTCATCACTGTTTTTGATGATAGACCTAATATTTGTATGACCAATACGTAATAATTTATTCACAGCTACCTTATTATTCTTCTCAATCTCTCCACTCCCAGTTCCCTAGCTAACCTGGCTTGCTCTTGTCAGCCGGCTAGAGTAGCGCGTAGGCGGTTTACCAGAGACAGGGGGTCGCTTGTGTGGCGAGGACAACTTGAGTACGGGTGTTGACCGTCCATGGCGGGTCGGCGTTCTCTGCTGTACAGGATTGCAATCTGCGTCACGTTTAGCTGCAGTTTGAGTGGGCCAGGCGGTGGTGGTAGAAACATTCGGTCTCCCTGCCTGGGCAGCCCCTTCCTTCCGACTCGGCTCAGCGGTGACGTCATCATGAGCGTTCTCAGCAAGTGGCAACTCGGATTCCTGCCTCTCGGTGTGAATAGCGGTCGGGGGTGGACCTGTTCCACTCTTTACCCCCCCTTCCGCGGTGGCAATGGCCGGGGACAAAGAAGCAGGTGTCTCGAAGGTCGCGTTGCTGGTGGTCTCCACTGCGCTTCGCAAGTCTTTTTGGCTGGCTATCATGCGGTCGTACTCAACGCAGCGTTGTACATTCCACATTTCTCCGTTGATTATTAGCTTGTCAAACCGTAGGAACGCATGGCAGCCTTCATTCTTCGCAGCTATCAAGTGTCGCTTAAGGAACTCACGTGATCGCTTTACACTGTCGGAGAAGTCCTCGGATATAGCTAAACCACTACCGCGTAACTTTGGCAATTCTTGCAATATTCTGACTTTTGTTTTAAAGCTTAGAAGCTTGAAAACGATAGGTCGTTTGCCCGGTCTGCCACCAACACGATGTGCGCGCTCTATCTCCCAGTCGGCAAGTTCAATGCCTAGCTGTTCGCGTAACACGTCCAACACGTATTTTTCAGATATTGCCCAAGTTTCATGTTCAACCTCATCGCATCCATACATGACGAGATTGTTGCGACGTGACTGATTCTCAAGATAGTCAACCTTCTTATACAACTCATCCGATTGACGGCGCAAGGTAACATTTGCAGTTTGTAAGTCACTGTTAACGGAATTAATTCTTTTAATTTCATTTTCTAGCGCAGTTAATCTCGAATCCACACTGACTTTTAGCTCACACAGATCGGTATTAGTGCTTGCAAGCTGGGAACACAGTAACTTCACCGACTTGTTGGTATCAGTTACGACACTTAGTATGTCTCCACTTGCCATGATCTAGGTCGCACTACACTCGGAATTTGAACACTACACTAACACTGCTAACCCACTCGACGGGAGCTCTCCAAAAACACGTCCGCTCTGCTCGACCGCGCGGTAGCTCCCTAGTGTCCCTTTGTGAATCTCGCTATGAAAGGGTTCGCCTATTAATTTAGTATTCTGGCTGTAATATCACATTGTCTTGCATAATGTGTTGTAGTAGGTCATGAGTGGTACTGGGAATAGGTAGTAAATTTACAAGCAAATTTGACATTTATACGTAGTAGAAATTATTAATTTTAATTTTATAGTGTACATGCATTTTATATATTCAAATGCAAAAAAATACAAGTTTAGGATAACTTAATTTACTTTTAACATAATTTTGTCATGAGTGTTACCCATTTTGACAGAAGTTGTATTAAACTTCAAGTTTTTTCTGTAAATATAAGAGAAAATTGAAAATAGTTATACTTACTGTAATGAAACATACCTGCCCGTGAAACAGTAATACATAACAACAGCATTTCTCTAAACAAAGGTCAAAGTTAGAGGGAAAAGTGTTGGTAACACTCATGATAAAATATTACTATTGGTACAATTTATCAATGATTAAATCTTAAAGCACTATTTTTTCTCAAAGACGTCGACCTTTGACGAAAACTCGTACATAAATCCTCTATTACCATTAACTTTGAGGACAGGGCTTGGTAAAATGGAACGTATCCTCAAAAGAAATAAACGCAATATCTTGCTCGTCCATGGTAAAACACGTCCCGTTTCGTAGGTGTTTCAGGGACATTATCTTGACTTCACCATCATCTTCCAGACCACCCTGGCAAACTGCAGCATAACGGTAGATGGCATTTTTCTTCCGAGGGTTTTCCGATTTTAGCGAGATTAGCACGTGCGTTCCAGGAGTTATGTTTTTACCAGTTAACGTCAAACTGGACAATGATGTAGTAGGTGTGGACATGTTCTTGGGTTGGACTACAGTTTTTTTACTGGTGGACATGTTCATGTTCTTGGGTTGGACTACAGTTTTTTAACTGATAGGAGCTGGTGCAACCGGTGCAATTAACTTACTCATAGGCAAGTTATCACTGTCATCATCCTCACTTGATGAGTAGATGCCTTGGCCATACTTGCTTCGAGTAATTTCTATGTCTTGAAAAAGAAAGTTACATGAACAACTGCAAGTGACACATAAAAGATAACACCAGATACATTTTCACCAAACTGAGAAATGCAGATAACATCAGACATTACATTGATTTTGATTCTTCCCAAAGAGGGGTTGGGATTACCAGATGGCCACTGGTAAGGATTTCGGGCTCCGCCATAGCATCCCAGCTGCATAGTCAGGATTGTCTGGATCATCTTCATCCTCTGCTTGTCGTTTCTTGTTCCTTCTCTTGGTCCTAGCTTCGCGTGGAAAGAATTCAACCGCTGCGTCAGGCTTGCGTACACGTTCTTTGTCCATCGCGTTGATACTCGAGTGTTGAAGCCTGGGCTTAGACAAAGATCTTCTCTAGCGCCTTTCACTTTTGAAAAGTTCCCATCATTGAAAGAGATGACAGCATCATGCACGCCCATCTTCAATACATCCAAGCCCACAAACACACATTTGTTGAGACGCGTCCAAATGAGTAATTTTACCAGATATTTACCATTTTACCAGATGAATCGTTGAACGATTCAATTTGGATTTGGTGTTCCAGCGTGTAGGCATTTGCCTAGTAGCTCAGGGTCCGATAAGGCCTTATATGTTGGCTTTATGGCTTCCATGATAGCTAGTGGTAAGGAGTGTGTGTGCTTATACACCGTTCCATTTAGCTTGGCTTTTTGGAATCCACACCATGTATTGGCGTCTGTTGGGCACAGGCCATGTTGTGGATTCTCATCGGTGGATAGCTTATGAAAATAGGTTGCCCAAACTGCTTGTTTCATGTTTTCCAACTGATGGCTATTTCTCCTGATATCTAGCACATAGTACAACTGCAGGTGATCGATTTCCCCATCGGTTTGTCTGCCTTTACCGCTAAGGCGTACCTCGCCTGCCTTTACCGCTAAGGCGTACCTCGCCTGCCTTTACCGCTAATGCGTACCTCGCATTGTCTTACGTAGGCTACGCAGCCGAGCCCCGAGCCACTTCTGGACATGGCCTACACACTCCAGTTTGGTTATTTTCACAGAATCACCATAAGGTTTACTGTCTAGGACTTTTTGAAAACCTTTGCTGTCTCCATCGCCTAGGTAGTTTATGTAACGCACTCGTCGAGTTTGTTCTGAACGCTTACCGCTCCAGCCGCTTCCATGCCTCCGCTGTAGCCAGTGTAGTTACGGCGAAATGAACTTTGTGGGTGACCATAGTATTAGCATTGAGTTTATTAGTGTAGGGTTAGAGACCCAGCGGCCATTGGCGGCTATCTACCAATAAATTTCCCGTGGACTCTAGTAGTACGATCTCGTATCGCTAGAAAGCGCTACACGTACCCACTGATGTCTGCGTTCCTGTGGAAAGAAAGGGATACTACGTAGTACGCGCAGATGCGTAGTCGGTAAGGTAGTAGTATCCAGATGGCGGTGGATATTGTTATTAAAGCATTATCATTTGTTCTGATAAACATGTCAAACGGGCACGAAGTTAACAATAAGTAAGCTAATACTTTATTACAACACATTATATAAGGTTTTATACATTATATAGACTAGGCTGTAGTACTACGTTACTAATGTAGGCCTATTAATGTAGGCCTAGGCTTATTGTAGCCTAGTAATGGCCTAGACTAAAAGAGTTGGGCCTAGACCTAGGCTAGACCTAAGCCACGTGATCGTACTACGTAGTATCCCTTCTTTCCACAGGAACGCTGACATCAGTGGGTACGTGTAGCGCTTTCTAGCGGTACGAGATCGTACTACTAGAGTCCACGGGAAATTTATTGGTAGATAGCCGCCAATGGCCGCTGGGTCTCTAACCCTACACTAATAAACTCAATGGTATTAGGCCTATCTTTGGTTTTACTACAGCCATGACAGAATTTGGTTATGCATTCAACATCTATCACCTTACCAGTATCGGCACTAGTCGCAGTGACAACTCCGTTCAGCGATAGGCCTACTTGATATAATACTTGAATTATATTGTTACTGTTATGAGGGTTTTAAAGAGGTTATAGTCACAAATTAAATTAAACATAGTATGGCTAAACCCTTCTTATTCAGTGATAGAAAAATATGGAATATGATCCAAGTCTTCACTTGGAAAGAGTTCCATTACTTCCTCCAAGTCTTGCTCTGCCATCCCTTCTGTCTTATTTCCAGTTTTTTGGGGGTTCATTAGATTAATATACATATCGGAAGTAAGCGCTTGTAACATCCCCTATGACGGAATGAATTTGTTGCAGCAAATGCCCGTAACAAGTGAGTGAATGCGAATACGCATCAGGGCGTCCAGAGTATCCATCTTGATACGATGTCGCCCTTTCGTTTTAGTCGTGTTTATGACTGAAAATGCACTTTCTACAATTGCATTGCTGAGTGGAAGGGATAACAACTTGAGGGCAAACATTGCTAGTTCTTTGATTACTAGACGTCCTCCTGCATCCTTCAAAGAGCTGACAAACATCCAAAACTTAACCGTGTCTGTTTCGATTTTCCATCCAGGAAAATAATCAGCCCAGCAGACAGACAGTAGTTTCTGCCATTGGTTTTCAATAGCATCTAATTTCTTTTTCGAGTCTTCATATAACAACTGCAATGGCAGACTTTTAAATGGAGGACGTACTTGGTTTAAACAAACACTGGGTGTGAAATGTCCGAGTGCACTTATAGACCATGTTTACTGGCAATTGTTTGGCTAACTCTTCACAAAGTTTCTTGAGAAACCCAAAACACTTCTATTTTACACGTCAGTCACCTTCAAATTACCAGAAACTAGTTGGTTGTTAAAGAGAACACCATAGTCAAAGGACGTTAATGGTAAATGGGACAGAGGGTTTTGAAGGCCCCTATCAACACATACTACTTCGTCCAGTCGTAACATTTCGTGTCCTCTCATGTTAACGTCTTAACATGATCTTGTCCAGTTAGGCTTCAGTGTCTTCATCATCTTACAGTTTTTGGCCCAGCAATGCAATGTCAAGTTGTGGAACAACTTCTTTGATGAACGAAGTCATCTCCTCTATTTACAAAAAGTGAAACAAACCATTTTGTTTGTTTAAACATTAAAACACAATTTTGTGGTCAACCTTCTTAAAGCATCCCATACATGATAAAACCATCTCCCTATGCATGCAGCAAGTATTGGGGCCCGGTCTACCCAAACGTAGGCTTCGGCTGAATGGTTCGCCCTGGGACTGACCGGCCCCACGTCTTCTGCCAAGTCACCATGTGGCTTCCTTCCCCCCCCTCATTTTCCTTCTTCTATGTCTATTCCTGTGCCATTCATGGACAATTCCTTCATAGAGTTCGGTGGAGTTACGACTGCCCAAGACTCAAAACACCTCCCACCCCCCACCCCCCTCCCCCAAACCTTGCAAACTCTTAAGCCAACATAGGGGCGTAAGCTTTACAATGTTAAAATGGCAAACTTTTGGTAGGTAGGCTTACACACTACACAGATCTCAAGTTGTAACTAATTTAGAAACTTCATTTTTTTGTGATAATTATATTTTATATTCTTAGTACTGTGAACCTAATTTTTTTTTAATTGATCAAATACTTTTAAGACTATGTAATTGTTTGTTAAGTAAGATTTTGTTATTAAATATTATTACATTTGCATATATTAAAAAAATGATTAAAAAACAAATTATTAACATAATCAATTTCTGTAAGGTTCTCACAATCAACCCTATTGTTCGTAAGTAGAAGCAAAATTAAAGAGATTGGTTGTCTGGTTACAGAGTAATGTGTATTTAAATTTTGAATTTTAAGGTTCTGAGATAATGAGCATTTAAGTCTAAAAACAATTGTCTACTGGTATAGACTCAACAATTTTGACATTAGTGCATTCCTGCACCATATTCTTCATCCTCCTTCTTATGGTTATGATTTCTGGTCCTCATTCTTGCATTTTGTTCCCGTATTCCAGCTGCTTTGTCAGCTTCGATGACGCGAACTTTGTCGATTGACTGTAAACCGTTTATAGTGTTTGTACCAGGCACTATACCCATCAGTTACAAAACTTGTACTTTGCCCATGTTTCCATCGTTGAACCATAAGACTGCATCATGTACCCCCCATTAAAATTTTGTGAATTCCCACAAACACAGTTTTGGGTAAGCATGTCCATATAACTGCATTTACACTCTCGTTACCGTTTTGTGTTTTCCCGTGTAGGCACTTTTTTAACAACTTTTCACTTGAAAGATCTCAAAATATAAATTTGATTTCCTTCATGACAGCTGCAGACAGATAATGTTGATGAGTGCATGTTTCTCCACGAGCAACTGCTCTATTATATTTGCACCAGGAGTTTTCCCCCTTGGGACATAAGCCATGTAGTGTTTCATCGTCTGTGGAATGTTTATGGAAGTAGATGGCCCACTCGTCACTTTTCATCCTTGCAAGGTCACCAGAGTTTATCCTTGTGGCTGCACCTAACACAGCTGAAGTTTGTCTATTTCGGACTTGGTCAATCTTCCTCTGCCACCCAGTAATTTTCTATCCGAGAGCCTTTGACCTTTTTCTTGTCCTCCAAAGAGCCCCCAATTTCATCTTCATTATCACCCACTCATCGTCTTGATTAGCCAAGTTGCAAAAATATAAGACGTTTAGCCCAAATATCAATCATGTTGACCTTTCTTATATTTGACAAGTCGCAGCAATCGAGACCCATTTGTTTTTGCGCGTGTCCAACACATTGCAGTTTTTCGATATCAAACCCCTCTCCATAAGGATGGCTATCGACAACTCGCTTGAAACCTTTGAAGTCACAGTCCCCAAGGTAAAACTTATAACGCACACCACGCAATGGTACCGAGCATATAAAGTCTCCACAATGCCTGCCGTTATTTTTTTTTTTTTTTTATGAAGGGGGGGGGGGGGGGACAAATAAAATTGACACCTTAAAACTACAAACCTATTCATAACTTAACCTACAAATCTTATTTTAGTGCTAAAATTAAGAGAAGACTAACTTCTGTACAAGCCCTCTTGGGGTTGGCGTCATGAGACTACTTTGTCTCATTTGTCTCCTGTTCGCATTGAACAGTCCTCCTTCATTGGCGTGTGTTATGAGATTAGTCAAAGTTCTCCTCAAGTTTTCAGGGATGGCCAAATCTCCATCAAGGATTCTTACAGATCTTAAAATGCCTGATCTAGCCTGATTGTAAAGCAGGCTGGAGTTGAATGCAATTTCTTGGTAGTTCATGATTGAATCAATATCTTGACCGTATCTAGATTCCCTTGAATGTATGAGGGTGTCAAACTCCAGCTGATAAACCAAATGTGCTTCCAGAATCAAGCGTGCAGTCCTCTGATACAAGTCTTTGGTCACCACTGCTGGGAACACAGGAGTCTGCATGCATTTGGGCAACCCATACCTTTTTGTAAAATAACTATCAGGGCGCTGTGATTGAATGATGTTCTCATTCGTCCATTCGTTTAATGGACGCTACTCCACAGGTGGTCGTAACTAAAGATTAGAGTGTGGACTTACACTCACATGTCGGACTCCGATTCAACAGCTGGTTCAATCGATTATTCAATGGACGCCACTCCTCAAGTGGTCGAAACTAAAGCGAGCGAACGTGGAAATATCATCATGCCATCAAACGTACCTGGTTTGAGGAGGGTATTGGCAAAGGTCAGAACACTTTTATGTCAGGGAATGAGGCTGCTATTCTCCCTAGAGTTACATCAGATAGGGACTTTTGGACGACATCCATGATAGAATAAGTGGAAGCCAGGGAGTCATCTCTGTCACAAATTCAGGGGTTGATGAGTTCATCATTTTCTTAACTTTAGTTCCTCTTACCAGATAAGTGATAATCAAGGACTAGACATCTGCTTTCAGCTTGTGAGCATTTTTTTTTAGCTGATACAACCATCCACTTTTGTATGTTCTTTGGATCAAAGCCTTGATACCTACAGATATCCACAAACTTAGCTGCCGGGAACATGTTTTCTTTGTTGAGGGATACCAAGAACTCGACCAAATAATGGTACAGATTGTCAAGAATGTTCAGTGCATCCTTCTTTTCTATGGAATCAGGTCTTTCTAATAAGAGACCATCTTTCCCTCTGAATTTCATTGTTGTTTCATTATCGTTGACAGGTACTTCCACAGGCATGTTTTCATCTTCAATGTCCATTCTTCCTACAGCTGTCATTATTGCTGCTCTGAAGTCAGCAACTATATCAGTGGTCAAGATTGTCCACATTATCGACGTATTAATAATAATATAAATAAAAACAATAATAATAATAATTATTATTTTTTATTTTTTATTATTAGATCACAGAATATACAAATGAATGAGCAATCACTCAAAAAACCCCACAAAAACTGAGAAGGCTTATTTGTGGGCAAAAAGCTAAACTCACTAAACACAGTCGAGCAACATGAACTTTGGGCCCAGAAGCCTTGTTGCTAATTTTCGTTCCAAGAGATCACTGCCATGCCCCTAAGTTGTATTGTTGTCGTTTTATTTTACTCTGAATAATGCTGAATTTTTCGTGTAAATTTTGTCCACAGTCGTTTTTATGTAAACCCGTGCTGGGTAGCCCACGTCATGGTAAACTCACATTTGATAAAATCTCGGCCAGTTCAGTGATCTCAAATTTTGTCGTCAGCCCAGGACTAAATTCATCATTAATTGGTGTTATGAATGATTGCAAAGTGGTTGGTGTAGGCATCAATGTTCGAGGTTCAGATGCTGATTTAGATGGGATGCTATTTGCATGCTTTGTGAGGTATCACGAGAAGGAACGGGAGGATTGCTATTCACTGCTCTATTAGCAAATCCTGCCGTTAAGTTTTTTTTTGTACTTTTGTTGCTTGCATAATTTTTAATGGTGGAACAAATCTTCTTCGCAGTCCAGTTCTTGCTGGTCATTAATAGTTTTGATGCCAATATCTTACAGTTTTTGGCCCAGCAATGCAATGTCAAGTTGTGGAACTACTTCTTTGATGAACAAAGTCATCTCCTCTATCTACAAAAAGTGAAACAATCCATTTGGTTTTGTTTAAACATCAAAACACACTTTTGTGGTCAACCTTCTTAAAGCATCCCATACATGATAAAACCATCTCCCTATGCATGCAGCAAGTATTGGGGCCCGGTCTACCCAAACGTAGGCTTCGGCTGAATGGTTCGCCCTGGGACTGACCGGCCCCACGTCTTCTGCCAACTCACCATGTGGCTTCCCCCCCCCCCCCCCCTCTACATTCTTCTTCTGTCTTTTCCTTGCGCCATTCATAGAATGTTCCTTCATAGATGAGTTTGGCAGAGTTACTACTGCCCAGGACTCAAAACACCTCCCTCCCCCCTTCCCCAAACTTTACAAACTCTTAACACATTGCCTGCCACGCTGCCTTGGCCGTCAACGCGTGGGCTGTGCCAGCTGTTTTTGGGGATTATATTCAGTTTCTACATTGGTTGACTAAAAACGCAATATCTTCCAAACTGTTCATTCTAATCTAACACAATTTTCAACATATACCTTTTGTAGTTCTTGAGGTTGAGATACAGTAAACCCTCGGTAAAACGAACTCGGTTAGTGCGAATTCTCAGATAATACGAATAGTAAGCAAGACCCAGCCCGCGTAAATAGAACACTCAATGTTAAATAAAACGAATATAACAAATTTCGCATAATACGAACTAATTATTTATCCCCTGGGTGGTACTAATGCATAATGTTCGTTGTTTAATACGAACTAATAATTTTGAAACCGCACAAACAAAATAATGTGACCGAGAGTTCAACTCGCAAAGTAGGCGCAGGTATCAAGATTTTTGTCCGCCGAGCGTACGTCGTCGCAGGCAGCTACTTGTTTTGTTGCTGCTTGGTTTTCCCTTCCCCCTCCACCGCCCGCAGGCGCGATCGGATGCGCGCGCAAGCCCTTACAGCTGTTGAGGGGCGTGGCTTGCTCACTGCAACGTGCCTGCTTAGTCCGCCTACTATGCGCGCACAAAACATCATACCCGCGCGCTACTATCCATTGGAAAACATTGATTGTTTGTAGATACGTTTATTTTGGCTGGTACTATTGAATTTCGACGTTTTTGCGATATTGCGAATTTTTATATTACGAACTGACGATTTCTGGGTCCCTTGATGTTCGTTAACGAGGATTTACTATCTGGTGAAACACTCACCCGGTTGGAGAGGGATCCTGCAGGAACTACATATGAACTTGGTTTCTGATGGTTTTTTGTTTTTGTGGCAAACTTTACATGGTCGCCCAGGCTTCTGCCTTTTTAGAGTTGGCGGAATGTTTATAAGGGCATGCTTGTTTAATTTCCCATCTAACCTAGTTATAAGGTCTGTTAGTGGGGCTCGAGTTTGGGGTTCTCCACGACCAACGGACTATCTTTGGGTGGGGGTGTAACTTCAACATTCGGGGGCGTCCCCGGTTCAACCGTCTCTTCGTCATGAGGTTTATTGGGAAGAAGGCTCCCAATTACTTGTTGCATGAAGTCTAGGAGAGTTTCCTGGGATTGTTTACTTTGTACATTGTGTGGGCATTGCACATGGAACAAAGTAACCGGCAGAAGAACACTTTCTTCGTCCATTTGACTGTCTTGCGTAAAAACGGGTAGTATGACAGATGCTGATCTGCAGTGTCAACTCCGTGCATATAGTTATTGTAGTCGGCTATGCACATAGGCTTCATTTTGATGCCAGGCCCTACATTACGCCTCCTCGTTGCTGTCTCAACCATTTGAGCAGAATGGATTGTCGAAATCATGTTGACCACCCTATTGTCTTTCCAACTTTGCAGGAAGATGTCTCCATGACGTTTGAATGTCATCTCTCCTGTCTTGAAAGTTTTCAAGGTGGCAACAATATCTAACTGGACTTGGCTCCGATAGTAAAAGTAGTCTAAGGACGTGTCCGAATTAAAAGTCTAAGGTCTAAGTCTAAGTCTAGGTCTAAGTCTAGGTTTAAATTATTTAGCATGTTCTAATTCTAATTCTAAGTAGATTTCGGACTGTACTAAACCTATTGCAGAGCCACCTATTGGGAGAAATTTGACCTAGAGTTGAAGCATTGCTTCACAGCCTTCTCGACGGGTCAATCCGCGGATTGTACCGACGCCTTTGGAGGTTAGGAAATGTAAAAGTATTCATTTTCCAGTATTGATGCAGGTTTTAGGCTCTAGAGTGGGCCTATCACTGTTTACATTATAAAATAATACTAGAGGATAGAATAATACTAATAATATACTTAAATTACATTTCAATTTTCCGTCTTCGTCTTCTCGCAACTGCTTTTTTTCGTCCGCCATTTGTTAGACTTATAAGGAGCGTGCACTTTCGATTGCTAGGTCTAAACTTCGATTTAGACCTAGACTTAACGATTTCGGACAGTACTTCATAGGTCACCGATGATTGATGACGTCAAATTTAGACTTAGACCTAGAGCTAGCAATGATAAAGAGGAATTCGGACACGTCCTAAGACTCTTCAATATAACAGGTTTCCAGCACCATTCGTTTGTGGAGCAGATCTGTAAAATCAAACACCTTTCATTAGCCTAAAAAACAACTAAAGCTAGAAGAACATTATAGAAGTTGCTCTTCAAATGCCAACTTTCTTTTGCACAGTGATAAATGAGGAAAATAGAGCTTTAGGACAAAAATCGAGTATAGTTTTAAACCAGCAACATTCCTATCATATTAGTTTATAAGCCACTGGTAAATACATTTGTATCAGTCTCTAATAAATTTAGCGTGAGTTCACAATAAATACTAAAACTATATCTAGTTTGGAGCAAAACATTTAATAGGATGGCCTACTATTCAATCATAGTTCTATCTGTTTGATGAAGGCCCCCTGAACACTAGTGGGCCACATGTCTGCTATTTTCATGAGCCACAACTTTGCACTTACCACTTAGTTAGCAGACTGCATTTACATTAAGTACAATACTGAGTACCGAGTAATAAGATACCAAGACCGAGTAATAAGCATATTTTTAAACAAAATTTTTTAAACTTGTTCTTTCACAATTCTAACATAACATCTCCCTACTACAACTTTGGTCCTATAGTATGTTTTAATTCTCTAGTTTGTATTATAATACCAGTACACATCTTCACCTTCTCATGCTTACCGTCACCATCTGATAATTATTCTACAATATTTAGCACATGGCCCGCACTCAGTCTTTATGGCACTCTTCAATATTATACTCAAGTCCTAGGTTTACCCTTCCACTAGGCCTGGTATGGCCTAGGCCAGGAGCAATCTATGTAGCCTATGAGGCCTGAGAGCATATTTATTTAGTATACTAGGCAAACTCAGATGCCAAGTTGTTATTTGGCCACTGGCCAGGGAATGGGTTTTGGTGGGGTATTACTACAAAACACTGCAAAAATGCATAGAGCGAGCTTTTATTGGTTTTACACTACAAGTGAGGCCTGCACGGAAGCTACCACCGTGTGGTCCGGCACTCGACTGCCACTCTCCCTCATGCGGCCCGCACCGCAGCCCTCCCCTTCCCTCTCCAACTAGGGGTTGGACCATCACAAAGTTATCTAGGTATTGAAATTTGACAGCATGACAACTTAGTAAATAGGACTAGAACTAGTCATGCGCAGTGCGGTAGTCCGACATTAGTGCATGCCAGTGAAGCAAATCTTAGCCCTGTGGTTCAATTTAATAAGTTGTCACCCTCGGTCGACAAGTTGCAACATGCATTATTCTATTTTCAAAGTTGTCGCTTGAGTTAGTAAGCTAGGCCCCTAGGGTTAGTTACTTTTCTGTTAATAGAATTTAAAATAGGCTATATAGGCCTAGTCTAATGCTAGACTAGGGGCCTAGCTTGTTTTCCGTCCTGTCAGACGTAGGCCTATCTTATCCCTGCAATGGTTAAAATATAGGCCTACCATCCATATGTCAAGAAGCAAGCAAGCTGGAACTAGGCCAAGCACCTATGCTAGTAAGGATTAGGCCTACTGGCATAATCCTAACAATTAACAACTTGCTGAGAATATTTTGTTGCCCAAAGCCTACAAGGCTAGGGCCCCCACATGCCTCGGCCTAACCTAGCCTACGCCAGGGCTACGGTCGAAGACATAAACTAGGTCTACATCAGTAAATATAATAGTATAGGCCTATAACCTGCGATTAGGCCTACGGTTAAGTTAAGCTCAAGACCTAAGGTCTAAAGCAAGACCATTTCAGTCAAATATGATGAGCACCCTAACCTGTCCCGTCTTGGCTAGCTGGCAGGTCTACATACATTAATAATTTACAATAAAGAGTTGATTTAATCTTACCTGTGACTGACACGATGTTCGAAAAAGGAATTCTTCACTTCATGCTGAACAAAGACCCACGGCTCTCATTGGCTACACAATAACGATGGCTGAATTTTCAAAGTTATCGATCAAAGTTTACATGATCCCAATGCGGTTATTCTTCTCAACCATCATTTGAACTGTGACCACTTAAAGGGACTCGTATCCACAGTTTACAGCCGTTTTACATGCACATACTTGAATTCACTAGGTACTCACCAATAGCACGCACGGACACAAGAGACTACACTGGACTGAACTGAACTGAACTGAACTGAACTGTGTGATTTCCGTTGATTGTATCTAGAGCAGACTTTGCAGTTTGGCCGTGGATGATCACGCATGCGCACAGATGCTCGCCTACTCATTGGTGAATGCGCCGCTGGGCCTTGGAGCGGGCAGAGTGGGGGCATGAAACAGTAGGAGTCTCACTCCAAATAAAAAGAAAGTTATTCAAATTCGTTTATTCCATATAAATACAATAATTAGTCTTAATTATTATAAAATTATTACTATAATACTTTAGGTAAAATAAAATTATGAAACTGCCATCCTTTATCGCGATTATACACGAACTGGACTGTACCGACCTTAGGGCCGGTTTTTCAATCAGTTTTTTAATCAGTGGTTGGGGTAACCAAGGCTTTTACCAACATTGTCAATGTAAAATGTAGATGCAACCCAAACATTTTAAAAATGTTTTTTTTTTAGTTCAAACTTATTTTGTAGGCCTATATGATAACAATTTTTAAAAAGCACAACTCAGTTTTAATTTATTGAATTCATAAGCCTGCATGTTTGATAAATAGGAAATAAAATAGTGTATGTATATGTTTTCCTGGTTGGCTATTATTGCTTGAGATGAGTGAAGTCATTTGTCAAGCTCACAAAGATATTAAATTATGCAACCTAAAAGAGGCCGTGGAAGTACCTAACCAGCCTTTGGTAAATTGATGGTCCATCCAGTGTTTAGACAACAATGATCTGTCTGTACCAAATTCTTTCAAATCACTGTTGAAAGGTGTGTTTTTTTACCTGAACTTTTTTGAACTTTTTTCACTTTTGCATCATAATACACATGTTGACCAATATAAATTATAGCTATTTATTAGTTTGTATATAAATAGTATGATATTGCTGATTTGAACTTTTATACAATGTGGTTTACATACGAATTTAAAGTCGCCGGAATAAGAATTCTACCAATTTGATAAGAGTAATTAGGAGATGTTTGATAATTGGTTACTAACAGTATCACAGCATTCTCAAGTTGGTAATAGCTCTGGTTGATCTTATCACTGATTACAAAACTGATTGAAAAACCGGCCCTTAACCCCTTAGCATACCATTAATAAATCAGTATTTTGGCCTAAAATACCATTTTAAAAAAAAATTTATCCATTCACCTTCATGCTATTTTCATTCCATTTTATGTTCAATATCTTAACTTACAAAGGGGCTGGTTTTATTTAGAGTTTTGTGTGGTATGTTTTAAAGCAGTCCGGTACATGGAGTGCCACCACTTCTCACATTCCCACCTGGTCTCACTTTTCTTTTTATTTAAACTACACAGTTTACACTGGCGTGCTGGTTTTTTTTTCACTGCATTTGGTGTTATATAGCGGGGGAAATGTCCACCAGTTTTAGCTTGAAGGCGCATTGGTGACTCGCCTACCGACTGTCGCCCTCTTCTTCGATACTCTGGAAGTACCCTGGTTGCAAATATTTCCTCTATCACTTTGAGCCTATACTCGTCATAGTGTACTTTTTTATTGTGGAGCATTTTATATATCACGTAAATATTATACAGTGCCATGTCCATCAAATAGAAGTATATCTTTTTGTAGCCTTTTGCATAACGGCGCATTATTGGGAACGATGCCAAATGTTGGTCTTGTTTATCAACCATTCCACGGTTATAGTCCTGAATAACTTGAGGCTTGATAATTGGTAGTTTATCTTTCCTGTTAATTTTTCCAGTCTCATTCATACCAATGGTATCATGCATCGTGGTTAGCATTGTCACTGGTTTCTTATCCATCCAACGAAGGGCCATCATACTGTGGCTGAAACAAGCTTCTACATCTCCTTTTTTCATTTTCTTTTTCTTTTGAAACTCTTTGGGCATTTGCTTTCTGTTAGTACGTACAATTCCAACTGTATTTGTACCCTTTGTTTTCAAATTTAGATAAAGAGTTGGAGACGAGTACCAATTATCAAGGTACAGGTTATGACCATCGGTTACTCGATCTCCTAGGAGATGTAAAACAATAGCTTCGCTAGATGGTAAGTCTTTGTTCCCTTCTTTTTCTCCAGTGTAAATTGAAAATTTACTGCAGTAACCAGTACTCGATTCGCACAATTTATAAAATTTTATTCCGAACCTTGCACGTTCGCTGGGATTGTACTGTACAAACATGAGACGGCCTTTAAATTTCATGAGGCTCTCATCGATTGATATGTTTTGGTCAGGCTCATAAACATCTTCGAATTTACGGTTTAGGTACTCTACAATAAACCGTATCTTACCAATCCTATCAGTACCAACAAGGCCGGCATTATCAGTAAAATGCAAGTACTTGGAGAGTGCAAGAAACCGCCTAAAAGGCATTACCTCCCGAAAAAACAGTGTGTGGATTGAAGTCCTGGAGCTCCAGTAAGATTGGAGGACAAATGGAGGCTTTACAAATTTTTACTTGTAGGTCTTGGTCTACACATAGGCTACTAGTCTTGAGCATGCAGGTAATAAAAATGATAACAAGATATGAGTGACTCACCTCAGTAATGGACATATGTGTGGTATGCCTTGAAGCAACCTTGGTCAAGGTGAAGCACAGCCTCGCAGCGCTTGCACTCCCATGTCGTGTCTTTGGAAGTACATACTTTACAGGCTCTTGTTGGGCGAGCTTTTGTTGTAGGGGGGATTGTCCTTGGGAAATGACCCCACTGACTACTTTGCAATCGAAGAGGAGTGTCCCCACTTGATTGACGGCCTCGTTTGGTGTAATTGGGCAGCGTAACATTTTGTAGAATTTGTTCCACAACATTCAATCTATAATCAGTGTACTGCAATTTTTTCTTATTCATATTGGAGTACACTACAAATGAATTGAACATGGTGATGTCTAGGAGATAAAAATGAAGCTTTTTATACCCCTTGACATAACGACGCATCACCGGGAAACTGGCAAGCATCTGGCCAATTTAAAAGTCTTCACTTCTTTTAAATTGCTTTAAATAGCTTCTACCCCGATTTCAAGTCAACAATCAATAATTCTGGTCTCCGTCTCTGCATTGATGTTCTTCACCACTTCTTTGATGAATACCATTATCTCGTCCATCTGTAAAATATTCGAACAAGTCATGTAAATATATGTTGAGGTTTTGGTTGGATAAGTTAGTTAGTAATGATATGGGTCTGTAGTTATTTACGTCTGTGTTATCCCCTTTTTTGAATATTTGTGTTATTATTGCGCTTTTAAAGCAGCTTTGGTATTTTCTCGTAGAAAAAGTTAGGTTAATTATGTGTACTATTGGTTTCAAAATGTTTAATTTTATTTGCTTTAGTGTGGAAGTGTGGATGTTGTTAATTCCCAGCGCTGAATGGGGTTTCATTTCATCGATACAATTAGCTATTTCACTTTTGCTCACTGGCTTAAGAAATGAGGAATCTTGTTGGCATTGATTACTTTTATGCGTGTGTACGTTTGTTGGGGGGATCATGTAATACACTTTCCGCCATTTGTTTGCCTATGTTACTAAAAAAAGTCTACAAATGTATCAGCAACACATTAAGGATTGTCTTCGGAACTGACAAGGCCGTCTTGTGTTTGGATCTCTTTTATGTTGTCTGAAAGTTTTTGACTACCCGTGACTTCATTTATTATTTTCCAGATTTTGGTTTTATTTTTATTGGCTTCCTTGATTCTTGTTTTATAGTAATGATAAGAGCCCATGAAAAAGAGCAGTTTCAAATAAAATTTGTAGCACTTTCAAATAGAAAAATAGCACTTTGGAGCATCTATTTTTCTTGGGCTTTTTTTTGGGCTTAGGCTAAGGATGCAGTTGCAGATAGATGGCTATTGGTTGAATTTCAACATGTTACAAAACTCGAGGTTTTTCGGTCAAGCCAGTTCTTCTATCAGTCAGCACAAGGTTGTATGAGCTGAAAAATCTCACGGCATCCACATTGCTTACAGGTGCCCAAACTGTACGTAGTGCAGCTTCTCCAAACTCAGGTTTTGGAATCGAAACTGCTAAGAGGAGCTGTACAATGTTGATCTTGATGCCCTCTTGTATTTGGCTGATTAACTGTCGATGGAAATAGTTGTAGCCTTCTAAGAATGTTTCATCATCAAGTTTACAGAACGTTGACAACTTCTTTTTGCTGATAAGTGCCAAGTTCCGATTGATTTCTGTTCTCTGCCCTGCTTTCGCGGGGTTGAGAAGCAAGTGTGCCTCTTTGTAGAAATTATTGGCAGGACATGGGCGCATATGAGAAGTTAATTTAAGCAAACTTTTCAAAGCACATTCTTTCATTTCTGAAATTACACTAGCTTTGATGATGGCATTGTTTTGCTCTTGAAGCAGCTCTAGTGTTTCTCTTGGGAAGGTTCCAGTAGAGAACCTTTGCAACTCATCCGCACATTATTATTGTGACACACATAGGCCCTACAATCATACATATTCAGCAGGAAATGGTGATGAATGATGAACATAATATACAATCAATCAATCATATGATGTAATTTATTGTAAATTCCCACTAATATACTACATTTATGCCAAGTGGCCATTTACACAATTGTTAACTCTTAATAGTCAACAACCAACATAAATTTAACATTTTAAAAAGATTTAAACACATTTTTATACACAATTATGACCTGGTACTTGGTGACATTATCGTCGAAATCAGACTCGTTGTTCTGTGACTGAATTGGGTTCTGGCTGGACTATCTAAAAAATTAAAAGTGCGTTTTTAGCTTTTAAATGTAACAAAATTTAATTTGTAATATTCTGTACAAATAGGCAGAGGAGAATGAAATGCAAGATATTGAGCAATATTTAAACAATCAATATATTTTCAGAAAATTACTACTAAACAAAATCAAAGTCACAATTAGACATAGCCCCTCCTCCCTGTCACACTGTCACACATTGTCACAAGATATGGACCCCCCCCCCCCCCCCCCCCTTCTGGAAACCATGGAACCGTCATTTATGGACGTCAGGATTTTTATTTATTTAGATTGAAAGTTTTAGGTATCATAAAAAGCTTACATTTTTGTGCGGCATCTTCATAGAAATAGTAAATTATTTGGGGTGGGGGCATTGGAATTATAAACCCAATTGTGGGGGTTTGCAACCCCTCTACACACCCTAACGACGCGCCCTGGCCGCGCATGAGAAGCCCATGAAAACGTTCTCATGGCCGCCGGTAATATGGTTAGTACCAATCATATTACCGAGGCTCTCAATATCATCTCAACTGATGAATGGCTTCAAGTTAATTTATAAAATAGATCTTAAACCAGTACAAATTTATCTCTTTTTGGTAAGGGTGGTTAATTTCCACGTGAAATCAGTAAGTTACATATTTTGACATATAAATGTGCACTGCACATAGAAACCACCCCTCGCCTCCCCCTGCAACGATGACCTTGAGCTAGAAACGAGGTAGCTACAGGTTAAGCATACCAACCCACTTTTTGGACAGACTTGAGGCTTCATTTGTACTTACCTCCAAAGCGCCAGGGCATTCCGTAAACTTGCTGGTACTTGCCCTTGGTCATCCAGCGAAATACGGCAATCTTGTTTATCTCTACTTCGTCTTTTCGTGTCAAGATACACTTGGTAGGCATAACGCTTTAAACGTAGTTTTCGTTTACCCAAACGGCTAACACTTATTTTGTATTTGAAAAAACACTTCGCGTTTTATCTTATTTACTTTCCGCAGCTATTTGCTGGCTGCAAATCCGCCGAGCTTCACCTGCTGACATTACATAAAACGAGAGTAATTAACATTAAACCAAAAAACAACCATTTGTTGGATGGAATGCTTCGTATTCGGAGTGGATGCCAACGGTATTTGTGGGTGCTTCTGTTGGCCTGTTGCTAGGCGGTAAGGGTTGATTGTGGTTCGTTCAACTCCGCGGACCTTCATGTAAATCTGCCTACGCGCTAGGTCAACCCCTCGGCGCATAGGATGTTATGTTCTAGGCCTAGAGAAGTTTTTGTAACCGATACTTTTGACTACTATTTCACGATGTTTTGGCGACTACCTTGAGACTAGGTTTATGTCTCAGTGGTCAGTACCTGTGCTATGGATCGTGGTAGGCAGAGGCTACAACAATGCTCAAGTTTTGCCTGTAGTAGGCTTACAGACTCTTGATCGAAACTGTGCCGGGTTTGTGGAAAACATGGTTGGGAAATGATATGGAAGCTAGGCTTAATTTAATAGTAAATTATCTTAAAAGAAGATATATTGAACAACTGAGGTTATGGTTACAATAATTTATGCAGGCACTTAATAACGAACATGAATGAAAGTGATGTTTACTTTGTAAAACACAAATTTGCTATAAAATAACCTAATTTTAGAACTTGGGTAAGTCTTTTAGTCTCTTCTTGGGTCTCTTCAACTATCGAGTTTACATTTTATTGAATGTATTGAAAAAAGTAATCAGATGACTGCTGATTGATCAATGGTTTCACTGCAGATTTAGTGATGGTAAGCACAATTTTCTTGGTCAATACAGAGAAAAGTCATTTGGTTGTTATGTTTGTCATCGGGCACAGTTTAGTGACCATGTAGTTTCATTTGACTAAGAAAAAAACAAAAAAACAATTCACATTGGTTTTAGCAGGAGCTGCATTGAAATTTACAACAAATGCAACATTTGTAAAACTGCAACATTTTGTATTCCTATTAAAGGGTTAGTCAGATGAAAAACTAAAACACTATCATTTGTCCACCCTTAAATATGGAAAACATGACTAAAAGGTACCATGCTTTAAAAGCAGGCGGTTAAAAAATTAAGGAAAACGCGATTTTTTGGCTTGTTGCTACCAAGTAGCACCGAGCAACTTTTCTCATGGTAATTCCCATTTACAAAAAATGTTGCCTCGAGATGGTAAAACCACCGCTAAAATAGGGCACTTATCAAAAATCGATCAGGAGGTTTAATGTGCATCGTTTCCCTACCGATAACATGCTTCTTAGTACGAACGTGTTCTTCTACAAAATGTCCAGCAATTAATTTTCTTGTGACTTGATGTGAAGAAAAGTTGCAATCTGTTTTGCGTCTGTCTGCCCTAGCCAGACTGGTCGAGGAGGAGAAGTCAGACGAAGTGCAGTCCACACCCCAATCCCCTTTCCCCCCACTGTCCCATTGAATATTTCTCCTCCCACTTGGCCCTGCCCTCCCTTGCTGGACTCCCGTATGACGACTCACGCAACGTACAATGGATCTGATTCGGATGTGGCTTTATTCTTCATTATCATCTTTCTCATCTCCATTATCACCCGCTCATCGTGTCGATTAGCCATCGTTGCATAAATATGAGACGTTAAGCCCCATTAATCCATCACTCGAAGCACTGGCTGGACTCGTATTACACAATGAGTGCTCTGTCTATCAGGCAGGCATTAGCTACCTCAGAACCGATACAGCTGTACTACGCTTTAAAAGAAAAATGCAGCAGAGCTTGCGAAGTGAATCTTATAGAATAGCTAAATGTTCACTATTTTTTTTCTTGCATTGAAGCAACCTATATCAATTTTATTTTATACATAACTGAATTTCATGCACTTATGACTCATTGGTGATTTTTTAGTTTATCATCTGACTAATCCTTTAATGGGATGAATGTGTGGAGGGGATGCCACAAGGAATCTGGCAATAGGCAAACTGTAGTTATCTTTTATGTTACTTTGTAACCAATCTAGACCTTGCTAGACTGTTACATATATATATATATTGTATATGACTGTTGTGTACAAATACAAATACAAAATAAGCATTTGGTGTGCCTAAAATGCACTAGACTATATGTATTGGCAAAGGATTACCTTTGTTAAGCTTTTTTTTGTATCACTTACATGGTTATTCCACAATTGATAAATCAATAAAATTATTTCACAGTCCCTATCATAAAGGTTTTCTTCAAAACACATCACAAATCCCTAAGAATTTGTAGTTAATTAATAAAAAGGCAACAAAATGTGAATATTTATTAATTTGTGTCTCTTGCCTACATTTAACTAGTTTACACAAAATAACAAAGATGTTGCTTAGCTGGTTCTTCTGGCCCGGCATTCAATTATTGACACAAAAAACTAAAAAACAATTCACATTGATTTTAGCAGGAGCTGCATTGAAATTTACAACAAATGCAACATTTGTAAAACTGCAACATTTTGTATTCCTAATGGGATGAATGTGTGGGGGGGATGCGATGCCACAAGGAATCTGGCAAAAGGCAAATTGTAGTTATCTTTTATGTTACTTTTGAGAATTTTGTAATGATATTACTGCCATGTTACTCAAACAAGTGACTACATCACTTGTAGCCACTGTACTTGTGTACTTGTAGTCACTTGTTTCAGTAACATGGCAGTAATATCATTACAAAACTCTCAATTTTTTCCACTCACCTCTATTGGACGCTCTTTCTCGGGCTTGAGAGCTCCTTTTCGGTTTATATAAGCCTTTCCACTATTCCTCAGATATTTACGCTCATTGTCCTTCCATTTCACAATGTTGTTTTTTCTTTTTTTACTCTTATTTAAGTGGTTTAAAGAGCTTAGTGACAACTTCACCGGTCTCTGGTCAGCCATCTTTGTTTACACTTAAATTGTTCTTCCACGATAGCCAACTTTTGAACTAAGTACAGGACGCCAAAATAACAAAAATCGAATACACTAAATTAACTGATGGATGTAGTTGTGCACTTAGATGGTTATTACACTAAAACCACCACTTCTGAAAAAATGTTGCTTAGCTGGTTCTTCTGGCCCGGCATTCAATTTTTGCAGTCAGTAAGGTGTTAGTGGCCAACGTCCGTTATGTTGCTACCCAGGTCTGCTATTACTGGGTAGACTCCTTCATTATGATTGGCTGGACTCTTGTTTAGGCATATATGCCTAAAAAAAGTAGGCCTACCCCATATTTTTATTTTATGTCCTGAATAGGAAGTAATTGCTTTCGATGAGCTACGATTGATTGATTGATTAAT
This sequence comes from Isoperla grammatica, assembly GCA_945910005.1. Classification (NCBI taxonomy): domain Eukaryota; kingdom Metazoa; phylum Arthropoda; class Insecta; order Plecoptera; family Perlodidae; genus Isoperla; species Isoperla grammatica. Next base: position 16,776,735 of record OX246744.1, read on the forward strand.
GGGGCTTAACGGCTCATATTTATGCAACGATGGCTAATCGAGACGATGAGCGGGTGATAATGGAGATGAGAAAGATGATGATGAAGAATAAGCCACATCCGAATCAGATCCATTGTACGTCGCGTGAGTCGTCATACGGGAGTCCAGCAAGGGAGGGCAGGGCCAAGTGGGAGCTACGAATTTCTGGCTTGTTTATCATGCAACTCATGTAACTTATCGGTATAATGTTTACTTCCGAACCAGTATCTAACTTGAATGAGATATCCCTTCCATTTACTTTGACTGTTTCTCTCCATTCAATTGCATTGACTCTGGTATTTTGTTTCTTCTTTATCTCTAGAATATAATTATAAGTGCCCTCATCTTCTGATGATGCATTTTGTTCCTGTTCTATTGCATCAACTTTCTCACCTGTGCACACTCTTACAAAATGATTTGGCTTTGTACACTTGGAACACGTTTTTCCATATACCGGACACTCTCTAGGTTTATGTTCTATCCCACATCTAAAACATGCTTTCCCATTTTTATCAGCTGGCTTTCGTTCTGTTGATCCTACTTCATTTTTTATTGAAATACTTTTTCTGCTCTTTCTTTATGGCATTAGTACTAAAACTCTGCGTTTCTTTCATTTGAGCCTTGCTCACCTCATTTGCCCTACAAAAGTCTAGCGCTTTCTGTAGTTGAAGTTCTGGTTCTCGCAGTAAACGTTCTTGTACAGTTTTATCTGCTATACCGAGGACCAGACGATCTCTTATGAGGCTGTTCATTTGCGATTCAAATTCACAACTTGCTGCCAAGTTTTGTAACTTAGTGACGAAAGAATCTATTGTTTCTGTTGGACCTTGTGACCTTGAAAAAAACATCTATTGAACACTTTTTTTCTAGGCTTTCAAAAGTCTTCAAACTTTTGTAATACTACATCTATATTATCTTTGTCAGCAGGGCTATCATAGGTAAATGTATTGGACACTCCTAATGCCTCGTCGCCTACAAGATTTAACAATATAGACACTTGCAGCTTTGAAGGTTTCTCTGATTTTTCAGAAGCATGCATGCATATTTCATACTTTAGCACCACTTTTTCCAATTCTCTGCCATATTTTCTACAAAGGAGAGCTCTTGGGGTGGACGAAATTCCATTTAATTTACTTGAGGATTAGGCCTAAGCGTTTGTCACTTCTTTGTTATCGTTTTTTTTTTTTTTTTTTTAGTTTGAGGCCTAAGCCTACACCAATCTGGACCCTAGGGCTATATATCCATCTTTCTACATTTTACAATACTACACTGCTGCCACCATGTCATATATGTTATATAATATTTATAACATATAATAAAAATATATAGAAAATAGAATACTCACATCATGTAGATGATAATTATTTAATTAAGCATGATAAGCCATGACTCTTTAGAATACAATCTTTTGTCTTATTTCCAAAGCGTATATGAATGCTTAATGTCAAAGCACATATATGACAGCCAGCACAGCGCAAACCTCAATTGAGAAAGAAAACGGCCAATGACCAACTAAGTGACGCAATAAAGGTATCCATAAATCACCAAGAAGGAGATAACATCCGTGAAAGTTATAAGTACAAACTTTTACATGACAATATCGTGGGCGTACAGCAAAAACTCACTAAGTAACATTTTGGTTGTTCTGAGATAAATTAACTTTAAGTTTGATTTTGGTATGAAAAATACAGTTTTAATCCAAACTTGTTGCATTTTTTACATATGGTTAAGAACAATGTTATTTTTAAGAAATGTATTACAAAATTATGATAATATTTTTAATATAGGCACAAAAAAAAAATTGCACTTAATGATTTTTTGCACACCATAATAATTGCTTGAATGATGTAGTTATCCATTTCTGTCATTGGGTAATTATAATAATATTATTAGGGTTGCCGTTTGATATGAATTTGAATATCGATAATCATGCATGTGCAATCGATTATCGATCGATTAATATCGATATTGTTATTTACTATCGGTTGTTTAAAATTTAATCATACCGATCAATGTACTGATTACGAAACGGCAACACCAATTTTTATAGTCATTGTGCACAATTGTTAATTAATCTTCTTCATCACTTTCGTCTTCGATATCAGCGTCTGGCAAGGTGTTTGTGGCAGCTGCCGATGTTGGTAAGCCTTCGTACCATCCATGGAATTAGATGGGAATTGCTCCTTTTTTGCACAGTTTTAGAAGATCTCGCTTCTTCTCCAAACTTATTGGAAGTTCTTGTGAGAATGCTTTCTTAATGCCCGAGTTGGCAGATCGCGGGCGACCCCTTCTTCCATACATATCGATAACTTTGTACTCGCTATGATGATCATATCGATATTTCACCTGCCCAACGTGGGCCTTTTCATAGCGAAAACATTTTACTTTAAGCCAATTGACCTTGTTACCATCAATATCTTTAGTAGTGTTTTTAATTATTTGACTTGATAGGTCATGCAAGTCCAGAATGTCAGTAAAATGTAATTCTTTTACCCCATACGCGGCTCGGGTTTGGTTTCGACCACGCTTGGATCGGGCTAAGCGAAATATGTTCAACCAATCCTTCATGGTGTACACTGGAACATGCTTCTTTTGGGATTCGATAGCTGAATGCATGCTGTCGACTTCCATGTAGGTGTGGCCACTCTCTAGATACTTCTGTTCTATAACCTGAAGGTGAGCACTATGCTGCACCGTATGCAATAATAGTGAAGCAATATGCTGGTTTCGGTTTTGCCCACCGGCTGTGTCCGAAAACAATGAAACCTCAGTAACGTGTTCTGGAAGTTGGTGTATCCATGCATTCAGGGCAGTTCCCACCTCAGAACTTCCTTTTTTGCCATTCAGCTCCGTCCACGCGTAGCAATATGCGTCATTAGGAGTTTTCGCTTCGTAAATTGTTAGGTTGTAGGCGCATAGCTTTCTGCTGTAGTACATACTTGACACATCACTCGACGGTATTTGCAATACACTTTGCAAGTCAAATGTTGCCGATTGAAATGTGTCATCATCATTGGCCCTCTGCTTGTCAATTTCTTTTGAAGCATTGCAATCTTTTTTGCGTTCCTGGTGCTCATTATATTCCTCTGACATATCGATTTTGGCTTGACCAATTGCTGATACATACTTGGCACATGTTAAACATTGGTCTTTTTTGGGTTTGAAGAAAGACAAATTGTATTGGGTGCCAAAAATCCTTTTGTAAGTTATCAGGCTTACTGGTGTAGAATGTTTGTTTTCACACTCTTTCTTGTATAGTGAATACATTTTGCTAATCGAAAGATTACTGTCCAAATACTTTCGTTTAGTGCTTTGCCTAGCATAATGTGACTCCATTACGGGAAAGAGTTCAATGTGATCTTTAACTTTACGAACAGACTCATCTGACGTTTTGTTCACGGAAGCTTTTTCCCCACGCTTGTCCTTAGTTGAAAAAGAACCATCTAACCCAATTCCGTTAAATGCCGAATTAACTGGTCCATTGCTAATATTGAGAGTTTTCAGGAAAAAACTTTGGCATACACGGACTTTTCTTTCCATTTTTATAAAATGATACGCTCTTGAATTCTTTCTTAGTTTCGAACCTTCACGTCCATTTCTCCTCACTGGCTCATTACTAGAAATCATTAAAATGAGAAAGTCTTTCTTTCTTTCATATGAGTCTAAAATCCAGTAGGCATGGCAAATTCTATTCCTGTCCTCCTCTGAGAAAAGTTGAGTGCATTTAAAACGGCAACCTGCACAATCTACTTGCTGTGGAGATTTTGCAGGTTGTAAGCCTTTTTTTGTTGTGTAAGGAAGGCATTTATTTCGGTTGGTTCTTAACACATTCTTTTTCCAAGTTGTAGGATCAGCTTTCTTCCATCGATTTCGGACTGTTTTACGAGCACCCTTATCTTCATCTCTTTCCTCTTCCTGAACGACAATAGTAGGCCTTTCATTCACACCTTCCACTGCGACTTCGTCAACAATAATTCCGCCTGCAGCAAGTAGATCAACTGCGACTTCAGCCGTGACAACATCGAGATCAATTTCCTGTTCAGTTTCCACATCCATTTCCATGACTTCATTAGCAAAAACTAAACCCATAGTGAGTACGTCGTGCTCAACTTCGTCTAAGACTTCAACCGGTGGTTCTGTTGCCCTTAGTGAATTGTCCATTTCCATTTCAAGTCCATTTTCTGAAAATAAACATTGGCCTATTAATAATATTTTTACTCCATTAAAGTATATTTTATTAGTTCTACTTTATTAGACCTCATCTAGGTCTACTTAAATTTTGCACAGTCAGAATCACTCACCATGCTCATCTAAATCAGAACAGTGTGATGACGAGCTGTCAATATTAGATTCAATGTAATCTGGGTCTGAAATATCGCCGGATTCAATGTCAGAGTTGTCTAACATTAGCAGAATATCCTCGTCACTATGTTTCATTGTCTTCTTGCGCTTTGGCCTGACCATAGTAAACCTAAAGAAAAATCTTAAATTAGCCTAGGCCTAACACTGGAAACATTATGTATGGCCATCAGGCCTATACTCGAAGCCTAAACTTGTGCAAAAATGTGGGGTTATACTAGGCTCTAGACCTAGACCTAACACTGAAAACAATAGGCCTAGACTTGTGCAAAGTGTGGAGTTATACTAGGCCTTAAACTGGAATATGTATGGCCAATAGGCCTATACTGAAGGCCTAGGCCTAGACTTGTGCAAAATGTGGGGTTATACTAGGCCCTATGCCTAGGCCTAGCCATAGCGTAGGCACATGGTAGAGACCTAGGATCAGTTTGGATCTTGCCTACAGAACAAGTAAGGTTAGGTAGGGGCTAGGCTTACTGAAGCCCTGGCCTAGGCCTACTAGGCTCTATTGAAATGACAAAATGCATAGCTACATGGGTTCTAAGTTGAATTGTAATACTCCCAATTTATTATTACTTTAAATCACTTACCTTATTCAAAAGAATATCCTGGTGAGTTGACAGGCTGAGAACACAATTCACCATCAATTCACAACAACATTATTATGATTAAAATGAAGTGTTTAGTAGGCGGTGATAGCTTCAACAGCTTTTGAAATGTGTTTTTTGTACTTAGTGACTTCTTGCATGCTACATTAAAAACATTCTGTCTGATAATTACCAACAAAAACTCATTAAGTGCACTTAACCACATTTTGCTGTCAATAAATGTTGCCTGTGAAGTTAGTGAAAAAAAGATCACCCCATTATTGAAAACTATAGGTAGCCTGCACTTAGTGAGTTTTTGCAGACTAAAGGCATTACATTTCTGGTTTTAATGAGTATAACCACTCAATTTCAACCCAAATGTTACTTAGTGAGTTTTTGCTGTACGCCCACGATATGACCTCTTAGTAATGGCCAATTGTCCTTGTACCTGTTGATAGGAAATAAAATAGTAAATTGTAAATAATAACTTGACATTATCCTTCTACTATTCAACTTACCTGGTAATAATAATGATGTTTTCTTTTTAGTTGAGTTTTGTTCCCAACTCGCTGAAGGCAAATATTTGCTTTAGTGTCCAACGCTTCATCGATTGTTTTATTGCCGATTGATGGCAGCGTTTTCACTTCAACAATACCATCCTCGTCGATCAATCCGTCAGGGGAGGCTCCCAAAAACGAATGCTTGACGTCTATAAATATACCACATGGTACACCTGTTTTCCCTGTTTCCCGTTCATATTTGGCAATTGCCGTCTTTTCGTGTTTGCGTGGCCAAACACAATGGACTTATTTTTGGACAAATCATATGTATTGTAGAGCAATTGCTCAACTAGATTATGGCAGGGAGTAGCGGGTCTTTCAGACACAACCTGTAATTGAAAAAAAAAAAAAAATAGTTGCATAACTAAAGGTTGATGTTGATGACTGAACGGTTGATACGCCAGTTTCATCGACGTTAAATGTCCTCTCTGGAGTGAATTTGTAACGATCCATGACGCTGTCGAAGTTGTCAAAAAACTCATTGACGTTATGTTCATTAAAGCCAGTCGATCGTCCAAGACTAGTGCGTTCGGGCTTTCGCAGAGTTCATAAAACCCTTCAGCCAGTCAAGGCCAGCTTGTTGGTTTGTTACCCATTTCGCTGGCATGTCCTTGGCCAACTTGACTGCGTACTGATAGCAAGAAGTCTTGCTTGCATGTAGTGAATGCTTGAAGACTTCAGGAAGTATTCTTGTAGCATTAGCTCTTCTAAGACCGTGAATACCTGTTAAACAGAATATTTCGAAGAATACTGCGGTATATACTCGCTAATGACTTCATCATTACCCAAAACTGCAACATTATAAGTTCCTACCCCACCCGCTCCCTTGTCTGTTCGATCATTAGCGTGCAACCATCGAACCTACCTAGTTTGAATCTAATGTACTTTTGTGTAATGTTTCAGATATAATAGTGGCACAAATGTTTGTGTCTGAGTAAGAGATGCAAAATTCGTCAGTGTGGTAAAGTAGGCTTTGAGAATTTATTAACATCATTAACACAACAACATTTATTAGCAACATTAAGAGATTGTTTGTGCGCTGAGAAAGCTGTTTTTAGCAGATCAGGGGTGGGGACCATCTAGAATAATCATCTAATAATTATTATTAATTATCTGTGATGTAATATAACGAGTCCGTGAGTTACTATAAACTAGCTGTGAATCCCCAAGACGTTGGTTCCTTACATTTATTTACGTTGTTGAATTGAGAAACGTTTCTTTCCTAAGGGACTGTTTCCCTCCGTCGTGCAGAATCACGATCTGCCCATCATGTAGTATGTACGATGTCATGATATATTTCTTTGAGTGTTCTTTGATTCTGTAGTAGGCAATTTCGCATCAAGGAGGTTCACCCTCCATCCCCCCCCCCCATGAATGTGTTATAAACATTCACTGCACAAGGTTTTCTAACCCCAATACGCTCTCTTCCCTTGCTTTCGTACCGTTCAGGATTACTAACGGGATGGAAGCTAGCAAAGGTTGTCAACAGTGTGACTGGCTTGCTATCAAGCCATTTGATTGTCCTCATTTCCACATCTTCTACAGACGTTTCCTTTCCTTGATAGAACCCAAGCCATATCTATTTATAGTGTGCATCGAAAACGAGTGAAACGTTTTGCAGCCAGTTGGAACGTGCCATGCCTAACGCATCTAGGCCTACCTGTACCTATTTTGTCAAACTCCTCCATTAGCAACGTTGAAGTGAACCAGTTGTTACTGTAAACAGTAGTTTTAAAGGCATCCCATACATGATAAAACCATCTCCCTATGCATGCAGCAAGTATGGGGTTCCGGTCTACCCAAACGTGAATAAATAATGAATGCATCAATTCAGGAGAGTCAACTAGGTAGGTCTACTTGTTATAGGGCCTATAGGGTTAATAGTGTAGAAACATACCATCCATCTCCTCATCCAGTATGGGTGTGCCCGTGAGGTGACCAAAGGAAGCCAGAGGCGACACAGACCGATGAACGTGCCCGATGATGGAAGAGGAACCCTGAAGTGCGCGTGCATCGGAGTCGTATCTTGACGCCACTGTATGGAGCAGGTATGGTGTTGCCAGCTCCATCAGTGGATCGTCGGCCAGATCAGGAACAGACGGACCACCACCTGTAGCCATCCTGTGTTGGTTCAGTGCTGATGCCTGCTTCTTCCTCAAATTCTTTAGGTTCTCCCATGCCTTCTTAAGTTGTTCTGGAGTTCGCTAGAAACGTGATAAAAATAGATAAATTTTGGTTTGAAAAATAATATTCTGGCCTTTGTCTAAGCAATAGGCTAGCCTACATAATCATGTATTCTGATGTGGCAAAAAAGTATTCTGGTCCTATGTTTATCATCACTCACTAATTCAATGCACACTAGGCCTAGGGCCTAGGCCTATTCAAGCTGGAGCCTAGGGGGTTTACACACAGCTAGGCCTAGGGGGCTACAGATTTCACCTAGGGTCCAGGCTTAGCTGCCAAAGTCAGTTTAAGAATCGGGTACAATGGTAAGGCCCTACATGGTAAGCCACTCCGATTATACCTTAAAGCCACGGCCATTCTTTAGGCAATTTACTAAATTGATAGGCCAAAAACAGTAGGGCTATGGTCCCCCGGGTGAATCGAGTGCATAGAGAACATTCAGGCGGCGTGGAATGTACGCCTCCCTAGGCCTAGCCTAGCCTAGGTGGCCCTAGCCCTAGGCCTACATCCCCCTAGGCCTACATCGGGACTAGCAATTACTGTACATGTAGTAGGGTTCAAACCATTTGGAGCCCTTGTACTAAATACTGACATCATTAGAGTTGGTAGGCCCCTAGGCCTAGGTAGACTAGATAGTAGACGTGGGCCTACCTGTCTAAAAAGGTAGGCGTAGCCCTAGCCTAGGTAACGTCAAGGATTACTTACCCGTGTAACAAATGAATATGTCACATTCGACTATCCCCATAATGCCCGAGAGGGTCGATGGACCTAAAAATATACTTAATTTGCTAGCTCACGTCGGTATTACACAACACTCTAATTAAATGGTCGAATGACAGGACATGCGTGCAGGATACTCACACAATTATACACTTAGATAGTTTCCATCATATGTATATTGAAAAAACACATTTCCACATGTCAAAACACCTACCTACTTGGGCCCAAAGTACTTTACATTCTAAATCCCCTTAAAAACTATCCTTCTAACACAATCTCCAAAATATTAAAATTAAATCTTAATTGTTATAACGTTACGTGAATTTGAGTAATCCTTAGGTCCGGGTAAGCACGGATTGAAGATCTAGCAGAAGTGATTGTGGATGACGATGAAGACGAATTAACTTGTGGTAGATTTGACTATTGTTACTACTTGGTTAATTCTGGTTTATTGAAGTGGTCATGGACGTGGACCAGACATTGATTTAGATCTTAACACCTTTAAATTTGCATGATGACACTGAACACTGACAATTGGCTTTTAACACATTTGATTTTACACGATGACGCTGACACACTGACAATTGACTTTTAATACATTTGATTTTTTATACGATGACGCTGACACTCCGACGATTAACTTTTAACACATTTGATTTTTTATACGATGACGCTGACACTCCGACGATTTACTTTTAATACATTTGATTTTTTATACGATGACGCTGACACTCCGACGATTTACTTTTAACACATTTGATTTTTTATACGATGACGCTGACACTCCCGACGATTTACTTTTAACACATTTGATTTTTTATACTATGACGCTGACACACTGACGATTAACTTTGACAATATTTAACTTGATACGGTGACGTCGCAATTGAAGACGCGAACAAGGTGGCTACCATCCGTTGGCGATTGCCACTCGAGGCTCGGTGGTAATCTCTAACGTTTCAGTGTACGGACCTCATCGCGAGAACGTGGCAGGGATGTTGCCTCCGTTCATTCGACTGCCCAGTTTTCTACCCGTCTTCGCCGGACCTCGACAATGTCACGTGGTCTTACCCATCATACACTCTTCTTTTCTAGACCCTCCTCGTGGTAACACCACCCCCTCAGCACCGATGTCTTCCATTGAGAAGTGACGTCATGGTCAGGTGTTTCACGCTTAGTCCGATCATACCGTACACTTGATTCCAAGAACCTCCCTCCCTCGCTTGACCATGTTCTCGTTGATGTTGATTCATATCTGTGGCCTCGTTGCCCGCTCAGGTGTTATTAATGCTCAGACTTGTGTCTCCTGCTACCGTTGAAGCGTTATGAAATCGCAGATCACTGGCGCCTGACATCCGGTGTGCTCCCACTGTATTTGGCAACTAACTATCAAATATTAACATTAACTAATTATAAAATACTTCGTCTTCTTCATTGATTATTACCGTGTCAGCATCCTCGTTGTTCCAAAACACATTACTTAATTAACATACACATTTATACTCTGATTACCTAGTTTGCATATGAATTATTCTGGACCTTCCAGGTTGACATTGATACACCTTGGTTGATATGTGACAATTACCCCCTATAGGTTTATATAGATTGACCACATATCTATGTAAACATATACACAACAAATATCAAACAATGGAAACCTGTACCGTACCGATACAAATTATTATCTATTCTAAGTTTAAGTCGGTAACGCCTCGTCCAATTTAACTCTTTTTTACTCATGGCTCATCCACGACACTACCTCCTTAACCTATATACAATTAGTAACCACCTTTGCTCGAGCGTCTACACAATTCCGATACACACCTACCTGAAACGTGGTTTTACACGGATACTTGTTTTCGTGACGCAGTTTCCTAGCTTCCCCTTTCGCTGTTTCTCTTTCTTACTACATAAACACAAATTTAAAAACGACAATACCCTGACAATTTATACATACACAAGCAAGAAGACAATTTAACCCAGTGACACAAAAATGAATGATTCGGAATGATAGAAAAATAACCTTGACAACTTACTTCATTATCTACGATGACCATCTCCTCATAACGTTCCTGATTCTAAAATACCCAACGGCGTGGCAGACTACTGCGACCGAATATACGCATGTAAGGCTAAAACACGGCATTCCCCCACTTCATCAATGACACACAATTTTTAGCGGCAGATTACTTCGGAAGAATTTAAACCGATACATGAAAATAAAATGCGATATCCCTTCAATTCATCAATAACTCACGACGTGGTAACTAATTCACTTGAAAATTTCTACGACAACCATATCCAACATTCTCATGTATTCGTTACATCCCCAGCATTTCCCAACTCATTCATTAACTCATTAATGTTCCACTCAAGTAAATGATTCTCGCGTACGCACATACAATCAAATCAAGCACAATCGCATACTCAAATCGACATAAATATTCTAATCGCACATAAGCAAGATGACAATTTAATCCATAACAATAGTGAATAATTATCAATGATTTAAAAATAACTTGACAACTCTTTACGCAATCTCGGATAATCATCAACAATTCCTCAATACTCCAGATTACAAATATTATTTAAGTACCCCCCTTAAAAGTCAATGGCTCGAACTTTTGACTTCACACACTTCTTATGTAAACTTCCTTTACCGAATCCGTCTCCTGCCTCATTCCCCATTAGTTTAATCGTTGCGAAGTCGCTTGTTCTGCGCTGGTGTTGCTGGTCGAGGACACGTCTGTCTGCTCATTTCTGGCTCGGTCGTTTCCTTGCCCTAGATTGCGATTCCCGCTCCTCCAATTAGGGTTATTTGTTGGACCTCGATTACCCTCGTTATTTCCCTGATTTTCGTTTGAGTGTGTCATGAAGGATATGTTTTCGCCCTCTAGACGCTTGAGTGTAGTTACGACCTGCTCGGCTGTTTCTCCACATTGTAGCAACACTACCTTAACCTCCTCTCTAAAGTGATTGATTAACTGCCGCGTCAGTACCGCTTCCGGGATGGGGCATGATAAGTAAGCCGCTTGCCTGATCAACCGTTGGAAGTACCCTGACATAGCCGAGAACCCCCGTGACGTGTACTTCCCATTGTATATTTGTTTCATGAGACGGTTTTGTTCAAACTGATTCCAATATCTATCGAGGAATGTTGCTCTGAACTGTTCGTACTTGGAAAAATCATTTTCTTGCAGCCATGTCTTAACGTTACCCCCACAGCACTGCATTGCTAGTGTTAACTTGCTCCCTTCGGCTATTTGATACATGCGGAACCGACTCTCGAGGACCCCTATGAACTCGACTGGATGAAGGCCGCTCGTGAGGTTGTGAAATTTTATATCCTCCTTAGCTAATTTGTCACTTATGTAGCTCTCCTTTTCCCATTCGGATCTGCTATCTCCGTTGTTGTTCCCTGTCTGTGCGTTTGTGTTTCCCAATTCTTCCTTTATTTCGTTAAGAATAGTAGCTTTTATGGCCTCAAATTCTCGGTTTTTAATTTCGTTGAATTTAGTTCCCAAGTTTCTTGCAATTGTGCTTTCTACCCGTTCTTGAATTTCCTTGTTCTGGCTTTCAAGCGACTGTTCTACTTTGTTAATATGTTCTTGCAAGTGTACAACCTGTCCTATGCTCTCTTCGATTTGGTCTATTTTCTCGGCAATTTTTCCCCTGTTCACGGCTTGTTTCGCCGTTTCCACCTCAACGTTCGTAACAACCCGTGTGAGTGTTTCACCCGTTTTTTCGTTTTGTTCGGCCGTCTCTCTTATCCTCTCATCTAGTCCTTTTACTTCCTTTTCTATTATTTGAAAACGTTTTTCAGCCTCATTTTCGTTTTTTGTTATGTGATTACGAACTGAATTTATTGCGGTGTCTATTCTTAGTGCCAATTCTTCTTTGTTGGCGTCGATTTTCGCTTCACTGCTGGCAATCCTTGCTGTTATCCGGTTTTCGGTTATTTTAGCCTGTGTTTCTATCTTTTCCATGATTGCTTCGAACATATCTCTCAATCCTTTATCGGACTCCAGTGTTAGTGTTTCTTTCGCCCCTTTCATATTTGTGTACTCTGTCTCCTCTCTTGCTTGTGAGCTTGAGATGCTAAAACTATCCGAGAACATTACTTCTTCGTATTCCGTCATTATGCTGCGTGAGATTGTGCGTATGATCCCACACCCGAATTAATAAAATGTACTGTCACCTAGTTGACGCCCCTCTTTTCAGTCAATTCTGCTCTATTCTCACGGTTGACAAGATCAAGTGATACCCCTTACTTCTACTTTTACATCAAACAAACAATTATTCCAATATCAGCACAACATACTCAGTTTACTAAATCTCGGGTCGCCAATTTAATTTAATCTCGAGGTCGTTATTTTTATTCAAGCCCCACGTTCGGAAGACATATTGTCACATTCGACTATCCCCATAATGCCCGAGAGGGTCGATGGACCTAAAAATATACTTAATTTGCTAGCTCACGTCGGTATTACACAACACTCTAATTAAATGGTCGAATGACAGGACATGCGTGCAGGATACTCACACAATTATACACTTAGATAGTTTCCATCATATGTATATTGAAAAAACACATTTCCACATGTCAAAACACCTACCTACTTGGGCCCAAAGTACTTTACATTCTAAATCCCCTTAAAAACTATCTTTCTAACACAATCTCCAAAATATTAAAATTAAATCTTAATTGTTATAACGTTACGTGAATTTGAGTAATCCTTAGGTCCGGGTAAGCACGGATTGAAGATCTAGCAGAAGTGATTGTGGATGACGATGAAGACGAATTAACTTGTGGTAGATTTGACTATTGTTACTACTTGGTTAATTCTGGTTTATTGAAGTGGTCATGGACGTGGACCAGACATTGATTTAGATCTTAACACCTTTAAATTTGCATGATGACACTGAACACTGACAATTGGCTTTTAACACATTTGATTTTACACGATGACGCTGACACACTGACAATTGACTTTTAATACATTTGATTTTTTATACGATGACGCTGACACTCCGACGATTAACTTTTAACACATTTGATTTTTTATACGATGACGCTGACACTCCGACGATTTACTTTTAATACATTTGATTTTTTATACGATGACGCTGACACTCCGACGATTTACTTTTAACACATTTGATTTTTTATACGATGACGCTGACACTCCCGACGATTTACTTTTAACACATTTGATTTTTTATACTATGACGCTGACACACTGACGATTAACTTTGACAATATTTAACTTGATACGGTGACGTCGCAATTGAAGACGCGAACAAGGTGGCTACCATCCGTTGGCGATTGCCACTCGAGGCTCGGTGGTAATCTCTAACGTTTCAGTGTACGGACCTCATCGCGAGAACGTGGCAGGGATGTTGCCTCCGTTCATTCGACTGCCCAGTTTTCTACCCGTCTTCGCCGGACCTCGACAATGTCACGTGGTCTTACCCATCATACACTCTTCTTTTCTAGACCCTCCTCGTGGTAACACCACCCCCTCAGCACCGATGTCTTCCATTGAGAAGTGACGTCATGGTCAGGTGTTTCACGCTTAGTCCGATCATACCGTACACTTGATTCCAAGAACCTCCCTCCCTCGCTTGACCATGTTCTCGTTGATGTTGATTCATATCTGTGGCCTCGTTGCCCGCTCAGGTGTTATTAATGCTCAGACTTGTGTCTCCTGCTACCGTTGAAGCGTTATGAAATCGCAGATCACTGGCGCCTGACATCCGGTGTGCTCCCACTGTATTTGGCAACTAACTATCAAATATTAACATTAACTAATTATAAAATACTTCGTCTTCTTCATTGATTATTACCGTGTCAGCATCCTCGTTGTTCCAAAACACATTACTTAATTAACATACACATTTATACTCTGATTACCTAGTTTGCATATGAATTATTCTGGACCTTCCAGGTTGACATTGATACACCTTGGTTGATATGTGACAAATATGAGTTGAAAACTCCAGCCACCCTCTCCCACGCTTCTTTCTTATCCTTCTTGGTGGTTCCATCGGTCTTCTTGTTTTCTATGATGTTCCTAAATCGGCCTACAACCTCTTTTAATAGATCTCTCTCCTTCTGTGTAAACACAGTGCTTCGAACACGGGACGCCATGTTCGAATATCTTTCTTTCAAATAGTCACGGCCTTCTACTGCTTCTACTCGCGGAATGATTCCCTCCGCGGCACTTTTAGAAAGTGGTTGTCTAGCGCGTCGTTTTAATAAATAAGTTTGGCAGAGTTACTACTGCCCAGGACTCAAAACACTTATTACTGGGATATCTCACTGGGATATCTGGAACAGGCCAACAGTAGAACCAACATTTGTCCGCAGCCACTTCTCAATTGCTTGAATATAAAATGTACCGAGAGGTTTGAAGAAGGCTACGTGCAAGGGCTGCATCCTATGCGTTGTGTGGGCTGGAAGTTGCAATAGAATTACCCCACGATCTCTTGCTAAATCAAGGGCCTCAAGATTCCGGCTGTGAGTTGTGTGGCCATCCAATAACAGGAGGACTGGCTTCTCTTTACTTGGCTTAACAACATCAATAAAATGTTTCAGCCAATCCACAAACAGACCAGTATTAATATATCCAGTATCGAATATTGTTACCACACTACCAAGCGGGGCTCCTGTTTTCTTTAACATACTGTTTCCTCTTAAAAAATGATCATAGGTGGTACAAATTGTCCAGCTGCACTCAAACAGCAAACATTAGTGGTATTCACTCCTCTTTCTCCACTAGCGATAGCTCCGATCTGATTTTTTCCTTTCATCCCCACTACTTGAGATGGGTTTTTTTAACAGAAGAAAATCCAGATTTGTGAACGTTTAAAACTCTTGTGGCATCAAGCTTGTGCTTGTCACAAATCTTCTCCAAAAGATCAAAGAATTCTATCACTCTCTTTATTGAAACCCTTAGCCCTAGCCATAGATGTGGATTCTGGCTGTCGAAGTGAAAGGTTAGGCTGGTGTGCCATATAGGGACACCGAAATTTCGCGAATGGTTTTTAAGCGAAATTTTCCCAAATGTAGAACAACACATTTTTGTGGACAAGACATCCCCTTGGGACCCTAAAAACGTAAAAAAACATTCGCGAAATGGAGCGAAATAAGACTGTTTTGACATTTATTGGCGAAATACAAGCATTTATATAGTTTTCCGCTAAATTTGAGCAAAATCGGTAAGTTTTCCCGATTTTCCGTGTCATTTTGATGTGTCTCGTGCGAAAATGCGTAATTTGACAGCTCGGCTAGAATTTTGTTTTTTCCGTAGTTGGTACACCGCCTAAAATCGAAAGTTCCCGACGACTATTCGAATTTTTGTCTGTTGGTTACACTGGTGCAATAATTCTTTTCGACCTAATCGAATGTATTTTCGCTTCGACTTTCGACTTCCGTTCATGATCGATCGATTGATCATTTATCGTTCCGTGTTGTCTTAAGAATTTCGTCATGCCGAAGGTGGTTGACCGTCAGCGTGAGTTTGAAAGTGAAGGTTTTTACGTTTTTGATTAAAAAATTCAAATAATGATGTGCAAGTTTTGCAACGCGCGAAAATTCGAAACTAGGCCTAGGCCTAGGTAGGCTATGTAACTTAAATACAGGCCTAGGCCTCACTATTTCACTGTGAAGTATGTGCATACCTATACAAGGTTATGCCTTGCAAACTACTATTGTTTTTATTATGATAGGCCCTAGTATAGTAGTAGGTAGTATTTAAAATGACTTGAGGCTACGCCTTGTAAATTAATGGCATTTTTTTTAATATACAAATTTCTTAAGGCTTTGCTGCGTTTAAATAGCTGTTTTTTTATATAGCGAAACGGAGCCATTTTTTGATTTTATATAGTGAAATTAAAGATTTTTTATAACGAAATGAAGACTTTTTATTTGCTAAATTTTGGTGTCCCTAGCCATAAAGGCATAATACCACTTCTTCCCAGCTAATCTTGTATTCCGGTTGAAAGTGTGTGGAATGTCAATTCTCTCTGCCAGCTCAAATGCGAGGCTACGCAAATTTTGTGTTGTTAAGCCAAAAAGGCATTGGCCGCATTGCTCTAACTTAAGAATGTGATTGACAAGTTCTGCCTCTAGCTTGGCAGAAAACACAGTAGTATGGCCCATTACTTTAGTGTCTTCATTGGCTCTTTGATTTTTACCTGACTATATGCCGTTTTAATGTAGCTTTTGGAATGCCATATTGACGTGAGCATTCATTTAGCCCACAATCTCCGTTTCGGAAGGCTGTCAGTGCTATGGACATTTCATCTTCAGTCCATTTGCCATAGTTTCCTCGCTTTGCCATTCTTAAAATAAGTCATTGTGGTTAAAAATAATATTAGTTTCCCTGAACTCAGTTTTTAACAATGTAAATTTGAATTTTATTTCTCGCAGGCCTTCAACAACTCTTGCCCCCACATCCCGTAACTATGCCCGGCAACCTTGCTGATAGATGCTCTAGTTCTGATAAGCATGTAGGAAATGTGCAACTTGTTAATCTCGGCCCCTACTACTATATAAAAGTGGAATTAGAAACTTTCATGTATGAAAGTACCTTCACTACTGTAGGCCTATGTGTCTTAGTACTGATTTCATTACTCCTGAGTCCTGCCTACCCTAGTAAATCAGGCAATACACCCTAAGAATACATTAATAGATCCAAATTGAAATTGGTTCATAGCTTCACCAGCTTAAATATAATTTAAACCTTGGTTGCTCAAATTGGACCAGTGGTATCCAATTAGAGCAACCAGGACTGGTCCAATTTGAGATCCTCGGCAATAATATGGTTAGTAAGCTTTTGCTACGAGTTTAGTATTTGTATGCAGTAATGTGACTTTGATAATAACGGCAGTCAATAGTGATAAGTGAGTCATGCTAACATAAATATAAAGAAACCTACATTTTCCATGCGGTGACCTTAGCAACGGCAGGGAGTTATTGCATCAGCACAGGTAGAATGACTAACTACGCTTGTACATAGCCTTGGAGCGAGTCTCGAACTCCACGATTCACCTGCTGGCTACTTCACTCATATAGTACCAAATGTTGCCGTCCGATAGCGCCACTTGCTTCACTGGGCTGAGCATAAGCTATGGTCCAATTAAGGGGCTGGTTCAATTAAGGAAACCTTACCCTATTAGCAAAGTGAGTTGAGAGTGCAGTCAGAACAGTTATTATTTTGTATTCTTAGTAGGCACTCAACGGTATTGAAGAAAACGCGCGCAGGCTACAGAAGCTGTTTTTAGCAGATCACATGTGGATTGTTGAGGGAGTGATAGATGACCATCTAGATTAATAATCTAATAATTATTATTAATTATCTGTGATGTCGTAGTAAACATAAACTAGCTGTGAATCCTCAAGACGTGGGTTCCTTACATTTATTTACGTCGTTGAGTTTGGAAACGTTTCTTTCCTAAGGGACTGCCTGCCCAGGGACTGCCACCTTATCGTGGTGGGCAGGTTTGCGTGCTTTGTTGATCCCGAGAGCTATGCCGGCGGAAGCGTATGCTTCTGGCAGGGCCACCCTAGCCAGACTGGTCGAGGAGGAGAAGTCAGACGAAGTGCAGTCCACACCCCAATCCCCTTTCCTCCCCTTTCCCCTTTCCTCACGTGCCCTCCTACTTGCCCCTTTCCTCCAAAGAGCCCACATTTTCATCTTCATTATCACCCACTCATCGTCTTGATTAGCGAAGTTGCAAAAATATAAGACGTTAAGCCCAAATATCATCATCATCCAA
>OX246744.1:16795145-17275152 GCA_945910005.1 Isoperla grammatica
AGATGAGTTGTCGGATAAGAGTTGTTGTTGAAATTGGATCTGGTAAGAACTTCGCGAGCTTCAAATATCTTTTTAAATATTCGGCTATGTTACCGTGCTACGTAATTTTGAACTATCGAAACTACGTGTATAAATTTGTCTCATCAGTGTGGTGTGCTGAGATGGTCCCCAGAATTTAGGAGTAAAGTATCGTTTGAAATCTTCATATGTGTTGAATGTGTTTTCCTGTGCCCACGATAGTCTCGGCGCGATTGATAAACTCGATATGTTGAAAGCCGCGTGAGGAACCGTTGTATACAACTCCCTCTCGGCGTAGCGACTCACTGACGTTTGTGATAGTGGATGAAACTGACTCGTATGAGACTGGTGCGGAACTAGGAGAATTTAACTGTCGCTCGTATGTCTTTTTATTAAGTGTATTTTTTATTTGTTCAATGTCTGTTTTTATTGGTGTGATTTCATTATTTACCTTTTCTGCATTGATTTTTATTTGATTATTAGTGTTCGTCATGTGTTCTGCCATATTAATTTTAAGAACGACTTGAGCCTCCAACTTGGTGTCTGTAGTGAAGCAAATTTTTGTTTTCATTTTCAAGTTCTTTCTGTGTCTCTTTAACTATCTCTATATTGTTATGTTGAAGTGTGTTTATTTTTTGTAAAGCTTCTGTATTCACATTACTGATGTAGGTTTGTTGACTTTTGATAAGTTTGCATACCTGAGAGAATTCATGGTTCGTCTTAGTTTGAAAGTCTGACATTTCTGATTTATATGTGGCCATTTGCATTTTAAATTCTTGTATTTGTGATTGGATCTCAGATTTTAACTCCGATTTTAATTCTGTCATTTGTGCTTTTATTTCTGACTGAAATCCTTTCATTTGTGCTTTCATTTCTGACTGAAATCCTGTCATCTGTGATTGCAACCCTGTGATTAATGAAATCAACAAAGTCATCGACTCACCTAAATTTTGCTCAGTCTTACCGGGAGTACCTGATTGGATGGTTGCTATTGTCGCTAGTAGGTCAAGGTTGCTGCTCGGATTTGTAGCTGGCTGTGTGGAGACAGTTGAGTCACCTGTCTGGTCCGACTGGTCCATTGTCTCGTACTCAGTACATGAAATATTTGAAAGGGTTTTAGTTTCTGACTTATCCTTCATATTCTTTACATTTTTCTCACTCATTTTGGTTTACAGTTTTATGCTTTAATTAATCAGTTAGTAGTGACAACTGGTTGTTACAGTTAAAGTAATTTTCGGGAAGTGAACAAGTAATCGAAGGCTGAAACGTTGGGCGCCAATGAAATATAACTGCCCTCTCAAACTGGCTCAATTGATGGTAGGCATAAGAGTCTTCAAAAATATAATTAAAAAAATAAATGATTAATGAATTACTGTTATGTGATTTAATTAATGAAGTGAGTGAGAATGGTAGGATAATCAAGGTTCAATTACAACAATGGTAATAATGCTGGAAATAATACAAGGTGTATTATTATTGAACAATCAAAATATAAAATTAAAATGTAAAATACAAAATATAATAATAATATATAAGGGGAATGAATCTCTTATTTTAGAAACCATGTCTGACAATTGGGGAACACAAAAAGCCTACAAATGTGGGACACATCATGGACGTCATCTTAGGCCTAATTAATAATTAATGGCATTAGACCCAATTATTGTTACCTGTACTCCATACAAATTTTCATATTTCTCACAGGCGATTCTCTCCGTTTTTATGCCACATCTAGTGGCAGCATTTCCAGAAAATGGTCTTGGGTTCACCATTTGTTCTGCAAGTTTGTCGTAATCCTTCCTTTGTGTTTTTATCGAATGAGCTTTGGAACTTGCCGATAACCGGGTTCTTCTTCTTGCATGCCACTCATTGCTGTTGTGTTGGTCAACAGTGTGTATTGCACACTCTTCTATTTCTGTGCAATTTACAACGATTTCACGTTGATAAAAATCTTACATTTCTTGACAGCTAAACTGCATGTGGCCGAGTGCTGTTGGTCCTACAGATGAAGATTGTCTGTGGTTTGCTAATATTTTTTTAATTACAACTCTGCATTCGCTTTCCTTTTTCGAAGCTTCTATATTATTTACAAGATCATTGCAAATATCTGAGCATATTGTGCTCGATTCACTGCGTTCCTCTGCGATTAGAATATCGCACAAAACGCAAGCTATTGCACGGAGATCGCCCGAGATTACTTTGTGAACTGTCACATTATCGCTTTTTAATCGTTTTGATGTCCAGATATCCCCCGCTCTTCTGCATTTACTATATTTCTCTTTGACCGATTGCAAGGTTGGGGGTAGGCCTATTTGAACTAGTTGTTGGTTTGGGCCACCCCAAACCTGTGGTTCGTCTGTCTTTGACAGTCCCGAGTGTGAGTTGATGATTGTCAGAGTGGCGCCAATGTGTTTGCACACTCCGCCGGCTCCCGCAGCGCAACTACATTCTCTCGCAACAGCTACTCGGTCTTCCTTTATCTAAAAGAAAATAAATGGTACAATTTTATAGGATAACAACCTCCAAATTATTATTATTATTTTTTTCTTGTGCCAAGATGGCTTTTTCAGCCATTCTTTTGTCTCACAATCCAATTTGTGCTGAACAAGCAGCAGGTGGAGCCGTGTTGGATAGCAAGGCGTGGTGCGGCGACTTTTGGTACCAGACTTCTGTTCCGGACCAGGGGGCACTTGATCTTGGACTTGTCGCTCACTTGTAGCAGATCGCAAGCGTCGTCGCATAGCCCCCCAATTTTTACTACTTTAAATTGCCTTCGTTTACTTAGCTCAATCTTCACGTCATACGGGGGCAGATTGACAAGACGTCTCACATACAACTTTAGATGTTATAAAAGTTGCCGCAGGATTTCTTATCTTATATTCCGTGACATTGATTACGTGGCCACTTTTGAACAATCCCATACCCTTCTTAAACGAATTAGAGGACTCATAACCTGGCGAGACGTTTTTAAATCCATATTTTATTATTAAATGGCCGAGTTGTGGCTCCATTTCAACACGTGGGTATCGTTCTGTGGTAGGCGAGGGAGACTCTTACCTGGTGCGCGAGGCGGCCGACAGGCCTAGCGGTGGCGCGCTCACCGGCCATGCACGGTGCCTATAGTTCTGTGGTAGGCGAGGGAGACTCTTACCTGGTGCGCGAGGCGGCCAACAGGCCTAGCGGTGGCGCGCTCACCGGCCATGCACGGTGCCTATAGTTCTGTGGTAGGCGAGGGAGACTCTTACCTGGTGCGCGAGGCGGCCAACAGGCCTAGCGGTGGCGCGCTCACCGGCCATGCACGGTGCCTATAGTTCTGTGGTAGGCGAGGGAGACTCTTACCTGGTGCGCGAGGCGGCCGACAGGCCTAGCGGTGGCGCGCTCACCGGCCATGCACGGTGCCTATAGTTCTGTGGTAGGCGAGGGAGACTCTTACCTGGTGCGCGAGGCGGCCAACAGGCCTAGCGGTGGCGCGCTCACCGGCCATGCACGGTGCCTATAGTTCTGTGGTAGGCGAGGGAGACTCTTACCTGGTGCGCGAGGCGGCCAACAGGCCTAGCGGTGGCGCGCTCACCGGCCATGCACGGTGCCTATAGTTCTGTGGTAGGCGAGGGAGACTCTTACCTGGTGCGCGAGGCGGCCAACAGGCCTAGCGGTGGCGCGCTCACCGGCCATGCACGGTGCCTATAGTTCTGTGGTAGGTGAGGGAGACTCTTACCTGGTGCGCGAGGCGGCCAACAGGCCTAGCGGTGGCGCGCTCACCGGCCATGCACGGTGCCTATAGTTCTGTGGTAGGCGAGGGAGACTCTTACCTGGTGCGCAAGGCGGCCAACAGGCCTAGCGGTGGCGCGCTCACCGGCCATGCACGGTGCCTATAGTTCTGTGGTAGGCGAGGGAGACTCTTACCTGGTGCGCGAGGCGGCCAACAGGCCTAGCGGTGGCGCGCTCACCGGCCATGCACGGTGCCTATAGTTCTGTGGTAGGCGAGGGAGACTCTTACCTGGTGCGCGAGGCGGCCAACAGGCCTAGCGGTGGCGCGCTCACCGGCCATGCACGGTGCCTATAGTTCTGTGGTAGGCGAGGGAGACTCTTACCTGGTGCGCGAGGCGGCCAACAGGCCTAGCGGTGGCGCGCTCACCGGCCATGCACGGTGCCTATAGTTCTGTGGTAGGCGAGGGAGACTCTTACCTGGTGCGCGAGGCGGCCAACAGGCCTAGCGGTGGCGCGCTCACCGGCCATGCACGGTGCCTATAGTTCTGTGGTAGGCGAGGGAGACTCTTACCTGGTGCGCGAGGCGGCCAACAGGCCTAGCGGTGGCGCGCTCACCGGCCATGCACGGTGCCTATAGTTCTGTGGTAGGCGAGGGAGACTCTTACCTGGTGCGCGAGGCGGCCAACAGGCCTAGCGGTGGCGCGCTCACCGGCCATGCACGGTGCCTATAGTTCTGTGGTAGGCGAGGGAGACTCTTACCTGGTGCGCGAGGCGGCCAACAGGCCTAGCGGTGGCGCGCTCACCGGCCATGCACGGTGCCTATAGTTCTGTGGTAGGCGAGGGAGACTCTTACCTGGTGCGCGAGGCGGCCAACAGGCCTAGCGGTGGCGCGCTCACCGGCCATGCACGGTGCCTATAGTTCTGTGGTAGGCGAGGGAGACTCTTACCTGGTGCGCGAGGCGGCCAACAGGCCTAGCGGTGGCGCGCTCACCGGCCATGCACCGTGCCTATAGTTCTGTGGTAGGCGAGGGAGACTCTTACCTGGTGCGCGAGGCGGCCAACAGGCCTAGCGGTGGCGCGCTCACCGGCCATGCACGGTGCCTATAGTTCTGTGGTAGGCGAGGGAGACTCTTACCTGGTGCGCGAGGCGGCCAACAGGCCTAGCGGTGGCGCGCTCACCGGCCATGCACGGTGCCTATAGTTCTGTGGTAGGCGAGGGAGACTCTTACCTGGTGCGCAAGGCGGCCAACAGGCCTAGCGGTGGCGCGCTCACCGGCCATGCACGGTGCCTATAGTTCTGTGGTAGGCGAGGGAGACTCTTACCTGGTGCGCGAGGCGGCCAACAGGCCTAGCGGTGGCGCGCTCACCGGCCATGCACGGTGCCTATAGTTCTGTGGTAGGCGAGGGAGACTCTTACCTGGTGCGCGAGGCGGCCAACAGGCCTAGCGGTGGCGCGCTCACCGGCCATGCACGGTGCCTATAGTTCTGTGGTAGGCGAGGGAGACTCTTACCTGGTGCGCGAGGCGGCCAACAGGCCTAGCGGTGGCGCGCTCATGGCCATGCACGGTGCCTATAGTTCTGTGGTAGGCGAGGGAGACTCTTACCTGGTGCGCGAGGCGGCCAACAGGCCTAGCGGTGGCGCGCTCACCGGCCATGCACGGTGCCTATAGTTCTGTGGTAGGCGAGGGAGACTCTTACCTGGTGCGCGAGGCGGCCAACAGGCCTAGCGGTGGCGCGCTCACCGGCCATGCACGGTGCCTATAGTTCTGTGGTAGGCGAGGGAGACTCTTACCTGGTGCGCGAGGCGGCCAACAGGCCTAGCGGTGGCGCGCTCACCGGCCATGCACGGTGCCTATAGTTCTGTGGTAGGCGAGGGAGACTCTTACCTGGTGCGCGAGGCGGCCAACAGGCCTAGCGGTGGCGCGCTCACCGGCCATGCACGGTGCCTATAGTTCTGTGGTAGGCGAGGGAGACTCTTACCTGGTGCGCGAGGCGGCCAACAGGCCTAGCGGTGGCGCGCTCACCGGCCATGCACGGTGCCTATTAGACTAACAAGTATTACAGTGGAAGTGAAATGTCAATTTATTCATATTAATTTACAATCAAGAGAGACAAATAGTAAAATTGACATCAATAATCAGAATAGTTACACAATTTAGCACGATACTAAATATTCAATTTAATAAAATTGTGTATTCATATTTCATAATATCCTATCAATTTATATTACAATTTTTAATGGAAAAAACATTATTTTTAAGTTTTTGGCTATCTAATGTAATGTAGGCTAATGTTCAACTGATGTACATAGGACTACTTTACATGAAACTGCCTGAAACAATTTTGGTCCTTGGTAAGACATAGGTGAATCATACATTTTTCACACATAATGCGGGACTTCTCAGTGCACGTGGGGCGTTTGCAGCGTCCAGCATTTCTTTCATTCGTGTGAAGAGGAAAATGGTCGACGCCATCAAAACGGATCTCGGCTATGGGGCGCGTCTCCGTACCCAATCTTGGAGCACGAACAATGATTTCCTCTTGAATAGACTCGTGGCTGGGGTGACCGCGTTTCCTCGTATTGGCTGGAACTAGTTTCCCATGTTTACTAGTCCTTCGGCAATGCGCATTCGAAAATGCATCAAGTCCATTACTTGTGCTTTTAGTAGCTGGCACATAGCTGCATCTTGCTTATGGGTAAGTCCATTATCAGTCTTGTGACTGTTTGGAGAAAAACCAACGGGGAAAACATACTAGAAATCAACAGGAGTTGCGAATGCAATATATTTTTTTTAAATTAATTATTTATTGACATTTTCAGTACTATACAACAAAAATTATGTTTTATAATGTGATATTGATGATATGAATCACATATGTAATTGTATCAGTCTTGTGACCAAATATGGCCAGTTTCATTTGTACTCAATCTGTAAAGTCTATTTCATCCTAATTATGTTTGCTTTAAATTATTTAAAATGTTAAGTGTACAAGAAACTATTTTGAACTTAAATATGTACTTTATATTGCATTATTTTAATAGGAACTAGATTAATTACAAAATTTATTGCGAACAAATTTATCGTGACATCAGTCTTGTGACGGAAATGGTCATGCATAATAAATGTGAATAGATTGCACTTTGCGTGAACAACTGCAAGTGATCAAACTGGAAATAGATTACAACTGAATAACCATATTTAATACGCTATTGAATTCCTTCCCTGAAATGGAGAAAATGCCTCCTCGTCCTGAAGAAACTAGACGTGGGTGTTCGTTAAAGGTACACAGTATGGTATCGTAGTTTATGGTAACAACATCAGCCTGATCTGGCCACACAAAATGGTTAGGTCCCATAATTTTCATGAAATTAATGGACACAAGTCCATCTTCCATGATAGGCCTACTGTCAATGTTGCCTGGAACCCACTGGTCATCTTATACAACAGCCTTATACTGTCCTTCTACAGGAGACAATTCCCTAGCACTACGCCCAGCTGTTGCACTTACAGGTTCGTCGTCACTGTCGCCATCCGTTTCCGTATTTCATGATTTTCTGACTCGTCACTGTTGGCTGATGTTTCCATTTCTTCCTCATGTTCTGATGTCTGTATCTTTTTAGAAGGTGCACTGCTTAAATTAGCCACCCACTGATTTTCTTGCTGAGGAAAATATTTCCAGCCAACTGTATATGGAGATACTGCTACTATGTGATGTATGTTTTGAGTGCCTTGAAGTGTCACAATACCCTTCTAAATGGAGTTGAGTCGTTCCTTTGATCCGTTGATTTCAGCTGAAGATAATATGAATAACATTGGTTTTCAAGCCTAGACATACCGACGCAAACGATTCAGCGTTCCGATCGCGTACGTCGGTGGCAGAACGAACTAAATTCCAAACATGCCTTTTTACTACGGCCCCAATACCATCTACAGCCCCTTTGCCGTGATACGTTGCAAAAAATGTCCTTGAGTGAAATCCTGCAATTGGAACGTATCTTTTAGAAAGGTCATGTTAGTGTAGTTGTATTTACACTTGTATTGGGATGCACACCCATCTGAAAAAAGCTTCTAAGTAGCCACTTACGTGTTCCTCGAATTGTGTTCATGTAGAATCGTCTGAAGAAACACGTCTACACAATGTCTGTCATGGGTGATGTCATCAGCAGCAACATCATAGCTGTCTGTTTTCTCCCCATGCCAGATGACGGCAGTAAAGACGGCCACTTGAGGATTATTCCAGTGGGCACTCTTGAATTTCGTTTTGATACTGACATGCACCTAATATTGCTACCTTTCAAATAAAAAAAAATGACATGATAGCTCATTTATAAGTATTGTTTTTCATTGAAATTAACCAGTGAATCGTTGAAAACTTACATTGCGAGTAATTCAATGTTAAAGTTTGAGATCAATTTTCGAAGTGAACACCTCAACTTACATTGATTCCAGGTTAAACAAAGGCCCCAGGGCCATTATGTGACACCTTCCTTGGTTGTATCCACATCCAACCTCATCTTCTTCCTGCCTCTTAAGATATTTCCTTCTCGCCTTTGCCGCTGGTGCAGATTGCTTTGCGCATTGTTTTAGTCGACGTTTATCAGCCGATTTGACTCCGTTTATCATGTTGCGCCCCGGGTGAATGTTAAGTCGACGCAATATTTCAAGTCTTGGTGTGGAGCCAGCATTGAACGCACATAAAGCATCAGCTACCCCTAATTTGATGACTGTTTTTCCAACGTACGTTTCTGTAGGACATCTCTGCCATATGGTGCCATTGAACGATTCGTTGTTGTTTTGTGTCTTCCCGTGTAAACATTTAGCGAGCATTGCCAGGTTTTTCAGTCTTTCGTAGACTGGTTTGATATCACGCACAATACCAGATGGTAGGCCAGACCGATGCTGGTATTTAGAACCTTTTGCCTGTGCACTTTAAAAACCCCACCATCTACCTTCACCTACCGGGCGTAACGTACGCTGTGATTCATTATCAGAAGACGATAAATGGAACAGTGTAGCCATTATGGTATTTGACATTTTTTCAACACAACTTGTGTTTGAACTAAGTGCCATCCCGAAGTAATTTTGCATTCGGTCTATTTTCGCCAAGGTGAGTGGCCTTGCCTTCTATTTTTTTTTTATCCTTTACCAACTTTCGTAGTGCTGTACCCAGTCGCTTAAATTGGTAGTGCCCTACACACTTTTTTTTATGACATCAGCAGCATAGGGTTTTGCGGCAACGACCGCTGAGTAGCTTTTGGAATCTCCATCGCCATAATACTCGGTGTACTGGAGCCCACGTTTTTGTTCAGACCGAAGAAACAAACCAGCTGCACCAACTGTTTCCATGTTGCCCAAAGACCCGGTGTAATAAGCCATACATACCGGGTCATGCTTGGCTTTACACTTATTGTAACAACAGGACAAAATAACTGACAACGCTTACAACTTTTAGTCAGTGTTTCTGTGTCCAGAACCTTCCCAGTATCGATTGATATGGCAACTACTACTCCATTTATGGATGTAAACTCCTGCGATGCCAGGTAAAGCCTGTCCGCTCATAGTAGAAACGAAACGTTTAGAGTTAATGACGTATGTTTGTCAATCAATCAAAGGGTGACATTCTTTCGACTTCCGTTATTATAAAATTGGCATCCGTGTTTTTCTAGTAAATCTTGGTTTACAAGTCGATTATAATGGTTCAATACACAAACATGGGGCATTAGCTCTAAACGTTTCGTTTCTACTATGAGCGGACAGGCTTTACCATCAACAGATACCCCACTTTTTTTTTTTTTTAATTTTCCACGAACTTCAAGTGCTGCAGAAGTCATTATTTCCTCAGCTAATGTACAAACTACCGTACAGATAGTCGCCTCATGCCGATGAAATGCATTTTTGTTAGGTGGGGTAGGAAGGTCCATTGTATAATTGAAAGTTGTGGACTCGCTGTGGCCACAATCAATCGATCGCGTAGCGTACACAAACCGTCTGTTTACTTCAAACGATAGCTCCTGCCTCTTTGAAGAATATTGTGTGCCACTACTAAATCCACAAATTGAGCAAGTGAGTTTGTAGCCTACAGCACAACCCATTCTCTTTACTTCTACCAAAGAAAGCAACCCTGGTGAAGTGCAGGTAGTGCATGCTACTGCTGAAAATAAGTTGGCAAAGCACTCTAAATCAAACATTACACTTCCTTTCCGTAGGTCTGGGCTTACACTTGGTTCACTGCCAGTTTCAGTAAATGTACCAATCTTGGCTTCAGAAGCACTCACCTCCAATGCTTCTTGATTTGGAATTGTGTCTAGGCCTTGATTCTGGGCTTGGTTAGGGTTAATAGCGAAGGGTAGTCTCTACGTCAAAAACCGCAGGAAATGTTCATTATTAAATTATATCTCAAGATTGCAACAAGAAATCAAAAATCTAAATCATCAGCGCACTGTGCTTTGGTAAGCCCTGCAGACTGAATAAAATGTTATAACCATTATCGTAGTATTTTCATTATAATTCGATAATTAGTAAAATACAATTATTTATTAATTATGTATAAAAAAACATACTGATTATAATATAAGTCACAACTTAGAGCATTCAATGTGTAGGGCTTACTAAACCACAGTGCGCTGTTGATTCAGATTTTCGATTTCAAAGCCGATTCTTGTGATATAGCCTAATTTAAAAATGAAAATTTTGTGCGGTTTTTGACGTAGAGGTATCATTCCCTGTCAACATTTTCTTTTGGGGCTAGGCCTCCTAGGCCTAAATTATCTGCAATGTTTTTGTGTTGATTGCCATGATATTTTTGTTTCTTTGCCCTAGAGGCACAAGGCTTTGAGGAACGACCCATTATAACAAACAGTAACTAAAACACACACTTAACAATAGAAACAAGATGTGAGACTGACATCCAAACAACAAGTAGGCCCCTAACTCTAGTTGTAAAAAACAACTGACGAATTTTTACTTCTGAAGTTGGCTACATGGAATTAAATTCGACATATCACATATATTGCGGTGGTACCTATTGGCACTATTATGTACTACATTCACCTTTTATTTGCCTAATTCAAACCACAAACAGAAGCGCGCAAGTTTGTGTACCAAATAACTGAAAATATCTCGAAATTCAGACAGAATTTTCGTCTTTTCCGCTACGCACAAGATGGTTTGATAATTAATTGACGAGTAAATACTTAACCCACGGAAATAGACATTATATCACTATAATCAAGAAGGATCCCCCTATTTTTTGGCATTAAAACAAAAATCACATAAATATGTGTATTGTTAGTCTGTCTAGTGTATGCATATACACCTTTTAAGCATTCTTATATTTTACCTGCCTGACACCCAAAATGCTCAATTATTTTAATTACTATGTTTGACGGAATTGTCACTCAGTGGGAAATATGTGATAATAGCCTTCCTAGTCATCAGATTTCTATGAAATTTTCAGTGTTTGTAGACGGATAAATGTTCTATAACTTAGTATAGGCCTATATAATATTGTTCTTACTTAAAAAATTAAACTGAACTAAGGGCAGTTGAAGTGGAAGTTCTTTGAAAGTTGTTCTCAGTATGATAGATCTTGAAGCATGGTGCTGCACACAGTCCCACGTCACACTGTGTGCAATGAGATCTGGTATCTTTTCTGGTTCCCTTTGACTTGCATACAACATATCTTCTCTGTGCGTCTACTTTCTTGTCAGTGGATGGCCACATAATGTCGCTCCACAAGTCGGAGAGGATCGGGCTTGCTCAAACGCGTACCACGTTTGGTTACAGTTTGGTTTATTCCACTGTGGTGTGCCACCACTATTCTTTCTACCAAATTTTCTCTAAACAACTCCATGGATGTCAATCTTTCCTCCCAACTTAGTATGTAGTACATGTTAAGGATGGGCAAACACGTTTAGTAACCTAAACGTTTATAACTTTTTTTTAAATTCACGTTTAAACGTTTGCGCCCCCCCCCCCCAAGGAGTCGAGAAGAACGACCAATGCAGTAAATATCACCGAAATGTTCCGAAACTTAGGGTAGGGTAAAATTAAAATATGTGATGAGCAACTACTCATAGTATGTTAGTAGAGAGTAAGCTCCGTCTTTAAATATTTGTTTTCATCACTATGCGTACTTGCGTATTGCGTAGGCACTATAGGTCTACTCTGGATTGTTCCTGCACTGAATTAATGCAATGGTGTCGGATGATGTCGACAATGATGGACAATTACTAAAACGCAGGCGTAATGCGAGCCTCCAAAGTGACGACTCGTTTTACACCCTAACCTACGCTTGCTTCGGACATATAATACGAGCCATAGCAGTCGTCACATGAGTCACAAGTTGTTGGGGGGGGGGGGGGGGGGGGTGACTATCTGTAATTCGTATTTGCCAATCACGGTAGCCGGCCAAGGACTGGCTCGGCGCGCTCGGCTTCTTCCGGCCACCCGCGGCCAGGCGCCCACTGTATCCAGAACGTTTAACTGCGCATTGAAATATATAAACGTTTAAACTCAATCCCATGTTTAAACGTCCCATCCCTAGTACATGTGCATTGAAGATTTACAAATATGGGTCATTCCCAAAAGAGTTGCCACTTTCATAATTTCACATTTGTCTCAAAAAAAGATTTTTTTTCTTTATTGTTCCCTAGAATCCTGGTGGCTACTGGCTATAGCCACCCCCTGACCTAACTTAAGTTGAAAACAGGAGTCAGATATATATATATATATATATATTGTAGAGTTCAATAACCATACCCTTTGTGAATCTCGCTATGAAAGGGTTCGCATATTAATTTAGTATTCTGGCCGTAATATCACATTGTCTAGGATAATGTGTCGTAGAAGGTCATGAGTGTTACTGGGAATAGGTAGTAAATTTACAAGTAAATTTGACATTTATACGTAGTAGAAATTATTCATTTTAATTTTATAGTGTGCATGCATTTTATATATTCAAATGCAAAAAAATACAAGTTTAGGAAAACTTAATTTACTTTTAACATAATTTTGTGATGAGTGTTACCCATTTTGACAGAAGTAGTATTAAACTTCAAGTTTTTTCTGTAAATATAAGAGAAAATTGAAAATAGTTATACTTACTGTAATGAAACATACCTGCCAGTGAAACATGAATACATAACAACAGTATTTCTCTAAACAAAGGTTAAAATTAGAGGGAAATGAATACATACAGTCTAACAACATTATTTCTCTAAACAAAGGTCAAAGTTAGTGGGAAAAGTGTTGGTAACACTCGATGACTAAAATATTAGGCCTACTATTGGTACAATTTATCAATGATTAAATCTTAAAACACTATTTTTTCTCAAAGTTGTCGACCTTTGACGGAAACTCGCACATAAATCCTCTATTACCATTAACTTTGAGGACAGGGCTTGGTAAAATGGAACGTATGTCCTCGAAAGAAATATACGCAATATCTTGCTCGTCCATGGTAAAACACGTCCCGTTTCGTAGATGTTTCAGGGACATTATCTTGACTTCACCATCATCTTCCAGACCACCCTGGCAAACTGCAGCATAACGGTAGGCTAGATGGCATTTTTCTTCCGAGGTTTTTCCGATTTTAGCGAGATTAGCACGTGCGTTCTAGGAGTTTACCAGTTACAGTGTTTTTACCAGTTAACGTCAAACTGGACAATGATGTAGTAGGTGTGGACATGTTCTTGGGTTGGACTACAGTTTTTTTACTGATGGACATGTTATTGGGTTGGACTACAGTTTTTTTTACTGATGGACATGTTATTGGGTTGGACTACAGTTTTTTTTACTGATAGGAGCTGGTGCAACCGGTGCAATTAACTTACTCAATGGCAAGTTATCACTGTCATCTTCCTCACTTGATGAGTAGATGCCTTGGCCATACTTGCTTCGAGTAATGTCTATATCTTGAAAAAGAACGTTACATGAACAACTGCAAGTGACACATAAAAGATAACACCAGATACATTTTCAACAAACTGAGAAATGCAGATAACATCAGACATTACATTGATTTTGATTCTTCCCAAAGAGGGGTTGGGATTACCAGATGGCCATTGGTAAGGATTTCGGGCTCCGCCATAGCATCTCAGCTGCGTAGTCAGGATTGTCTGGATCATCTTCATCCTCTGCTTCTAGTTTCTTGTTCCTTCTCTTGGTCCTAGCTTCGCGTGAAAAGAATTCCACCGCTGCGTCAGACTTGCGTACACGTTCTTTGTCCATCGCGTTGATACTCGAGAGTGTTGAAGCCTGGGCTTAGACAAAGATCTTCTCTAGCGCCTTTCACTTTTGAAAAGTTCCCATCATTGAAAGAGATGACAGCATCATGCACGCCCATCTTCAATACATCCAAGCCCGCAAACACACATTTGTTGAGACGCGTCCAAATTACTCCGTTGAACGATTCATTTGGATTTGGTGTTCCACCGTGTAGGCATTTGCCTAGTAGCTCAGGGTCCGATAAGGCCTTATATGTTGGCTTTATGGCTTCCATGATAGCTAGTGGTAAGAAGTGTGTGTGCTTATACACCGTTCTATTTAGCTTGGCTTTTTGGAAGCCACACCATGTATTGGCGTATGTTGGGCACAGGCCATGTTGTGGATTCTCATCGGTGGATAGCTTATGAAAATAGGTTGCCCAAACTGCTTGTTTCATGTTTTCAACTGATGGCTATTTCTCCTGATAGCTAGCCCATAATACAACTGTAGGTTGTCGATTTCCCCATCGGTTAGTCTGCCTTTACCGCTAAGGTACTTGCCGTCTGACAGACGCGTACCTCGCATTGTCTTACGTAGGCTACGCAGCCGAGCCCCGGGCCACTTCTGGACATGGCCTACACACTCAGTTTGGTTATTTTTACAGAATCACCATAAGGCTTACTGTCTAGGACCTTTGCTGTCTCCATCGCCTAGGTAGTTTATGTAACGCACTCGTCGAGTTTGTTCTGAACGCTTACCGCTCCAGCCGCTTCCATGCCTCCGCTGGAGCCTGTGTAGTTACGGCGACATGAAGCTTTGTGGGTGACAAGGCCTACCTTTGGTTTTACTACAGCCAGGACAGAATTTGGTTATGCATTCAACATCTATCACCTTACCAGTATCGGCTCTAGTCGCAGAGACAACTCCGTTCAGCGATACATGATATAATACTTGAATTATATTGTCACTGTTATGAGAGTATTAAAGAGGTTATAGTCCCAAACTAAATTAAACATAGTATGGCTAAACCTTTCTTATTCAGTGATAGAAAAAACTGGAATATGATCCATGGAAAGAGTTCCATTACTTCCTCCAAGTCTTGCTCTGCCATCCCTTCTGTCTTATTTCCAGTTTTTTGGGGGTTCATTAGATTAATATACATATCGGAAGTAAGCGCTTGTAACATCCCCTATGACGGAATGAATTTGTTGCAGGAAATACCCGTAACAAGTGAGTGAATGCGAATACGCATCAGGGCGTCCAGAGTATCCGTCTTGATACGATGTCGCCCTTTCGTTTTAGTCGTGTTAATGACTGAAAATGCACTTTCTACTATTGCATTGCTGAGTGGAAGGGATAACAACTTGAGGGCAAACATTGCTAGTTCTTTGAATACTAGACGTCCTCCTGCATCCTTCAAAGAGCTGACAAATATCCAAAACTTGACCGTGTCTGTTTTGATTTTCCATCCAGGAAAATAATCAGCCCAGCAGACAAGACAGTATAGACGGAGAGCCAGCAACATAAAAGCTCCCCTCATAAGGTACATATGTTTTGACTATTGGAATAGGAGCAGAAAAACACCTCTACTAACAAAACGCGCGTCTTACTCCTCAACGTGGGGGCTTTTAGGCTCCACAGGGGGCCAAAAAAGCCGAAAAAAGGCCCAAGTTCCCCTCATAAGGTACATGGTAGGTCTCGACGGCAAATGAACCGGAAATGTTAGTACAAATAGAAAATACTGAGTCAGACGGGCTGAGTGGGGGCTTTACCCGAGTCAGACGCCCTCAAAAAGGGCCCAAAAAGGCCAAGGTTCCCCTCATAAGGTACATGGATGAAGTAAACGCCATTTTGTAGAGATAAGTGTCCCAAATAGGAATTCGAAGAGTAAGAAGGGATATTAGGGGGCGTTTACCGATCTTTCTTTCTCTTATTGCTCTTTTTCTTCTTTCCTGCTTGTTTGCAGCTATAGCTGTAGTTGCAGCATCAGCTTTTCGCACACGCTCGCTATCAATTTCTTGCAGTTGTCTTATTGTGTTCGATCCAGTTGTGCAACCAAGTTCCTCTAACACTTGAGCCTTCCCTACGTGCCCATCATTAAGTGAAATGACTGCATCTAGGGTGCCTAGTTCCATTACTTCAAAGCTGACATCAAAGCGTCTTTGGGCAGCCCACCCATACCGTGTTGTTAAAACTCGCGTTTACATTCTGAGTCTTCCCATGAAGACATTTTTTTTAGAAGATCTTCATTAGTCAGATGTCTAAATACCGGTTTTATGCATGTGAGTACAGCCTGTGGGAGGGAGTGCTTGTGAGAGTACGGTTTGCCTGATACTAAGCCCTTGTTGTATTGGCACCATGAGTCGAGACCCGCAGGACAGAGTTCGTGTTGGGGGTTTGAATCGGTAGATGCCTTGAGAAAGTATATTGCCCATATTGCTTTCTTCATTTTGTTCAACTCACTGCTGTTTTTTCTAATTGCTTGGCCATAGTAATTTTGACACTGAAATCTCTTTGTCAGTCAATCTACCATGTCCCGATAACAGTTTGTTATCCAACAGTTTTTTCCCCTTATAATCTTTTTTTAATCTGCGCAGTCGTGAGCCCATCTGCTTTTGGACATGGCCAACACATTCAAGCTTACATTACGGCCATAGGGAACTGACTCCACTACACTTTTATGTGCCTTAGTATCACCATCGCCCAAGAATTGAGTGTAGCAAACTCCACGCGTTTCTATAGAACGATGAAACATTCTTACAAAACCAGCGGCTTCCATGACCCCACTACTGGCCTCGTAGTTTTTCACACACACAGGTTGATGTGCATCTTTCTTTTCCCCTTTACGGTTGAAAGTACATCCTTGGCAATAATTGGTAAGACACTCTACATCAAGCACTTTGCCTGTGTCAACACTAGTTATGGTTACAACTCCATTATGCGATGTATGCTCACGCTTCTTCTAGGTGCCGTCTCCCGCAATAACTAAATCTTTAGGGTTCTCACTCTCTTCATTTTCTAGTATGGCTTCACTGATAGCAGCTTTCATTGATTTATCAGCCGCACTTCGAACAGCTTTGCCTATAACTTTATAAGTCGGCCCAAATTTGGTGAGTGGATTTGGTAGACCCAATATAGTACACAGCATTTTGGCTGGTTTCTGTCCCCGCCCAATTGTTCGTAGCCCATAAACAAAACGTACATTCACTTCAGCTCCCTGTTCAGTCGATTTTGAGTTCTTAAATTTCAAACTTTCCTCACAATTACTGCACTGTAAAACTAGGTTAGTGCACAGCCCTTTCCTTCCTTCAGTGTCTTCAACTCATTTTACACAGTCGTTACCACCACATACTTAACAACAAGTGAACTGACAGATTGACCTACTCAAAAATCTCCATGTCAACAAGTTGGTATTCACTAGGTAGGGGGCTAGGCCTACATTCTTCTTTCAAAGTGTCACTCACATATGACGAATTGCACGAGTCTCCTGAAGTAAATAGTTTCTTCCTAGATGAGGACGATGGACCAGGAATAAGGTTAGGTTGTAGGCCTAGGAGTATCTAAGCTTTGGGATGCTAATATAGTGTCCACATTTGTAATTAAACATCTAATAGGTTCAGAACAAGGCCGCTTACCTCTTACTTTAACTTTTTTGAAAACTTTAGACGACCGAGGCATGTTTATTCGCTTTACAAACTTTGACACTTCCATCCAAACAAAAACAGCCCACCATCAAATGCCGGATTGACAAATACCAGCATGGCCAACCTAAAACTTGAACACACTATGCAACCTATGAAATATTCCCCTAGGGAAAAATAGAAACCGGTTGATTTAAAATCGAACAATCTGAGGGTAAAAAGTCAAAACTAGCGACAAATAGAAAGTGGAAAATCTGAGATAGGGTGCACCAACATTAAAATGATTATAATGACATGAGTATGACCTATTAAGTACCAAATTACTTAACATTTTGATCGAATATCATACATAGTAAGTGACTAATACAAATTAAAAACTGAAAACAAATAAAAAATTTTAGGGATATGTCACCTTAAGTTTTTTGTTGTACTTTTTATTGCGTGCATAATTTTGAATGGTGGAACAAAACTTCTTCGCAGTCCAGTTCTTGCCGGTCATTAATTGTTTTGATGCCAATATCCTACAGTTTTTGGCCCAGCAATGCAATGTCAAGTTGTGGAACTACTTCTTTGATGAACAAAGTCACCTCCTCTATTAACAAAAAGTGAAACAAACCATTTTCTTTGTTTAAACATCAAAACACAATTTTGTGGTCAACCTTCTTAAAGCATCCCATACATGATTAAACCATCTCCCTTTGCATGCAGCAAGTATGGGGTCCCGGTCTACCCAAACGTAGGCTTCGGCTGAATGGTTCGCCCTGGGACTGACCGGCCCCACGTCTTCTGCCAAGTCACCATGTGGCTTCCCCGCCCCCTCATTTTCCTTCTTCTATGTCTATTCCTGCGCCATTCATAGAATGTTCCTTCATAGGTGAGTTCGGTGGAGTTACTACTGCCCAGGACTCAAAACACCTCCCACCCCCATCCCCCAAACCTTGCAAACTCTTAAGCCAACATAGGCGCATAAGCTTTACAATGTTAAAATGGCCAACTTTTGGTAGGTAGGCCTACACACTACACAGATCTCAAGTTGTAACTAATTTAGAAACTTCATTTTTTTGTAATTATTATAATTTATATTCTTAGTACTGTGAACCTGATGTTTTTTTTAATTGATCAAATACTTTTAAGACTATATAATTGTTTGTTAAGTAAGATTTTGTTACTAAGTATTACTACATTTGCATATATTAAAAAAATTATTAAAAATCAAATTATTAAAATAATCAATTTCTGGAAGGTTCACACAATCAACCCTATTGTTCGTAAGTAGAAGCAAAATTAAAGAGATTGGTTGTCTGGTTACAGAGTAATGTGTACTTAAATTTTGAATTTTAAGGTTCTGAGATAATGAGCATTAAAGTCTAAAAACAATTGACTACTGGTATAGACTCAACAATTTTGACATTAGTGCATTCCTGCACCATATTCTTCATCCTCCTTCTTATGGTTATGATTTCTGGTCCTGATTCTTGCATTTTGTTCCCGTATTCCAGCTGCTTTGTCAGCTTCGATGACGCGAACTTTGTCGATTGACTGTCAACCGTTGATAGTGATTGTACCAGGCACTATACCCATCAGTTACAAAACTTGTACTTTGCCCATGTTTCCATCGTTGAACCATAAGACTGCATCATGTACCCCCCATTAAAATGGTGTGAATTCCCACAAACACACTTTTGGGTAAGCAATTAAGCATGTCTATATAACTGCATTTACACTCTCGTTACCGTTTTGTGTTTTCCCGTGTAGGCACTTTTTTAACAACTTTTCACTTGAAAGATCTCTAACTACAAATTTGATTTCCTTCATGACAGCTGCAGACAGATAATGTTGATGAGTGCATGTTTCTCCACGAGCAACTGCTCTATTATATTTGCACCAGGAGTTTTCCCCCTTGGGACATGAGCCATGCTGTGTTTCATCGTCTGTGGAATGTTTATGGAAGTAGATGGCCCACTCGTCACTTTTCATCCTTGCAAGGTCACCAGAGTTTCTCCTTGTGGCTGCACCATAATACAGCTGAAGTTTGTCTATTTCGGACTTGGTCAATCTTCCTCTGCCACCCAGTAATTTTATATCCGAGAGCCTTTGACCCTTTTCTTGTCCTCCAAAGAGCCCCCAATTTCATCTTCATTATCACCCACTCATCGTCTTGATTAGCCAAGTTGCAAAAATATAAGACGTTTAGCCCAAATATCAATCATCTTGACCTTTCTTTCTTTGACAAGTTGTAGCAATCGAGACCCATTCGTTTTTGCGCGTGTCCAACACATTCCAGTTTTTTGATATCAAACCCCTCTCCCTATGGAGGCTATCGACAACTCACTTGAAACCTTTGGAGTCACCGTCCCCAAGTTAAAACTTATAACGCACACCACGCAATGGTACCAAGCATATAAAGTCTCCACAGCGCCTGCCGTATTTTTTTTTTTTTTAATGAAGGGGGGGGGGGGGGGGACAAAGAAAATTGACACCTTAAAACTACAAACCTATTCATAACTTAACCTACAAATCTTATTATAGTGCTAAAATTTAGGGCTGTGCGAGTACTCGAAAAGTCGAGTTCGGTCGAGTAGTTACTACTCGACTCGAGGTGATCGAGTTTTTCATGAAAAACGAGTCGAGTTCGAGTAGTTTTGATCGACTGAGCCGCCGTACTCAACTGGTTAAAAATACCGCCAATAGGTAGCGCTAGTATCCAAAAATAGCTTAAGTATCGATTTTATAATCGACTTTGAAGAAAAAGTGACCTATCGATCATTATCGAGCAGATCGATACACGCAGACCGCGCAGACGACGCTTATTTGGCCATTTCTCTATGATTTGGCCTATACTTCTGCAAATTCGCAAAAAATGTCTGCGTTTTTTGTGAACTAAGTGTGGATGTTGTAGAAGTGGCAGCCAAACAAATGGAAGGGAATCTTCGAGAACCTAGGCCTAGGCCTACGAGATCGCTGACGCATAGGCCTACTATGTTCAAAGAGCCTAGGCCTAGCATAGCCTAGGTCTAGGCCCTAGGCCTAGACCTAAAAGTACCTACTCATCAAAGATATTATATTCCCTACTGATCATCATGTATTTGGCATCATTTTTAAAACGTTCCATACAACTTAAGTTAAAAATGTTATCTTTGCATTATTAACCTCAAAATGGGGAAACACTCGCCAACGGTCTCACAAAAAAAAAGTGGCCATCTGACAACCCATCTGCAAAACAGATTACACGGTAGGCCCTAGTTCTATTGTTTCTCTTAAAGTCTTTCTCCTGTGCCAGGTCCCCGTGTACAGTGTAGGCCTAGTCCTAGGCCTAGCATTTGGCCATGCTTCGAGCATAGCCCTAGCCTATCCCAAGACCCAAGACCTAGGCCAAGCCTTAGTACTTTCCTTGTCTAGATCACGTAGGCCTAGACCCAGTTGGCAGAATTTAGCATCGTTTGAGCCTTAGGCCTAGGGAGACAATAATATTGAACAAATTACAGTATATGGTTTTAGGCCTGGTCCCAGGGACAGCTTTTAGGCCAAGGCCTAGCCTAGGTGAACTCGGCGTCCTAGGTCTAGTCTGCCTAGTCCTCTACCGGTAGTTATTCCTTTCCTGTATCTTTTTAATACATTCAGGCACTACTCGAAACTCGACTCGAAACTCGCGAGTTATTTACTACTCGAACTCGAACTCGACTCGATTTGGAAAAGTGCTACTCGCACACCCCTACTAAAATTAAGAGAAGACTAACTTAATCTGTACAAGCCCTCTTGAGGTTGGTGTCATGAGACTACTTTGTCTCATTTGTCTCCTGTTCGCATTGAACAGCCCTCCTTCATTGGCGTGTGTTATGAGATTAGTCCTCTGCGTCCCAGGTTCGAATCCTGGCTTGGGCATGGATGTCATGTGGCGTTTTTTCATCTTCATAATCACCCACTCACCGTCTCGATTAGCCTCGTTGCAAAAATATGAGACGTAAAACCCCAAATATCATCATCATCATCATGAGATTAGTCAAAGTTCTCCTCAAGTTTTCAGGGATGGCCAAATCTCCATCAAGGATTCTTACAGATCTTAAAATGCCTGATCTAGCCTGATTGGAAAGCAGGCTGGAGTTGAATGCAATTGGAAAGCAGGCTGGAGTTGAATGCAATTTCTTGGTAGTTCATGATTGAATCAATATCTTGACCGTATCTAGGTTCCCTTGAATATATGAGGGTGCCAAACTCCAGCTGATAAACGAAATGTGCCTCCAGAATCAAGCGTGCAGTCCTCTGATACAAGTCTTTGGTCACCACTGCTGGGAACACAGGAGTCAGCTTGCATTTGGGCAACCCATACTTTTATGTAAAATAAGTAATAACTATCAGGGCGCTGTGATAGAATGATGTTCTCATTCTTGTGCAGCATTAACACTGTTATGTCAGGGAATGAGGCTGCTATGCTCCCTTGAGTGACATCAGATAGGGACTTTTGGACGACATCCATGATAGAATAAGTGGAAGCCAGGGAGTTATCTCTGTCACAAATTCAGGGGTTGATGAGTTTATCATTTTCTTTACCTTGGTTCCTCTTACCAGATACAGTAAGTGGTAATCAAGGACTAGACATCTGCTTTCAGCTTATGAGCATTTTTTTTTAGCTGATACAAACATCCACTTTTGTATGTTCTTTGGATCAAAGCCTTGATACCTACAGATATCCACAAACTTAGCTGCTTGGAACATGTTTTCTTTGTTGAGGGATGCCAAGAACTCGACCAAATAATGGTACAGATTGTCAGGAATGTTCAGTGCATCCTTCTTTTCTATGGAATCAGGTCTTTCTAATAAGAGACCATCTTTCCCTCTGAATTTCATTGTTGTTTCATTATCGTTGACAGGTACTTCCACAGGCATGCTTTCATCTTCAATGTCCATTCTTCCTACAGCTTTCATTATTGCTGCTCTGAAGCCAGCAACTATATCAATGGTCAAGATTGTCCACATTATTGACGTATTAATAATAATATTTTTTTATTTTTTATTATTAGATCACAGAATATACAAATGAATGAGCAATCACTCAGAAAACCCCACAAAAACTGAGAAGACTTATTTGTGGGGAAAAAGCTGAACTCACAAAACA
This sequence comes from Isoperla grammatica, assembly GCA_945910005.1. Classification (NCBI taxonomy): domain Eukaryota; kingdom Metazoa; phylum Arthropoda; class Insecta; order Plecoptera; family Perlodidae; genus Isoperla; species Isoperla grammatica. The sequence continues at coordinate 16,817,834 of OX246744.1, forward strand.
CAGTCGAGCAACATGAACTTTAGAGATCACTGCTATGCCCCTAAGTTGTATTGTTGTCGTTTTATTTTACTCTGAATAATGCTGAATTTTTCGTGTCAATTTTGTCCACAATCGTTTTTATGAAAACCCGTGCTGGGTAGCCCACGTCATTCATGGTAAACTCCATTTGATAAAATCTCGGCCAGTTCAGTGATCTCAAATTTTGTCGTCAGCCCAGAACTAAATTCATCATTAATTGGTATTATGAATGATTGTAGAGTGGTTGGTGTAGGCATCAATGTTCGAGGTTCAGATGCTGATTTAGATGTGATGCTATTTGCAGGCTTCGTGAGGTATCACGGCAAGGAACGGGAGGATCGCTATTCACTGCTCTATTAGCAAACCCTGCTGTTAAGGTTTTTTTTTGTACTTTTGTTGCTTGCATAATTTTTAATGGTGGAACAAATCTTTTTCGCAGTCCAGTTCTTGCCGGTCATTAATTGTTTTGATGCCAATATCCTACAGTTTTTGGCCCAGCAATGCAATGTCAAGTTGTGGAACTACTTCTTTGATGAACAAAGTCACCTCCTCTATCTACAAAAATTGAAACAAACCATTTGGTTTTGTTTAAACATCAAAACACACTTTTGTGGTCAACCTTCTTAAAGCATCCCATACATGATTAAACCATCTCCCTTTGCATGCAGCAAGTATTGGGGCCTGGTCTACCCAAACGTAGGCTTCGGCTGAATGGTTCGCCCTGGGACTGACCGGCCCCACGTCTTCTGCCAAGTCACCATGTGGCTTCCCCGCCCCCTCATTTTCCTTCTTCTATGTCTATTCCTGCGCCATTCATGAACAGTTCCTTCATAGATGTGTTCGGTGGAGTTACGACTGCCCAGGACTCAAAAACACCCCCCTCCCCCAAACTTTACAAACTCTTAACACATTGCCTGCCACGTTGCCTTGGCCGTCAACGGGTGGGCTGTGCCAGCTGTTTTTGGGGATTATATTCAGTTTCTACATTGGTCGACTAAAAACGCGATATCTTCCAAACTGTTCATTCTAATCTAACACAATTTTCAACATACCTTTAGTAGTTCTTGAGGGCGTGATGTCTGGTGAAACACTCACCCGGTTGGGGAGGGATCCTGCAGGAACTACATATGAACTTGGTTTCTGATCGTTTTTTGTTTTTGTGGCAAACTTTACATGGTCGCCCAGGCTTCTGCCTTTTTAGAGTTGGTGAAATGTTTATAAGGGCATGCTTTTTTAATTTCCCATCTAACCTAGTGATAGGGTCTGTTAGTGGGGCTCGAGTTTGGGGTTCTCCACGAGACCACGACCAACTGGACTATCATTGGGTGGGGGTGTAACTTCAACATTCGGGGGCGTCCCCGGTTCAACCGTCTCTTCATGATGAGGTTTATTGGGAAGAAGGCTCCCAATTACTTGTTGCATGAAGTCTAGGAGAGTTTTCCTGGGATTGTTTACTTTGTACATTGTGTGGGCATTGCACATAGAACAAAGTAACCGGCAGAAGAACACTTTCTTCGTCCATTTGACTGTCTTGCGTAAAAACGGGTAGTATGACAGATGCTGATCTGCAGTGTCAACTCCGTGCATATAGTTATTGTAGTCAGCTATGCACATGGCTTCATTTTGATGCCAGGCCCTACATTACGCCTCCTCGTTGCTGTCTCAACCATTTGAGCAGAATGGATTGTCGAAATCATATTGACCACCCTATTGTCTTTCCAACTTTGCAGGAAGATGTCTCCATGACGACCACACTCTAAACACACCATTCATCTTTAGTTACGACCGCCTGTGGAGAAGCGTCCATTAAACGAATGGTCAAATATGAGACGCTAAGCCCCATTAATGAATGAACCGGGAAACTGGCAAGCATCTGGCCAATTTAAAAGTCTTCACTTCTTTTAAATCGCTTTAAATAGCTTCTACCCCGATTTCAAGTCAACGATCAATAATTTTGGTCTCCGTCTCTGCATTGATGTTCTTCACCACTTCTTTGATGAATACCATTATCTCGTCCATCTGTAAAATATTCGAACAAGTCATGTAAATATATGTTGAGGTGTTGGTTGGACCAGTTGGTTAGTAATGATATGGGTCTGTAGTTATTTACGTCTGTGTTAGCCCCTTTTTTAAATATTTGTGTTATATGTGTTAATATGTTGAGGTGTTGGTTGGACAAGTTGGTTAGTAATGATATGGGTCTGTAGTTATTTACGTCTGTGTTAGCCCCTTTTTTAAATATTTGTGTTATTATTGCGCTTATAAAGTAGCTTGGGTATTTTCTCGTAGAAAAAGTTAAGTTAATTATGTGTACTATTGGTTTCAAAATGTTTAATGTTATTTGCTTTAGTGTGGAAGTGTGGATGTTGTTAATTCCCAGCGCTGAATGGGGTTTCATTTCATCGATACAATTAGCTATTTCACTTTCGCTCACTGGCTTAAGAAATGAGGAATCTTGTTGGCATTGATTACTTTTATGCGTGTGTACGTTTGTTGGGGGGATACTTTTATGCGTGTGTACGTTTGTTGGGGGGATCATGTAATACACTTTCCGCCATTTGTTTGCCTATGTTACTAAAAAAGTCTACAAATGTATCAGCAACACATTAAGGATTGTCTTCAGAACTGACAAGGCCGTCTTGTGTTTGGATCTCTTTTATGTTGTCTGAGAGTTTTTGACTACCCGTGACTTCATTTATTATTTTCCAGATTTTGGTTTTATTTTGATTGGCTTCCTTGATTCTTGTTTTATAGTAATGATTAGAGCCCATGAAAAAGAGCAGTTTCAAATAAAATTTGTAGCACTTTAAATAGAAAAATAGCACTTTGGAGCATCTATTTTTCTTGGGCTTTTTTTTGGGCTTAGGCTAAGGATGCAGTTGCAGATAGATGGCTATTGGTTGAATTTCAACATGCTGCAAAACTCTAGGTTTTTCGGTCAAGCCAGTTCTTCTATCAGTCAGCACAAGGTTGTGTGAGCTGAAAAACCTCTCGGCATCCACATTGCTTACAGGTGCCCAAACTGTACGTAGTGCAGCTTCTCCAAACTCAGGTTTTGGAATCGAAACTGCCAAGAGGAGCTGTACAATGTTGATCTTGATGCCGTCTTGTATTTGGCTGATTAACTGTCGATGGAAATAGTTGTAGCCTTCTAAGAATGTTTCAACATCAAGTTTACAGAATGTTGACAACTTCTTTTTGCTGACAAGTGCCAAGTTCCGATTGATTTATGTTCTCTGCCCTGCTTTCGCGGGGTTGAGAAGCAAGTGTGCCTCTTTGTAGAAATCATTGGCAGGACATGGGCGCATATGAGAAGTTAATTTAAGCAAACTTTTCAAAGCACATTCTTTCATTTCTGAAATTACACTAGCTTTGATGATGGCATTGTTTTGCTCTTGAAGCAGCTCTAGTGTTTCTCTTGGGAAGGTTCCAGTAGAGAACCTTTTCAACTCATCCGCACATTATTATTGTGACACACATAGGCCCTACAATCATATATATTCAGCAGGAAATGGTGATGAATGATGAACATGACATAATATACAATCAATCAATCAATCAATCATATGATGTAATTTATTGTAAGTTCCCACTAATGTACTACATTTATGCCAAGTGGCCATTTACACAATTGTTAACTCTTAATAGTCAACAACCAACATAAATTTAACATTTTTTAAAAATTTAAACACATTTTTATACACAATTATGACCTGGTACTTGGTGACATTATCGTCGAAATCAGACTCATTGTTCTGTGACTGAATTGGGTTCTAGCTGGACTGAGTATCTAATAAATTAAAAGTACGTTTTTAGCTTTTAAATGTAACAAAATTTAATTTGTAATATTCAGTACAAATAGGTAGAGGAGAGTGAAATGCAAGATATTGAGCAATATTTAAACAATCAATATATTTTCAGAAAATTACTACTAAACAAAATCAAAGTCACAATTAGACAGATAGCCCCTCCCCCCTGTCACACTGTCACACATTGTCACAAGATATGGACCCCCCCCCCCCCTTCTGGAAACCATGGAAACGTCATTTATGGACGTCAGGATTTTTATTAATTTTAATTTATAAAGAAATTTAAAGAAATGAAGAAAATTAAAAAGTAAATCGACATTTAAGAAATAATATGCAGAGTCTATAAGTTTGAAAATGAAGGAAATATCACTATAGGGATATGCCTACAATACAAAAATAATTAGATAATTTAAGGGCCTGGCCCATGTATGCGTCCGATGCATGCGATGCGATCCATGCGATACAAACAATACACTTTTGAAAATGCCTAATACATCTCTTAAGATTTGCTAAGTCAAGACAGCTAGACGAGCCCTAAATTTAGCTTTAGGAATCTCGTTACAACATCCGATGCGTGAAAAGTTAAAATCTTTCGAACTCTTGTCGCATGCAATGGATCGCACGCACCATGGCATCAGTCGCCTGAGATACGGGCTGTGATTGGATGAACCGAAATAATTAAAAACAAGTAGGCCTAGCTAGGTAACTAAGATAGATAAATAACAATAGAGCTAGCAGTATGGTTTTAGGAAAAAAACTAAAGAAACCAACTAAGAAACATTCTATTTACAGGTATATATCATCATGGCTTTAACATCATGCTGTTTCTGGCAAATCAGGCAGTAACTTATATTAAATTCAAAACACCGGAAGATACAGCAATGGACTGAAAATGGGATTTAAAAAACAATATAGGGGAGATAGGGGTAATTACTAATTAGGAACACTATTTTGAAGTTACAACTTCAAGTGGTGTTAACTTTATGACTTTTTCTGTAATCAATTTTTCCTTCGGCCATTATAATCTCTAATATATTGGCAATAAGACTAAATCATTTATTAATTCTGTGAAAGGATGTACTAAAAAACACATTTTTTAAAAATTCCGAGCTTGTTCCTTTTTGCCCCATGAATTTGGGGCAAATAGGAACAGTCTTGATTCTGGCCTCAAGATTAGTAGTGTTACATATTGGGGTAATTGGGAACATAGCAATCATTTAGCTGAATAAGGGACATTTCACAAAATTGAAATAAGCCAATAATTGTTGAAGTTATGATACTTGAATATTTGGAATTGTCTATTACAACAATAAATATACAATCAATTACTGTAATATGACTTTTGTGTGAAACTTCGCAAATAGTGCCACAACCCATATCTTGATTGTATTATACTAAAATGTTAGACCTACAGAAGAAAAACTGATCATCACGTTTTTTAAATATAATTTGATATTACATTTAAATAATTTTTTACCATGGGGAAATTAGGAACACATAACCGGTGAAATAAATGATTTTGATTACACTCAGTTTTATACTTGAGGCTTTATCTTAGGTAACTTTTTCAATAATTCCCATGCAGAATGAAGTTGTACATGTTCTGGTGTAACTGTAAATTTTGTGACTCCATTCAAGACGATGGGACCACCAAACAAGTTCTTGTTTAAAACAATATCAAAATCGTCTCTCACAGGCCAACGGAAAGTGTTCCCCACACGCTCCAAGAACTTAAGTTCGCACTCAGCTATATTTGGCTTTCGAAGAATGCGACCAATATACCAGTTGTTTTCATATGAAGCAGCGTAATATTGCCCAATCTGGAATGTTTCCAATTGATTATTAGGACTAGACCTGTCCTCAGATACATCGCCCGTCTGGGCCCGGGGAAGAATAGGCCCAGAGTGACTCTGCTAGTCGTAAGAGGCGACGAAAAGAGACCCGTCTCGGCCCGGGGTAGAATAGGCCCAGAGTGACTCTGCTAGTCGTAAGAGGCGACGAAAGGAGACCCTGCCCCTCCCCCCCACTGTCCCACTGAAGATTTCTCCTCCCACATGGCCCTGCCCCTCCCTTGCTGGACTCCCGTATGATGACCCACGGACGTACAATGGACCTGATTCGGATGTGGCTTTATTCTTCATCATCATCTTTCTCATCTTCATTATCACCCGCTCATCGTCTCGATTGGCCATAGTTGCGAAAATATGAGACGTTAAGCCCCATTAATCAATCAATCAATCTCAGATACATCATTTTCTTTTTCTTCCTCCTCCTCCTCCTCTTCCTCGTCTTCATATAACAAATCAATTTCACTAATATCTGAATCCGATGAATATTCCACTACTTTCTTTGCCCCTTTTTTTTAGGTACAATAGGCTTCAGCATAGGCTTAGATTTGGTCACCTTAGGTGCCTCCCTCTTTTTCCCCTTCGTCTTCCTTTTAAGCTCTTCATCAGAGATGCGTTGCAAGACATCCTTACTAGTAACGACCTCACCGTATGTGTCACAGTTCCTAATTGCCCCTCCATAATAACATAGTAAATTCACTGTATGTCCCCATTTCCCCCACATATTCCTAATTACCCTAATAAGTGGTCCTTATTACCCCAAAATAACAAAATGCTGAGGTAAATAGGAACATCTAAATAAACAATAGAGGTGATAATGTTATCAATATTGGGTATATAAAATATTAAATGGGCAACTTAAAGTGAGCCAAACAAATATATAAGTGTAGCAAAGATTGAAAACTATAGCCCTACAAAATTGATGTAACAAGATGTAACAAATGTTGCAGCAAAGGAATTTTACAGGGTTTAAAACTTAATAACAACAAAATAGTTTCACATGAATGATTTATCCCAATATATATCATTTTCATATTAAAAACAAACCATACTTTACATATTGTATAAAACAAAAATTAAATATGGACCAATGGGGAAGATATTAGACATGTTCCCAATTGCCCCTGTTCCTATTTACCCCTGTTCCTAATTACCCCTATCTCCCCCTATGTATGTGTCAGTGGTCAGTACCTGTGCTATGGATCACGGTAGGCAGAGGCTACACCAATGCTTAAAGGGTTAGTCAGATGGAAAACTAAAAAACTATCATTTGTATATGTCCACCCTCAAATATGGAAAACATGACTAAAAGATACCATACTTTAAAAGCAGGCGGTTAAAAAATTAAAGAAAACCGCAATTTTTTGGCTTGTTGCTACCAAGTAGCACCGAGCAACTTTTCTCATGGTAATTCCCATTTACAAAAAATGTTGCCTCGAAATAGTAAAACCACCGCTAAAATAGGGCACTTATCAAAAATCGATCAGGAGGTTTAATGTGCATCGTTTCCCTACCGATAACATGCTTCTTAGTACAAACGTGTACTTCTACAAAATGCCCTGCAATTAATTTTCTTGTGACTTGATGTAAAGAAAAGTTGCAATCTGTTTTGAGCGGTACTGTCTGCAGTCGCCGAGCCGAGTGTTTCGCGAAGCGCTGGCTGGACTCGTATTACACAATGAGTGCTCTGTCTATCAGGCAGGCGTTAGCGACCTCAGAACCGATACAGCTGTACTACGCTTTAAAAGAAAAATGCAGCGAGCTATCGAAGTGAATCTTATAGAACAGCTAAATGTTTACCATTTTTTTTCTTGGATTGAAGCAACCTATATCAATATTATTTTACACATAACTGAATTTCATGCACTTATGGACTCAGTGGTGATTTTTTAGTTTATCATCTGACTATTCCTTTAAGTTTTGCCTGTAGTAGGCCTACAGACTCTTGATCGAAATTGTGCCGGGTTTGTGGAAAACATGGTTGGGAAACGATATGGAAGCTAGGCTTAATTAAGTAGTAAATTATCTTAAAAGAAGATATATTGAACAACTGAGGTTATGGTTACAATAATTTATACAGGCACTTATAACGAACATGAAAGAAAGTGATGAACACAAATTTGCTATAAAATCGAGTTTACATTTTATTGAATGTATTGAAGAAAGTAATCAGATGAATGCTGATTGATCAATAGTTTCACTGCAGATTAAGTGATGGTAAGCGCAATTTTCTTGGTCAATACTGAGAAGAGTCGTTTGGTTGTTATGTTTGTCATCGGGCACAGTTTAGTGACCATGTAGTTTCATTGACTCTGAAAAAAACAAAAAAACAATTCACATTGATTTTAGCAGGAGCTGCATTGAAAAGAGTCGTTTGGTTGTTATGTTTGTCATCGGGCACAGTTTAGTGACCATGTAGTTTCATTGACTCTGAAAAAAACAAAAAAACAATTCACATTGATTTTAGCAGGAGCTGCATTGAAATTTACAACAAATGCAACATTTGTAAAACTGCAACAATTTGTATTCCTATTAATGGGATGAATGTGTGGAGGGGATGCCACAAGGAATCTGGCAATAGGCAAATTGTAGCTATCTTTTATGTTACTTTTGAGAATTTTGTAATGATATTACTGCCATGTTACTGAAACAAGTGACTACAAGTACACAAGTACAGTGGCTACAAGTGATGTAGTCACTTGCTTCATTAACATGGCAGTAATATCATTACAAAATTATCAAAAGTAACATAAAAGATAGCTACAATTTGCCTATTGCCAGATTCCTTGTGGCATCCCCTCCACACATTCATCCCATGAATAGGAATACAAATTGTTGCAGTTTTACAAATGTTGCATTTGTTGTAAATTTCAATGCAGCTCCTGCTAAAATCAATGTGAATTGTTTTTTTGTTTTTTTTTTGTCAATAATTTTTGCAGTCAGTAAGGCGTTAGTGGCCAACGTCCGTTATGTTGCTACCCAGGTCTGCTATTACTGGGTAGACTCCTACATTATGATTGGCTGGACTCTTGTTTGGGCATATGTTCCTAAAACAAGTAGGCCTACCCCATATTTTCATTTTATGTCCTGAATAGGAAGTATTTGCTTTCGATGAGCTACGAATTTCTGGCTTGTTTATCATGCAACTCATGGAACTTATCTGTATAATGTTTACTTCCGAACCAGTATCTGACTTGAATGAGATATCCGTTCCATTTACTCTGACTGTTTCTCTCCATTCAATTGCATTGACTCTGGTATTTTGTTTCTTCTTTATCTCTAGAACATAATTATTAGTGTCCTCATCTTCTGATGATGCATTTTGTTCCTGTTCTATTGCATGGACTTTCTCACCTGTGCACACTCTTGCAAAATGATTTGGCTTTTTACACGTATGACACGTTTTTCTATATGCCGGACACTCTCTAGGTTTATGTTCTATCCCACATCTAAAACATGCTTTCCCATTTTTATCAGCTGGCTTTCGTTCTGTTGATCCTACTTTATTTTTATTGAAATACTTTTTCTGCTCTTTCTTTATGGCATTAGTACTAAAACTCTGCGTTTCTTTCATTTGAGCCTTGCTCACCTCATTTGCCCTACAAAAGTCTAGCGCTTTCTGTAGTTGAAGTTCTGGTTCTCGCAGTAAACGTTCTTGTACACTTTTATCTGCTATACCGAGGACCAGACGATCTCTTATGAGGCTGTTCATTTGCGATTCAAATTCACAACTTGCTGCCAAGTTTTGTAACTTAGTGACGAAAGAATCTATTGTTTCTGTTGGACCTTGTGACCTTGAAAAAAACATCTATTGAACACTTTTTTTTCTAGGCTTACAAAAGTCTTCAAACTTTTGTAATACTACATCTATATTATCTTTGTCAGCAGGGCTATCATAGGTAAATGTATTGGACACTCCTAATGCCTCCTCGCCTACAAGATTTAACAATATAGACACTTGCAGCTTTGAAGGTTTCTCTGATTTTTCAGAAGCATGCATGCATATTTCATACTTTAGCACCACTTTTTCCAATTCTCTGCCATATTTTCTACAAAGGAGAGCTCTTGGGGTGGACGAAATTCCATTTAATTTACTTGAGGATTAGGCCACACCCCAATCCCCTTTCCCCCCACTGTCCCATTGAATATTTCTCCTCCCACTTGGCCCTGCCCTCCCTTGCTGGACTCCCGTATGACGACTCAAGCGACGTACAATGGATCTGATTCGGATGTGGCTTTATTCTTCATTATCATCTTTCTCATCTTCATTATCACCCGCTCATCGTCTCGATTAGCCATCGTTGCATAAATATGAGACGTTAAGCCCCATTAATCAATCATCAATCTTGAGGATTAGGCCTTTGCGTTTGTCACTTCTTTGTTATCGTTTTTTTTTTTTTTTTTTTTTAGTTTGAGGCCTAAGCCTACACCAATCTGGACCCTAGGGCTATATATCCATCTTTCTACATTTTACAATACTACACTGCTGCCACCATGTTATATATGTTATATAATATTTATAACATATAATAAAAATATATAGAAAATAGAATACTCACACATGTAGATGATAATTATTTAATTAAGCATGATACCAGCCATGACACTTTAGAATACAATCTTTTGTCTTATTTCCAAAGCGTATATGAATGCTTAATGTCAAAGCACATATATGACAGCCAGCACAGCGCAAACCTCAATTGAGAAAGAAAACGGCCAATGACCAACTAAGTGACACAATAAAGGTATCCATAAATCACCAAGAAGGAGATAACATCCGTGAAAGTTATAAGTACAAACTTTTACATGACAATATGACCTCTTAGTAATGGCCAATTGTCCTTGTACCTGTTGATAGGAAATAAAATAGTAAATTGTAAATTATAACTTGACATTATCCTTCTACTATTCAACTAACCTGGTAATAATAATGATGTTTTCTTTTTAGTTGAGTTTTGTTCCCAACTCGCTGAAGGCAAATATTTGCTTTAGTTTCCAACGCTTCATCGATTGTTTTATTGCCGATTGATGGCAGCGTTTTCACTTCAACAATACCATCCTCGTCGATCAATCCGTCAGGGGATGCTCCCAAAAACGAATGCTTGACGTCTATAAATATACCACATGGTACACCTGTTTTCCCTGTTTCCCGTTCATATTTGGCAATTGCCGTCTTTTCGTGTTTGCGTGGCCAAACACAATGGACTTATTTTTGGACAAATCATATGTATTGTAGAGCAATTGCTCAACTAGATTATGGCAGGGAGTAGCGGGTCTTTCAGACACAACCTGTAATTGAAAAAAAAAAAAATAGTTGCATAACTAAAGGTTGATGTTGATGACTGAACGGTTGATACGCCAGTTTCATCGACGTTAAATGTCCTCTCTGGAGTGAATTTGTAACGATCCATGACACTGTCAAAGTTGTCAAAAAACTCATTGACGTTATGTTCATTAAAACTAGGCGATCGCCCAAGACTAGTGCGTTCGGGCTTTCGCAGAGTTCATAAAACCCTTCAGCCAGTCGAGGCCAGCTTGTTGGTTTGTTACCCATTTCGCTGGCATGTCCTTGGCCAACTTCACTGCGTACTGATAGCAAGAAGTCTTGCTTGCATGTACCTCAGTCCAAAGTGAATGCTTGAAGACTTCAGGAAGTATTCTTGTAGCATTAGCTCTTCTAAGACCGTGAATACCTGTTAAACAGAATACTTCGAAGAATACTGCGGTATATACTCGCTAATGACTTCATCATTACCCAAAACTGCAACATTATAAGTTAAGTTCCTACCCCACCCGCTCCCTTGTCTGTTCGATCATTAGCGTGCAACCATCGAACCTACCTAGTTTGAATCTAATGTACTTTTGTGTAATGATTCAGATATAATAGTGGCACAAATGTTTGTGTCTGAGAAAGAGATGCAAAATTCGTCAGTGTGGTAAAGTAGGCTTTGAGAATTTATTAACATCATTAACACAACAACATTTATTAGCAACATTAAGAGATTGTTTGTGCGCTGAGAAAGCTGTTTTTAGCAGATCACATGTGGATTGTTGAGGGAGTGATAGATGACCATCTAGAATAATCATCTAATAATTATTATTAATTATCTGTGATGTAATATAACGAGTCCGTGAGTTACTATAAACTAGCTGTGAATCCTCAAGACGTTGGTTCCTTACATTTATTTACGTTGTTGAATTGAGAAACGTTTCTTTCCTAAGGGACTGTTATCTCCTCCGCCGTGCAGAATCACGATCTGCCCATCATGTAGTATGTACGATGTCATGATATATTTCTTTGAGTGTTCTTTGATTCTGTAGTAGGCAATTTCGCATCAAGGAGGTTCACCCTCCACCCCCCTCCCCCATGAATGTGTTATAAACATTCACTGCACAAGGTTTTCTAACCTCAACACACTCTCTTCCCTTGCTTTCGTACCGTTCAGGATTACTAACGGGATGGAAGCTAGCAAAGGTTGTCAACAGTGTGACAGGCTTGCTATCAAGCCATTTGATTGTCCTCATTTCCACATCTTCCACAGACGTTTCCTTTCCTTGATAGAACCCAAGCCATATCTATTTATAGTGTGCATCGGAAACGAGTGAAACGTTTTGCAGCCGGTTGGAACGCGCCGTGCCTAACGCATCTACCTGTACCTATTTTGTCAAACTCCTCCATTAGCAACGTTGAAGTGAACCAGTTGTTACTGTAAACAGTAGTTTTAAAGGCATCCCATACATGATAAAACCATCTCCCTATGCATGCAGCAAGTATGGGGTTCCGGTCTACCCAAACGTGAATAAATAATGAATGCATCAATTCAGGAGAGTCAACTAGCTAGGTCTACTTGTTATATAGGGTTAATAGTGTAGAAACATACCATCCATCTCCTCATCCAGTATGGGTGTGCCCGTGAGGTGACCAAAGGAAGCCAGAGGCGACACAGACCGATGAACGTGCCCGATGATGGAAGAGGAACCCTGAAGTGCGCGTGCATCGGAGTCGTATCTCGACGCCACTGTATGGAGCAGGTATGGTGTTGCCAGCTCCATCAGTGGATCGTCCGCCAGATCAGGAACAGACGGACCACCACCTGTAGCCATCCTGTGTTGGTTCAGTGCTGATGCCTGCTTCTTCCTCAAATTCTTTAGGTTCTCCCATGCCTTCTTAAGTTGTTCTGGAGTTTGCTAGAAACGTGATAAAAATAGATTAATTTTGGTTTGAAAAATAATATTCTGGCCTTTGTCTAAGTGATAGGCTAGCCTACATAATCATGTATTCTGAAGTGGCAAAAAAGTATTCTGGTCCTATGTTTATCATCACTCACTAATTCAATGCACACTAGGCCCAGGGCCTAGGCCTATTCCAGCTGGAGCCTAGGGGGTTTACACACAGCTAGGCCTAGGCCTAGGGGTCTAGAGATTTCACCTAGGGTCCAGGCTTAGCTGCCAAAGTCAGTTTAAGAATTGGGTACAATGGTTAGGCCCTACATGGTAAGCCACTCCGATTATACCTTAAAGCCACGGCAATTCTTTAGGCAATTTACTAAATTGATAGGCCAAAAACAGTAGGGCTATGGTCCCCCGGGTGAATCGAGTGCATAGAGAACATTCAGGGGGCGTGGAATGAACGCCTCCCTAGGCCTAGCCTAGCCTAGGTGGCCCTAGGCCTACATCGGGACTAGCAATTACTGTACATGTAGTAGGGTTCAAACCATTTGGAGCCCTTGTACTAAATACTGACATCATTAGAGTCGGTAGGCCCCTAGGCCTAGGTAGACTAGATAGTAGGCCTAGGCGTAGGTGGGCGTAGGCCTACATCGGGACTAGCAATTACTGTACGTGTAGTAGGGTTCAAACCATTTGGAGCCCTTGTACTAAATACTGACATCATTAGAGTCGGTAGGCCCCTAGGCCTAGGTAGACTAGATAGTAGGCGTAGGCCTACCTGTCTAAAAAGGAAGGCGTAGCCCTAGCCTAGGTAACGTCAAGGATTACTTACCCGTGTAACAAATGAATATGAGTTGAAAACTCCAGCCACCCTCTCCCACGCTTTTTTCTTATCCTTCTTGGTGGTTCCATCGGTCTTCTTGTTTTCTATGATGTTCCTAAATCGGCCTACAACCTCTTTTAATAGATCTCTCTCCTCCTGTGTAAACACAGTGCTTCGAACACGGGACGCCATGTTCGAATATCTTTCTTTCAAATAGTCACTGCCTTCTACTGCTTCTACTCGCGGAATGATTCCCTCCGCGGCACTTTTAGAAAGCGGTTGTCTAGCGCGTCGTTTTAATAAATAAGTATGGCAGAGTTACTACTGCCCAGGACTCAAAACACTTATTACTGGGATATCTCACTGGGATATCTGGAACAGGCCAACAGTAGAACCAACATTTGTCCGCAGCCACTTCTCAATTGCTTGAATATAAAATGTACCGAGAGGTTTGAAGAAGGCTACGTCCAATGGCTGCATCCTATGCGTTGTGCCTGCAACGTCCCCCGCCACTTCCTCCTGGGCAGCTGCGTCACGTGCGTTTGTGGCGTCGGCCGCGGCTTGTTCCCGGGCGGCTATCTTATGTTTCTTTGCCGCCTGCCTCTCCTTGCGTCGGAATCTATTATACGTCCGTGTCCACACCTTCCTCCTCGAACAGTGTATTTTCCTTAACTTTGATGTGGAGGATGTTTCATCCGTCGTAGGGACAGACGAGTGTGACTCCTTTGACGCCGAGGAAGCTTCGGAGTCGAGAGATTCGTCTCTGTCGGATTTCGTGGCGCTGTCAATACTCTTGCAGTCGGGTGCGTTGTTCCTCAACTCTAGCACCACCTAGTGACCGTCCATGTGGTTCTGACGGCCCATGCCAGAGAGCAGCAGGTGGTTGTACGGAGCATCTCCGCCTTTTCGGTAACACTGCAGGTTCCATATTACCGCCGTGGGATTTAGTTGTCTGTGCACCTTCAAGTTTAGTTCGTAGATGCGGGCAAATGCTAATGCCTCTAGTACAAATGAATTTAATTTAAAGCAACTATTAAATAAAAGTTTGTAGAATTTAAAAATAAAAAATGGAATTTTTATATATAATGTAAGAAAGAATTGTAAAAAAAGGCGACGGAATACCGGTTTTAGGCCTCTTCACCCTCCTCCTCAATCCCAGAGTTTGCTTCATCTTCGGGGACATCCCAATCCTCAATGTTAGGTAAGGCAGGCCATGGAACCTCTACCGCATCATCTTGTTCCATGATTGGGTCTTCAGATTCTACCTCGAACTGGTGTGTTTGCACGTCCTGACCATACCACTGGGTAATAAGGGTTCGCATCCTCGCGAGCCGAAGGGATGGACCTGCTAGGCGCGTGCCAGACTTTCACGTCCATAGACATCCAGCGTTGAAATGGTTATTGTTGTTATTTACACAAATTCCGACGTAGCTAAAATTACGTTGTCCAAATTGGCGATAAATGCAGTCCCAGCCCAAATACTACAAATTGGCAACGTCTGCCGGCACCCTTCGATAATTGACATCCAACTTCTTTCCACATATCACCTTTATCGATGCACAAATTTGTGTAAGACACAACATGCAACAACAAGTTTTGCAGTAGTGTCAACCAAGTGAAAGTCAGTACGGATGAGCTGTCGGAATCAAGATTTAGGAATACCAAAAGTATTCCCACTCAATTTGTAATTATAATGGGTCTGAGCTTCAGTCAGATTGCCATAATCCCTGAATGGGGTGGGCAGCCGCTCTCGAAGAGGAGATGCCCAACTAACTGGGCTACATGTTTTTGGCAGATCTTCATTAACGATGGAAAGATTTACTAACCAGAGTAATATATTTTACTAGAAACCCCAGTAAAAACATCCAAAAATCTTCTGTTTGCATCACAGATACCTTACAATGTTATCGATGTGGTATTATGCTGATTGAAATAAGTAGATTTTATCTTACGCGATGGAGCTCGGTTTGAAATGTAGCACCCCTCAATGCAGCCTTATTAGACCATGGGCCAGCTAATAGAAACCCTCCCCCCCCCCGGTGCGGAAGGTTTGAAAGTGGTTTTGTGTACCTCTTAATATTACATTTTGATTTTCACTTGTTAGCCAACACAACTTTGGTGGAACAGCCAACCAGGGGTGTCCAAAGATTTTGGTCTAAATAGTAAAAATATTAATTGTGAGTCTTGTAGTAAGAAAGTAGTTAGTTTTACGTTAGGTTATAACTATGTATATTATTGTTTTATTTTTTAAACTTGTTTGAGACCCAATCGGTCATTATCTTCGGAGATATCACCCTGTGTCTTTTTGGACATCATGAAATTCTTTAGTCACAAATGTCGTTTGCGACCACTCTAATGAAAGGTCCTGATTAGTACATTACGAATAAGTAATTTATTATACATGTCAATAATACATTTTCAGGGGTAATCCCGCTTTAAACGTCAAAATCCATCTTCGATCGCTATTTTTTGCACTATTAGCTAAAAAAGGTGAGAAGTTTCCATTTTTTTTGTTTGTAGCTTTGAAATATATGTTAGTGTATTAACATTGTTTGTAATATGTGATTTCCATAGAATAATATCCATTTTAGGTTATTGTTTTAATTTTTAATTTAAATTTTTTTTTACATTAATTAACGTCGTTAAAATAGAACCACGTTTATTTAAGGATTGTGCAGGTTTTATGATACGAATGCATGTCACTTAGTTGGTGGAACAGTCAAAAGTCACAAAATAACAAACATACTTACATAAACGCTCAAGAAACGCAATTAATATTGATGTATATACATTTGAGATGCCACATTTTGACACCCCTGGTGGGTGCATCCGCTAAAACCATGTTGTATATTGAGTAAAAATGCGAAGACAATGTATTCAAGTACTCAAACCCGCTTCCATCATCTTCCACAATGTGGGTAATATGGGAGGTCATAGACTGGCGAAACTAAACTATATACTATCTACTCTAAGTAAACTAAAAAATGTATATGGAAAGTTTTGTGCACCACTTAAATGAAAAAATGTATTTAATTAAGTATTTTGAATGTTAAAGAATATATACGCCCAGAATTGTTAATTTATTGTCCAGAATCGCAATTAACATCAATATTGCTCCTTATTTCGCCATGTTTGGATACCCCTGGTGGGTGCATCCACCAAAACTATGTTGGCTAACAAGCTAAAATCAAAACACAGTGTACCAATGTATCCAAAAACAGTTCTAAACTTTCCGGCATATGGGGAACGGGGGGTTACAAATGGGATAAACCCTATACATCTTATGCTCAAAGTTAACACATAAAATGTATAAATTATTAAATTATATGTATTATATATTGTGTTGTGCGACCATTTAAATGGGAGAATGTATAACTAACAATTTCAATGTGTTAAAGGTTACTTAATTCCAAAAATGTTCATTTTATTGTCAAAATCACAATTATCATTAATATTGCTTACTATTTCGACATTTTGGATAGCCCTGGTAAGTGCACTCACAAAAACCATCTTGACTAACAAGTAAAAATCAAAAGGTCATGTATCAAAGTATACAAAAACACTTTCAGACCTTCCAATATTGGAGGGGTGGGGGGTTACAGATGGGGCAAACATGATACATTTTAACCTAAAAATTTCACATAAAATGTACATAGAATGTTTTTCTCACCCCTGAAAAATAAAAAATTCATGTTATCAAGCATTTAAGGTGCTTGAGGTTATATACTTACAACTATTTTGATTTATTCTCAAGCATTGCATATAATATTAATATCGATTTATATGGTGGCACATTTGGACAACCCTGGTAGATGCACCCACCAAAACCATACTGGCTAACAAGTGAAAATCAAAAGTACATATATAAAAGTAATCGAAACCACTATTAGACCTTCCATTATTTGAGGGGCGGGGCGTTACAGAGCGGCCAAACTATATAGATTTTTTGCTCGAAATAAAAACAAAACATGAATAGATAACTAGTTTGTGTAACCCTGAATATCAACACATTGCATTATTTAGTAGCTTACTTATAAAAGAGTACATTTTTATAAAAATAGTTAATTATTTGAACTGGCAACATACCTCAATTAATATTTGTATGGTTTTCACAGTACCACATTTGGACACCCCTGGTGGGTGCACCCACCAAAACCATGTTGGCTAACAAGTGGAAATCAAAAGTCAATATGTCAAAGTACTCAAAACCACTTTCGGACCTTCCGCACCGGGGGGGGGGAGGGGGGGTTATAGCTGGCCCAAGGTCTATATACATTAGGAAACCCCGACACCTGGAAATTAAGAACATTGTACTTCGTTGCGCTGAGTACTCCATCGATCCAGTAATTTACGCTATATGTAAAATTGGACTGTATAATTATCTATTTCTGATTCTGGCATAAAGCTTCATCGCTTTGTCGGTTTTGTCTTCTATTCATATTTCTCTATTTCGATTCGAGCTCAGTCAAACTAAACATTAAAAATTACTTATTATATGGGGCACAAGTACACATATCTCGTATACGTCAAGAGGCGTTGCTATTGAGGACAACACACTTACACACTTACATACTTACATTAAATAAGCACGACACCCATACAAGCTATACTGTATTAATAGAGGTTACTAAGCATACAACAGGTACACACTATTAGATTGAGTGTGTACTCTGTGCAATAAGATCTTTTTCTTGAGTGAGCAAGGATCAAATTATTTGTAATGTGTACTATATTTATTTGCAGTGTTAAAACTACATTCCAGATGGCGTAACGGGTACCTAATAAGGCTGACTAATGAGACGTATGAGCTTAGGCCTACCTCCTTCCCCGAGGGTTGGTATTCAGACATCAGGGGAGAAATCTAGATCGTCTTCTAAAAGTAAATCGAAATCGTCATCCACTCTGTGTTTCTCGGATTTCAGCTGTTATGATTTTTGTTTCTTGTACCCATATTTTAAGATTATTTTTGCTGTTGTGTTGTTATTTTTGTTTGTTTTTTTGTTTTTTTCTTAAGGTTTTTTGGTACACTTCTTTTTTACTTTTTTGCTATATATTTTGGGCAGATTTTCTGTAATGAAAGATTTAATACCCGGGAGTTCGGCATTTTACTAGGATACCCAGTAAAAACATCCAAAAATCTTCTCTTTGCATAAACAATGCTTTGCAGTTCTACATGACTATATCCCGAGAGCTATGCCGGCGGAAGCGTATGCTTTTGGTAGGGCCACCCTTGCCGGACTGGTGGAGGAGGAGAAGTCAGACGAAATGCAGTCCACATCCTCCCCACTCCCGTTTCCTCCCCTTCCATTTTCTTCCCCACCCTCCTACTTGACCCTTTCCTCCAAACACCCCCCTAGTTCATCTTCATATATCACCCACTCATTGTCTCGATTAGCCTCGTTGCAAAAATATGAGACGTTAAGCCCAAATATCAATCTATAGTTTGTACTTCAAAGTCTACTAACGTGAACTTGCAGTTGGAGTCGACAACTTATGATGCAATTACCGAGTGATTTCTCTTGTAATTCCAATAGTCGATTGGGTAGTCCACTGGAGTTAGAATGGGTTAATGCAATCGCCCCAATGCAATTTGGAATTTGAAATTTTTCCCAGAATACATAAACAATTCGATCACACTCTGCATGTGTCTTTGGATAAACTACTTTACTGTCATGCAGGCGAGTGTCCACTGCAGCACAAAACTCGTGCCAAATGGCCCCGACAGTGCTTTTTCCAACGCCAATCCTGCCCAGGGACTGCTACCTTATCGTGGTGGGCAGGTATGCGTGCTTTGTTGATCCCGAGAGCTATGCCGGCGGAAGCGTATGCTTCTGACAGGGCCACCCTAGCCGGACTGGTCGAGGAGGAGAAGTCAGACGAAGTGCAGTCCACACCCCAATCCCCTTTTCTCCCCTTTCCCCTTTCCTCACGCTCCCTCCTACTTGCCCCTTTCCTCCAAAGAGCCCCCTATTTCATCTTCATATATCACCTACTCATTGTCTCGATTAGCCTCGCTGCAAAAACATGAGACGTTAAGCCCAAATAATCAAATGTGTCCGTCCAAACTTTGTATTTGGTGTGACCGGCATTACACCAGGTCTCATCCAAATAATATATAGGCCTGTTGTTATAAAGGCTTGTTCTTCTACCTCCAGGTCGTAGTTACCAATATCCATTGCGATCCCATCCCTCCCTTCCCTTATCGCGTGTACTGCTATTTGGTTAAGAACCCACTCCATCATCCACTGCTGACGGTCTTCTTCAGACATGTTTGATATCATCTGGTTCCCTTCCGCGTCTGTCCAAATCACCGACGATGAAGATGGCGACCGGCTCAAAGTGTTCCCCTATAATCAGAAAACAAACAACAATATCAACAACTGTGAACCCGAAGGGGATTCAACTGAGCAGCGGTCGTACAGTCATTAACGATAGAAGGGTCGTAGTTACCAATATCCATTGCGATCCCATCCCTCCCTTCCCTTATCGCGTGTACTGCTATTTAGAAGTCAGACGAAGTGCAGTCCACACCCCAAATCCTCTTTCCTCCCCTTTCCCCTTTCCTCACGCTTTCTCCTACTTGCCCCTTTCCTCCAAACAGCCCCCTATTTCATCTTCATTATCACCCGCTCATCGTCTCGATTAGCCATCGTTGCATAAATATGAGACGTTAAGCCCCATTAATCATCTATTTGGTTAAGAACCCACTCCATCATCCACTGCTGACGGTCTTCTTCAGACATGTTTGATATCATCTGGTTCCCTTCCGCGTCTGTCCAAATCACCGACGATGAAGATGGCGACCGGCTCAAAGTGTTCCCCTGTAATTAGAAAACAAACAACAATATCAACAACTGTGAACCCGAAGTAGATTCAACTGAGCAGCGGTCGTACAGTCATTAACGATAGAAGGGTCGTAGTTACCAATATCCATTGCGATCCCATCCCTCCCTTCCCTTATCGCGTGCACTGCTATTTGGTTAAGAACCCACTCCATCATCCACTGCTGACGGTCTTCTTCAGACATGTTTGATATCATCCGGTTCCCTTCCGCGTCTGTCCAAATCACCGACGATGAAGATGGCGACCGGCTCAAAGTGTTCCCCTATAATCAGAAAACAAACTACAATATCAACAACTGTGAACCCGAAGGGGATTCAACTGAGCAGCGGTCGTACAGTCATTAACGATAGAAGGGTAGTAGTTACCAATATCCATTGCGATCCCATCCCTCCCTTCCCTTATCGCGTGTACTGCTATTTGGTTAAGAACCCACTCCATCATCCACTGCTGACGGTCTTCTTCAGACATGTTTGATATCATCTGGTTCCCTTCCGCGTCTGTCCAAATCACCGACGATGAAGATGGCGACCGGCTCAAAGTGTTCCCCTATAATCAGAAAACAAACAACAATATCAACAACTGTGAACCCGAAGGGGATTCAACTGAGCAGCGGTCGTGCAGTCATTAACGATAGAAGGGTCGTAGTTACCAATATCCATTGCGATCCCATCCCTCCCTTCCCTCATCGCGTGTACTGCTATTTGGTTAAGAACCCACTCCATCATCCACTGCTGACGGTCTTCTTCAGACATGTTTGATATCATCTGGTTCCCTTCCGCGTCTGTCCAAATCACCGACGATGAAGATGGCGACCGGCTCAAAGTGTTTCCCTATAATCAGAAAACAAACAACAATATCAACAACTGTGAACCCGAAGCGGATTCAACTGAGCAGCAGTCGTACAGTCATTAACGATAGAAGGGTCGTAGTTACCAATATCCATTGCGATCCCATCCCTCCCTTCCCTCATCGCGTGTACTGCTATTTGGTTAAGAACCCACTCCATCATCCACTGCTGACGGTCTTCTTCAGACATGTTTGATATCATCTGGTTCCCTTCCGCGTCTGTCCAAATCACCGACAATGAAGATGGCGACCGGCTCAAAGTGTTCCCCTATAATCAGAAAACAAACAACAATATCAACAACTGTGAACCCGAAGGGGATTCAACTGAGCAGCGGTCGTACAGTCATTAACGATAGAAGGGTCGTAGTTACAAATATCCATTGCGATCCCATCCCTCCCTTCCCTTATCGCGTGTACTGCTATTTAGAAGTCAGACGAAGTGCAGTCCACACCCCAAATCCTCTTTCCTCCCCTTTCCCCTTTCCTCACGCTTTCTCCTACTTGCCCCTTTCCTCCAAACAGCCCCCTATTTCATCTTCATATATCACCCACTCATTGTCTCGATTAGCCTCGTTGCAAAAATATGAGACGTTAAGCCCAAATATCAATCTTGGTTAAGAACCCACTCCATCATCCACTGCTGACGGTCTTCTTCAGACATGTTTGATATCATCTGGTTCCCTTCCGCGTCTGTCCAAATCACCGACGATGAAGATGGGGACCGGCTCAAAGTGTTCCCCTATAATCAGAAAACAAACAACAATATCAACAACTGTGAACCCGAAGGGGATTCAACTGAGCAGCGGTCGTACAGTCATTTACGATAGAAGGGTCGTAGTTACCAATATCCATTGCGATCCAATCCGTCCCTTCCCTTATCGCGTGTACTGCTATTTGGTTAAGAACCCACTCTATCATCCACTGCTGACGGTCTTCTTCAGACATGTTTGATATCATCTGGTTCCCTTCTGCGTTTGTCCAAATCACCGACGATGAAGATTTTCCCATTTTGCTGGCATGTCCTTGGCCAACTTCACTGCATACTGATATGCAAGAAGTTATGCTTGCATGTACGTCAGTCTTAAGTGAATGCTTGAGGACTTCAGGAAGTATTCTTGTAGCATTAGCTCTTCTAAGACCGTGAATGCCTGTTAAACAGAATACAGTAAATCCTCGTTAATACGAACATCAAGGGACCCAGAAATCGTCAGTTCGTAAAATAAAAATTCGTAATATCGCAAAAACGTCGAAATCCAATAGCACCAGCCAAAACAAACGTATCTACAAACAATCAATGTTTTCAAATGGGTAGAAGCGCAGGTATGATGTTTTGTGCGTGCGTAGTAGGCGGACTAAGAGGGCACGTTGCAGCAGTGTTGCCAGATCCAAAATGTAAAACTATGGAATCATTGGCTGAAAAGTATGGTATCCACTAGAAAATTATGGTACGCATACTGCCACCTACCGGGATTAGATATAACAAAACCAAAACTTCTTTATCGGCTATACGATATGCTTGTGCGTGGGTTGTGGGTGGTGGGGTGGGGGGGGGGGGGGGGTAGTTGGGTTGGGCAAAGGAAGCTGAGAGTAAAATATAATTCAATACACATTTATGTTATGTTATTAATGTTATTATTACTATGTTATTACACATAATATGAGTATAATTCCTTATTTTTAACAGAATAATTGAATTTCTTAAACTATGGTACATTTGCGTACCATAGTGAAAGTACTATGGTACATGGTACATCAGGCCAAATAATGGTATGAATACCATAGTTATGGTACGTCTGGCAACACTGCGTTGCAGTGAGCAAGCCACACCCCCTCAACCAGTGTTGCCAGATCGAAAATGTAAAACTATGGAATCATTGGCTGAAAAGTATGGTATCCACTAGAAAATTATGGTACGCATACTGCCACCTACCGGGATTAGATATAACAAAACCAAAACTTCTTTATCGGCTATACGATATGCTTGTGCGTGGGTTGTGGGTGGTGGTGGGGGGGGGGGGGGGGGGGGTGAGTTGGGTTGGGCAAAGGAAGCTGAGAGTAAAATATAATTCAATACACATTTATGTTATGTTATTAATGTTATTATACTATGTTATTACACATAATATGAGTATAATTCCTTATTTTTAACAGAATAATTGAAAATATAAGAAAATAACATAGGGTCATTTAATGTTCAAAATTTATGTTTACACGTGAAGTAATATAGCTGCACATAAGATCAACTTCCAGGGTGCTTAGTCAAACAGAACTTCAATATTATCTGTATCACAGGCTTCTTCTTCTTTTTGAGGGTACAGATTTTTTGAGGTCATCATGGAAATTATTTTCTTAGATGGAGCAAAAGCAAAACAGCCTTCACTTTGTACACATTGTGATGACAAAATGAGACCATTTACAGTGTTAGTAAAGAGTTTATTTCGAATGTTGGTTTTAATCAGGTTTACCTTAGAAAATACTCTCTCACAAGCAGCGTTAGAGTGTGGTAAAATCAACACATTTAAAACAAAATCTGCAGCATTTTTAAATGGATGTTCTTGTGCCAAAGCTTGTATATTACCAACTTCAAACCAATATTTATCCACTTCCTGTATGTTTCTAACATTTTCAGGAATATCATCATTCTTACTACATGTAACTAGCCTTCTCCATTCATCATCAATGGATTGCACTTTGTTAACATTTCCCAAATCGATTAAACGGGGCAGTTCCTTCATTATAGAATAGATTGATTCTGGCTTTTGTTTTACATTAGGATTAAACGCATGTATTTGTGAAAGAACCTGATCTTTAAAATCATAACGTTTTTTCATTTCTTGGCAACCTGTCATTAGAAATTGACGACAACGAAATAAAAAATCTGTCTTTGCTCCCTTTTCAAGAGAATCAATCTTTTGCCTAACTCCAATACCTAAATACATATTGTCAAGCTGTTTAAACTTAGCACTATCAGAAGGATCAATACTGGCTAAGCCAACTTTATTAACCATGACTGGTTCCATGTAAGCCTTTAGTAGCTCATCATATGTATCTCTCATCCTTGAATGAAGGGCAGTAATGACAACTTTTTCATTCTGAAAATATTCATTAAGAGAAACGAATTTTGGAAGAACCCATTCTAAAAAGGAATAAAAAAGCTTTACACTTGGATCATTTAATGCATTGGAAATTTGCTCTGAAGCCTCTACTCGGTGTTCCATCCACTGTGATGTGAAAAACCATTGCAAAGGACACCACTGCTCATTAATCCTTTTTACCACACTGTTGAGAGACAGCCATCTGGTTTGGGAAGGTCTCAATATTTTGTGTGGGTCTGCTGAACAAAAGTCTTGAAATTCAGAAAACTGGGCTTGTCTTTTGGCACTGGATTTAAAGAAATTATAAACGTTTCGGGCCAAGTCCTCACATCTTCTGGGTAGAACCTTACATGCCTCACTGGCGCAGAGGTGAAGGGAGTGACAAATACATTTTTGTAGACGTATTCCAGGGAAATTCATTGCTAATCTGCTACACACAGAATTTTTTGAACCAAACATAGTATTGCACCCATCTGATGCAAAGCCTACAATGTTTTCAAATGGAATGCCCATTGATGCAAAAGACTCAATCATTTTGTTGTACAACATTTCTCCTGTAGCTCCTACATTTGCTTCATTAGGATTACTATTAGAAAAAACTTGAACCAGGTTCCAAAAGCGACTTGCCACAACTCCTGTTTGTTCATCGAAATATCTCACACATATAGCCATCGTTTTTATTGAGCCAACGTCTGTTGATTCATCTATTAAAACACTAAACTTATGGGTTTTTAAATAGTCTGCAATATCTTCACTATGGCACTTCCCCAACACATGTTTGACAATGTTTGTGGCCTTAGTGCGCCCTAAGTTCAAACCCTCTGCAATTTTAGAATCATGAAAACAGTTTTTCAAGAGTTTAGTCAAATGATCAGCAGTGTTAAAAGACAGATTGTGCTCGGCCAAAAATCCTGCTAGTTTTATTTCCGCTGTCTTTATTGATTTCGTGACCGGGTCTTCCTTGTTTTTAAAATTCATGGCATTTTGTATAGATTTTTGTGTGGGGTTAATGATTTTCACGTTTTGTAAATGTTTTTTCCCCGTGCTATGCTGCTTGATGACAGAAATATCCGCAACGAACTGTTTTTTACAAGGGTTGCACATTGCTTTGAATGGTTCACCTGTCAAATAAAACATATTGGTATTAGGCCTATATTGCCTAGGCCCAGGTCCTACTGTTATTTTTAACCCAAAATGAAGCACGCCCCAGTAAAAGCTACAAATCAAATCTCTTAGGCTATACACAACAAATAAACGCACAATAGGCCTCCGCCTAAAGGCTAAACGGCGACGTATTTACTTACCTGTCACAGGTTTCAGCCACCCCTTAAATTGGTTGTGGTTCTCCCATTCTGTGCGATATTTTTGCTGTCTATGGACAACTTTATTCGAAGATTCCCCGCGTAATATTTTTTTCTTTTCTGGCGTTCCAAACTGGTCATTATCGTCGTCCTCCATATTGAAGCGAAACGTTGTCAATACGTTTGTTCATCTCAAGGTCCACTGGATCGCCTGTCTGTCCCCGGTCTGTCACTTGTTTTTGTTGGGAAAATATCGATATCGATTTAAATCTCTACTCCTGGGAGTTCAAGAAGTGTCCGCTAGATGAAAACCAAGATAGGTAAAGTAGCACTATTTTACCGATGTTGGATGCAAACATCAAATTGCCACTCCCGAACGCACTCTTTAGAATTCTCTGCGCACTGATATTATCAGGACGAACTAGCGCTATTTTTGAAAATTTGGGTCTAGTCACTTTTGGAGACTCGTTAAAATTGTGGTATTTGTACGATATTTTTTCGAGAATTTCTTAAACTATGGTACATTTGCGTACCATAGTGAAAGTACTATGGTACATGGTACATCAGGCCAAATAATGGTATGAATACCATAGTTATGGTACGTCTGGCAACACTGCCCTCAACAGCTGTAAGGGCTGGCGCGCGCATCCGATCGCGCCGGCGGGCGAAGGAGGGGGAAGGGAAAACCAAGCACCAACAAAACAAGGAGCTGCCTGTGACGACGTACGCTCGGCGGACAAAAATCTTGATACCTACGCCTACTCTGCGAGTTGAGCTTGTTATGTCTAGAGAAAGAAATAATAATTTCTTGCTAGTTCCCTTACTTCATTCCTTTATTAACAGCCTTTTATTGAGTTCCTTTCGTTGAATTGAGCATCAGTTGACAGAACGATTGGTGTACACTCTCAAGACATTCATCAAGGATTCATGAAAGCGCATGCTCAATGGGTTGTCAATCAAACATTTGTTAGTCTTATCACAAAAGTCCTTAACTTCCCAGCATGCGCAACTTTTGCCTCTCCGCCATGACATCAAATACAAGAAAAAAGCTTCCTCAAACAAGTGAAGTAGCTCTCATCTCTAGGATTTCCTATGGAGGAAAAAAGAACTCCTTTTGTAAATCTGTCAAGCAGCCATACATTACTCTCCTCCCATGTTGATTGGATTAGAGAGCTCATGTTTTCTAACTCTGCTATGTTTTGGTTTTCAAGTGTCATACACTTAAAAGTGTTAAGGGGGTTAAATAGAGAGTTTATGTTGAAGGTATTATAGGCAGTGGATACTTTCATGATGGAGTTCTGTCTGACTATCACAATGAAGGTGTCAAAGTAGTAAACATACCCTTTCTTGACAAATGTGGAGAGCTCTTCATTCTCACGTGTCATCTCCATTCTTTCCACAGTTATTATTCCTATCTTGTCTGTTCCCGATTTTGCATGGTGGGGTCCTCTCAAGACTACTCCTGAAAGCGATCTGATTATTGGATTTTCAGGGTCGTCAGATTGAACAGTGGCATATATTGGAAATATGGCTATCCTGGCTCTACTTTTGTTTGATTCAACAATGTCACTCTTGTAAGCTCCGCCCAGTCGAGAGTAAAAATTTGTCCTTTTTGAAGAGAATATGGCAGTGTTTGAAGTCAATAGCTCTGCTAGTATTACATTAGTGCTCTCCTCTGTTAGCTTTGATATTGGATGATCTGAAGCGGGCGGAACTTCAAGGAGAGTTTTGTAGCAACAGTACCACATCGGAGTTCCACGTTTTCTCAATCGCCTTAAAGTTTCATCATACCAGGGATGTGGCCTTAATTTATTCATTTCTCTGAACTCTCTTTGTTACATGCCCTCCCAACTTTCACAAAAGGACCTCTCTTTCATCTTGATCCCAAGTGCATTTTCTACATTTCCAAACTCCTTATGCTGACCAGGTTTAGCAAACATGAATGTATTGGTTGGGCTGTTGGCTTTCCACATGGCTATGATATCATCTAGCATTTCTTTAGGATGCCATTTTGTTAAATCGTAACCGTACATGACCTTTTTCCTGAACCCATTTTCTTTCTTTATGTCTTCATTCAGAGTAGACAGGAAAAGATCCACCATTTCATCATCCCTAGATAACTCTGTTTCAATGTTTGATGACCATCCTTCAGGTAGTATTTTTCCTGTCCATTTTGTGAAATGTACCCTGTCGTCCTCATGTAGGCTTGTGAGGTTTTCAAGTAGCACTCTTGGGTGAACTGTTTTTGGTTCTATGTCAAAATCCCCCATCAACTCTTCCTGTGTCCAACGTTCTTGTACCTCAAAAAGGTGGTCATTTTCCCACTCTTTGATCATATCATTTAAAACCTTACTGCACATCACTGATTTCTCCAAGTGTTCAGTCTTTTAATTTTGTCTCAATGATATTCATCTCTTGCATAATGATTCGCCTCCTGGTCAGGAATGCTTTAGCTTTATGAAGACCCTCCGGAGGCTTTTCCATCTAATGGAGGGTAATTTCATTGTCAATTGGGTTTATAAAGATTGCTGAAGCATTGTCCCATATGTTTTCACGCATTTTGTTAATGTTGGTTATTGACCCATCAATGTTGGTTTCAAAGTTATTAGTTCGTATTAAACAATGAACATTATGCATGTGTAAAATACGTTTAATAATAATGTTTTCTTTTAAGTTGAGTTTTGTTCCCAACTCCCTGAAGGCAAATATTTGCTTTAGTTTCCAACGCTTCATCGATTGTTTTATTGCCGATTGATAGCAGCGTTTTCACTTCAACAATACCATCCTCGTTGATCAATCCGTCAGGGGAGGCTCCCAAAAACGAATGCTGGGCGACTATAAATATACCACATGGTACAACTGTTTTCCCTGTTTTCCGTTCATATTTGGCAATCGCCGTCTTTTCGTGTTTGCGTGGCCAAACACAATGGACTTGTTTTTGGACAAATCATATGTATTGTAGAGCTCAACTAGTTTATGGAAGGGAGTAGCTGGTCTTCTAGACACAACCTGTAATTCAAAAATACATAATAGTTGCATAACTTAAGTCCATATAATTGTTGTCCTAAGATATAAATCATGACATGTATTGCAGTGTTTTGTGACTGTGGAAACCCGAACGTGCCAAGAAATGTAATTTCATGTCACTAAACGATTATGTTCAAGAGTAACATGATATTACCCGATCACCGATCACAGTGTGGTATGGCGCATTGTCCATGATGATTACCGAGTTGGGCGTCAGCTTAGGGAGAGTCGTCGCCCACCACGCTTGGAAACGACCGCCGTCCATCTCGTCGTGGTATTCGCCGTCGCCCTTCTTAGCTTCAAACAGCATATCGGCGCCCTCCACAAAACCGTCTTCACTGCCGATGTGTAGAATGACAAGTCGCTTGCCCTTCCCTGATGGGGCTTTCAGCCCTGTGGAGAGGCCTCGAAGGAAGGCGTCCTTGCAACTGGTCACTGTCGTATCCACCCACTCCCTGTACCACAGGGTGTGTCCGGCGTTTACCCACGTCTCGTCGAGGTAATATGCCTTCTTACCGTCGCGACGTGCTTGCTTGATAGCGCGCAGGTAACGACGGCGAGCAAGCTGGATCTCGGGGCGCTCGATTAACGCAGACCGACGTTTCTCTTACCGTATCGGAAGCCCAGACTGTTCAATACGTTGTAGACTGTGCTTCTCGACAGGTCAATCAATTGGGGATCTTCTTTCACAGCCGCCCACACTTTGTTGATTGTCGGTGCAATATTTTGCCGGAACATATCGTGCACTTTGATCCGCACTGCATTACGCGTGAAACCGTCTGCAGGGTTTATTACTTGCTTACGTAACTCGCGTCTGTTCTGTGGTTTGCGCTTCTTTCGTGGAGTTACGAAAATCCCCTCATTTGTATGAAACTCCCTACACAGACGGCGGACAGTGGACACACCCACCCCACACAACTCACTAACTTTGTTCATAGCGTCAACAACACTTAACTCTTGATCCTCAAGGCGTAACTTGCCGTAAATACGGACAATCATTGCACGTTCTTTACTACAAAGTATACGGTTTGGCCCATTGTGGTTATTTTGGATATAACACGCTGGAGAAGTATCCCGGTTGTGTGCCATGACGATGTTAACGATGCAAGTCGACGGAGCACAATGACTGCATTCGCATATGAATACACGGGCATCATTCTGGGGTAATTCCCTTATTATTGTGCTCACATCCCATAAACTTGGAAAATCCAGATTTGCGAGTTTTCTTCTCGCCGCACATAAATTTATTGCCAATCAATCGATGTCACATTTTTAATCAGTATAATACAATTCATAATTATTTTGAGTATTATTTGACTATTTGCTACTTTCATACTCGTTTTTTTTCTTCTAAATGTAAGATTATAATATTGTTTGCTTATATATAAAGTCCGGTTGTTTTCGTCATAGAAAGACAAATAAAAAAAAACTGATTACATAATTTCAAGCTGTTTAACGCTGTTTAATGCGATCATGAAATATCCGTATAATTCCTAAAAAAGTGTTTTTTCCTACAAGATGACTTTTGTTGTGACAGATCATCATGATCAATAGGTAAGATAATGCAAGGCTCGCCAGTCGAAGGTAATTACGGTCGAGCGAGAGGGAGGGAAACTCGTACTCTGGTCAGAGGTTGGTACAAACGCTACCCGAATCTATGCCCTCGGGCCTGTCCAACTGCGAAATAAACGAACTGTAGCTGTGAATCCTCAAGACGTTGGTTCCTTACATTTATTTACGTCGTTGAATTGGGAAACGTTTCTTTCCTAAGGGACTGTTTCCCTCCGTCGTGCAGAATCACAATCTGCCCATCATGTAGTATGTACGATGTCATGATATATTTCTTTGAGTGTTCTTTGATTCTGTAGTAGGCAATTTCGCATCAAGGAGGTTCACCCTCCATCCCCCCCCCATGAATGTGTTATAAACATTCACTGCACAAGGTTTTCTAACCCCAACACGCTCTCTTCCCTTGCTTTCGTACCGTTCAGGATTACCAACGGGATGGAAGCTAGCAAAGGTTGTCAACAGTGTGACCGGCTTGTAATCAAGCCATTTGATTGCCCTCATTTCCACATCTTCCACAGACGTTTTGTTTCCTTGATAGAACCCAAGCCATGTCTATTTATAGTGTGCATCGGAAACGAGTGAAACGTTTTGCAGCCGGTTGGAATGCACCGTGCCTAACGCATCTATCTGTACCTATTTTGTCGAACTCCACCATTAGCAACGTTGAAGTGAACCAGTTGTTACTGTAAACAGTAGTTTTAAAGGCATCCCTTACATGATTAAACTATCTCCCTATGCATGCAGCAAGTATTGGGGCCCGGTCTACCCAAACGTAGGCTTCGGCTGAATGGTTCGCCCTGGGACTGACCGGCCCCACGTCTTCTGCCAAGTCACCATGTGGCTTCCCCCCCCCCCCTCATTTTCCTTCTTCTATGTCTATATCTGCGCCATTCATAGAATGTTCCTTCATAAATGAGTTTGGCAGAGTTACTACTCCCCAGGACACAAAACACTCCCCTCCCCCAAACCTTGCAAACTCTGTAAGTGACAAAAGAGTTCTGTCCACAATCAACACAGTCAACAACTTTTAAAGGGAATGAGCTCAGCTCAGGTGATCGTCTCTTATGACTATGACTTCAGTGAACACTTCAGGCAGCTCAGTGCCTCCGTTCAAACATGTCTCTGGTGTGAGCTTGTCACTCGCAGAGTATGCTGCTTGGAGCAGTTGATGTTTCTCTCAGTCGTGGTGTCATTTTTTGAGGTTTGTTGGCAATCTTTGAAGTATTTGTGTTTAGATTCGAATCGCATGGTCTACATGGTGTCTCACAGTGGTCTTCACGTTTTGTTCATTCATCTGGCATAATGGAGTCAAAAGCTTGTTGTCAAATTCTTTTTGTATTCTTATGGGATGCTGAGGATACAAAGTTGTTGATCTCAACATATGTGGCTTGCAGAACGTTGCAGATCCTTTTTAACTCACTGTTGTCTTCTTTCACCAGGTTTTTGCACTCGATATCCCTACGGTGGGCGATGGAGGTATAGGCGATTGAAGCTCGTGGGAATAAATCTTTGGTGGTCCTGAGAAGTTGATAAAAATCATCGGATAACTGCCTAGTGCTGCGTCGGTAGAGAGAGTTAGTGCCGCAGTGCAGCACTTCTATGCGTACATTGGGGTCAGCGGTTTTTGACTCGAGCAACCTCTGCCGTAGTTGAAAGGGTTAAATGCCTGGGTGGGTTTCCAGCCAATAAATGTCATTCGGCGTGATGTAGCTGCATCCAACAAACATTGAGTCGCTGATGACCAGGTTTGTGGTTTTTGAGCAAGGCTGTTGGGTGGTTGAGGGCCTCGCCTCTGGTTTAGGGTTGGAGCCGTGGTTCAGTTTTGGTTCGGACCTAGCCTTCCATCTAGGCCTACATACCTCAGACCACTCGGTTGCTGGTGCCGATACTGGTACTGTGACTGTGGTAGGCCTAGGCCGATGCGTTTAGCACTGTAAAGGTAGGAATATAAGTAGAACACTTGCGGGGCTGCTGATTGGCCCAGGGCCTTGGCACGATGGACTTTTATCACGAGCACATGGCTCACAAGAACATGACCTTAAATTGCACAATTCTTCGCTAGGCAAACACGAAAAACACGACGTACACTTGGCTCGAACACATTTAGAAGTGGTAGAGGAGGTATCATTGTTGCAAAAACACTTTTTGATATCATTATGTGGAATTAATGAGGAGCAGCAACAGCATGTCATCAATCATTTCATCTCTTGAGGTTCAAATTTGTCAAATTGTTAATGACCGATTCAGAATCGCGGCCCAGATCACCGAAGATAAAGATGATGAGGACGAAAGGCTCAAGGTGTTCCCCTATAATCAGAAAATAAAAACAACAATATCAACAACTGTGTCATTGCAGAACCCAGAACACAAATTAAGGGGAGAGCCTGTCAACACCGTTTGGTCAAAACCAACGATTATTGACCAGATAATATTAAAACGGGAACCAATTTAGAAAACACAATACGTACACTTCTTGGTGATCTTCGAACAGTCGACGCCGAAAAGATTTTTCAATTTTTCTTCGCTGTTTAGACATGGAACGTTGTCACCTCACTCAGCGACGCACACTCGAAATGCATTTTATCATCACAACCTTTACATGCTACACATGCTACATACAAACCCTCGTTGGGCAGCGCATCATCGCACACATAACCATGCTTATCACGGCGTTCAAACAACACGGATAACGAGAGATCGCACACAACAATACTTTCCTCGTCGAGAGCCAAGACTGGACTGTGAGTAGTATTAGTGGTGGTGGTGGTGCGGGACCAGACAATCTCTGAAGCTCAACTACCTCATTTGTGTTGCTAAATAGCGGCCATACATCCTGCCCAGGGACTGCCACCTTATCGTGGTGGGCAGGTTTGCGTGCTTTGTTGATCCCGAGAGCTATGCCGGCGGAAGCGTATGCTTCTGGTAGGGCCACCCTAGCCGGACTGGTCGAGGAGAAGTCAGATGAAGCGCAGTCCACACCCCAATCCCCTCTCCTCCCCCTCCCCCTTTCCACCCCACCCTCCTATTTGCCCCTTTCCTCCAAACAGCCCCCTATTTCATCTTCATTATCACCCACTCATCGTCTTGATTAGCCAAGTCGCAAAAATATAAGACGTTAAGCCCAAATATCAATATCAATCAATCAAAGTTTTCTTTGCAGCGTTGCTTTCGGCACTGCAAATGTTTTGCTGGCTTGTTTTTGGCTCTTGCCGTCTTCCTGAACTGCTTTCACTGCAGCGGAAACCGATTCTTCATGGTATTGAAAAAATACCCGAGCCTTTTTCTTATGCTTAGGCCCACATTTTGGCCCTACCATTGTTGAAATCTGTTTTAACTTAGAATATAATTAAAAGACAAATAAATTTACTAATCTGTACTTCATTACAAATAATGCTAAGAGCCTAATAGTCTTTCTACTGTACTAGTAGCCCTTATATTCAAAGCTATAAGTGCACTATGCCGATTACTGAATACTCATAGCTCCCACGTGACGTCACAGCGGCCATAATTGCGACACAATTGATGCGGACCAATCCTAGATCATTGACAAATACTATTGAAATTTAATGAATAAGCCTAATTTAGAACTTTAAAAGTAAACATAAGTAATTAACAAATAAAATATTAACACACCAATTTTATCTCAAAAACATACTGAATTTTAAAGAACTAAAAATTTCTGTGTTCTACCACAACAGCCTTCAATTGTTTCTCCATGGTAACGTCAAAGTTTGATCACAAATGTGGCCGCTACGCGCAAAGATGTGACGTACGTGCAACCTATGAATAGTGTTTCTTTAATGGGCATACCATATGCCCATCTCTGAATTTATGTCACATTGCTGTTTCAGTAATTAGCACCTGCCCAGAGACTGCCACCTTATCGTGGTGGGCAGGTTTGCGTGCTTTGTTGATCCTAAGAGCTATGCCGGCGGAAGCGTATGCTTCTGGTAGGGCCACCCAAGCCGGACTGGTCGAGGAGGAGAAGTCAGACGAAGTGCAGTCCACACCCCAATCCCCTTTCCCCCCACTGTCCCATTGAATATTTCTCCTCCCACTTGGCCCTGCCCTCCCTTGCTGGACTCACGTATGACGACTCACGCGACGTACAATGGATCTGCTTCGGATGTGGCTTTATTCTTCATTATCATCCTTCTCATCTTCATTATCACCCGCTCATCGTCTCGATTAGCCATCGTTGCATAAATATGAGACGGTAAGCCCCATTAATCAATCAATCAACAAATCCTGCCGTGCTGACAAAATAAACTTGAGATTCACTTTATTTCCAAGAAATACACCGAAAACTCACTGTTTTTATGTAACAGCATAAAGTAATTGTTTAACTATTTTTATTCATCGAAATTACTTGGGTACCTAGTTTACTAATTTGGTTAACGTTAAGCCCCATTAATCAATCAATCTTGGCCGTTGAAGTTCCTCCAAATTTCTATTTCGCCACCATTACACACATGTAAAATGGACTGGGATTCTTCACAAACTTCAAATAATGGATTATATTCATAGTATGTTGATATAATTTGAAGAAAGTGTCATTCATTATTATTTAAATATGTGATCATACAACAAAAACATGAATGACACCTTCAAATGTCAGGTTCAAACTTGATTGTGTAACAGCACACTCCATAAATACTGTGCAATAGTTTTAGTTGTGTAGTGTGTTATAGTTGTTGTGTTAGAATTGTACTCACAGTGTTGGTCCGTGCTAGTGGAAACGACCGGCCAGTGGTTGCCGAATAGATAAGCAATACTGCCGTTAAAATAAGAATGTCTTTAAACATCGTGAGTAGGCCTATAGGCCTATCAGCCACACCTCTCTAGTTTTAAAACCAAATCAAAAAATTGGTGATTGAAATAAAACAAATGGAAACCAAAAATCTCCAAACAAACAAAAAATTGGCGTAAAACCCAATTCAAATACGAATTCGATTCAAACAAATAGTTCACTTGAAACTAACTCAAAATATGCTCAAATCAAACAAATACTTGGCGATAAAACTCTGAATTAACGAGCTCGAAAAAACAAAATGTTATCATCTGAAGTAGTTGAACTACCATGGTAACACAAGGATAATTGGTGGGCAGGTTTGCGTGCTTTGTTGATCCCGAGAGCTATGCCGGCGGAAGCGTATGCTTCTGGTAGTGCCACCCTAGCCGGACAGGTCGAGGAGGAAAAGTCAGACGAAGTGCAGTCCACACCCCAATCCCCTGTCCTCCCCTTTCCCCTTTCCTCACGCTCCCTCCTACTTGACCCTTTCCTCCAAACAGCCCCATATTTCATCTTCATATAGCACCCACTCATTGTCTCGATTAGCCTCGTTGCAAAAATATGAGACGTTAAGCCCAAATAATCTAAATCAAACTCGAATCAGGTTAAGTCAATTGTTGGGATATGCATTCCCTTGCACCTGGCCAGGGACTGCCACCTTATCGTGGTGGGCAGGTTTCCGTGCTTTGTTGATCCCGAGAGCTATGCCGGTGGGAGCGTATGCTTCTGGTAGGGCCACCCTAGCCGGACTGGTCGAGGAGGAAAAGTCAGACGAAGTGCAGTCCACACCCCAATCCCCTTTCCCCCCCCACTGACCCATTGAATATTTCT
The DNA here is from genome assembly GCA_945910005.1 of Isoperla grammatica. Lineage (NCBI taxonomy): Eukaryota > Metazoa > Arthropoda > Insecta > Plecoptera > Perlodidae > Isoperla > Isoperla grammatica. The sequence continues at coordinate 16,853,805 of OX246744.1, forward strand.
CCTCCCACTTGGCCCTGCCCTCAGGGTTGGCATGATTTTACCCGACCCGAAAAAACCCGCCGGGTTTTTTCGGGTAAAACCCACTTGAAAAAACCCACGGGTTTTAGACGAAAAGTGGGTTTTTTCAAATACTCAACGTAGGAGTATAATTGTACAGTTTATAATATTCTTGCCACCTTTATTTATTCTTTTATTGTGTTTGTGGGTATGTAGGTCTACTACAGTCTCATTCAAAAATATAATATAGGCTATCTCATATTACGTCAGTACAACAGACGGAAGATTTGATTACGATTAGGCAGTAACACCTATCATTCCGCTTACTAAATTGATTCTCAAGAGGCAGGGGTCAACTGTTTGCCTGAAATTGAAAGGCAGACTGACTTGCGATATATTTAACTAACTTGTTCAGTCACCACTTTTTTGAGGAGATAAAGCCACTTATACATAATTCTGTGATTGTTTATGATTAACACACTTTGCAAAATTAATATATCATGATTTTTTTCATTTTTGGATTATAGGCTTATATAACCAAATTTGTTCTTCCTGGTACTAGATGAAAATCCATGTTTTTGTCTTCGACTAATATACTTCACATTATTTCTCTCTCCAATACAAGACAAGCTGGAAATTAAACAAATTTCCGTACACAAAAATTCTCTTGTTTCTAACGCTTTTTGCAAGTATGGATTTTGAAACCTCTCTAATCAAAGTACCATTCGTCACAGTCATCGAAACTAAACAAAATCACAATGGTTTTCATCTACACATTTACTTTTTTCAACATTGGTTAATTGAGAACAAAGGTCATATTTGAATATTTATAAACTCAATAATAATAATAGAGCTCTGTAATAAACTTAAAATAAATAAGTAAATTCACATTTAGAGTCTACCCACTCAGTAACGAAACTGATTTCAGAGGGGGAAAAATCTTTCAGGGAAAGAGGGGGGGGATTTCAGGGGGGGAACACGCTAACGAGGACGTGGGGTCTGAGAAAGCTAATATCTGGCATAACCATCAATACATTTATATCAGGCAGGGTAGAGAAACAGTCGATTTATTTAAAGAAGTATAATATTGTCATTAACTGAAAAGAAAGAGCTTGAAATATTTTTGTTGAATTTTACAATGCTATAGGAATTCCTAATTTTACTACCCCTAATACGTTTGCCCTCATCACACAACAATAAAAAAAATACTAAACAATACCCTGGGCTTGTATATTACGTTGAGAAAGAAGTAGGAATTTAACCAAATACGGTCATTCATTACAGTATGTATACGTATAACGTAATACGACATAACATGTAACATGGTTGTATGTCCGATTATGGGTTTAGGGTGCTTGAACGGTGAAGATTATTCGCGCAGTATATGGTCAAAATATTCAAAAATTGTAAAAAGAACAAGCTGAATGCACAAGAGGGCATTCATACTCATTTAACATGTTTTTGTCTAAAACCCGAAAAAGCCCGAAAAAACCCGATAAAACCCGAAAAAACCCACTGGGCTGACTTTTTCGAAAAAACCCGGGTTTTTGCCAACCCTGCCTGCCCTCCCTTGCTGGACTCCCGTATGACGACTCACGCGACGTAAAATGGATCTGATTCGGATGTGGCTTTATTCTTCATTATCATCTTTCTCGTCTTCATTATCACCCGCTCATCGTCTCGATTAGCCATCGTTGCATAAATATGAGACGTTAAGCCCCATTAATCAATCTCATTCCCATGCAGTCGTTTCAACGTCAAATCCAAGGTTAGTCATTACCCGAATATTCGCGTTAGACTGCGTCACGGATTCAGCACCAATTCTAGTGCCTGTGGCCCAAAAACGTATCAGTAAGGAGATTAAGGGCACTTATTTAAACATAAAAATAGTGATAACCTAAACATAATGAAAATATTGAAAAATACATTACTACAAAAAAAAAATCATTATCTTTAGAACCAATTTAGGGTCCCTTAATTGGCCCAACCCATACAGGAAGTCGTTTTGGACATACTTTGGTGTAACCTTGAACTATTTGTCATTTTAGAATGGTGTATCAGAAAGTGCAAGATGATAGCATAGTCTAATGATTGTGGTACTATTTTGCATATTATTTTATTACTGACCATTGATGTTAGGCAGCATTGCCACTTCCTCCTCGATGATATCAAAGCACTGTTTCGCACGTTTAACGACATTGCGTTGTTAAGCATTGTGCTCATTTCTTGCTCGTGCCTTTGCCCTACGTGGGGATGTACATAACAAGTCAAACCCTTTTGGTGTAGCCGGTAGCTTTGTTTGTCTGTTGGACTTTGGCCTAGGTTGGACTGTTTGTTTGGCAGGAGATTCTTTTTAAGGTTTTGCAATTTCTCATGAAGAAGTTTATTAAGTTCAGCCTTATTTGTAAAATAACAATCATCTGTGTAGACCTACACACATTTGAAAATAACATATCTTTGTTAACGTGAAATAATAGCAGTATTGCTATTAAAATATACAGAAGTTTCACAATTTACTTGTAAAATAAAACAACGTGACTGTTGAAATAGGACGAACTGGCTTTTAGCCCCAGAATTCTACTGAAATCAGTCAGACAAAGTGCAGTTCACACCCCAATTCCATTTCCTCCCCTTTGCTCCAAAGAGCTCCCAAGTTCATCTTCATTATCACCCGCTCATCGTCTCGATAAGCCATCGTTGCATAAATATGAGACGTTAAGCCCCATTAAAAACCACTTTATTTCAACGTAAAACCCAGAATTACATCCTCTGAACTTTCTCGGCAGGTATACTCAGTACGGCCTCGACCGCTTCTCCCTCTAGCTGCTGGTATTTCCTCCTCCGGCTGAAAACTTTCAATCAAGATTTAAAGAGGAGAGATAGGCACTTATAACCTAGATGTTTTGTGCCTTAAAACCCGATAATAATAATATAAATATCGTTTCTGTTGGCGTCGTGTAGTGAGCCCTGGCCGTCTCCACGGAGTGGCTCATGCTGTCTGCTACTTGTAGTCTTGCTGAGTGGTCGATGCCCAGCTCGTCTCCCGCTGTTACTAGTGCTTTGCGGACGTCCGTGGATGAATATTTTTTGCCCGTGTATTTAAGAAATAATCTGCAAACGTGTTGTGTTTGCTAGTTTGTCTGGTTTTCCGGCCAGGGTCAAGAGAAAGTTTTGTTCTGCAACCCCAAACATCCTGTTTCTGATGTTGTCATGTCAACATCATGATTCGCAGGTGTGAATCGCAAATGCCCTGCACATTAATTGATTGTTTCCCATGCCTGTCAACATAGATGACTTCATTAAAGGTTGGGGCTTTGATGTCGATGAGTGTTCCATCTACGCAGCCAATTACATTTGGAAAGTGCGCCACCTGCCCAAGGACTGCTACCTTATCGTGGTGGGCAGGTTTGCGTGCTTTGTTGATCCCGAGAGCTATGCCGGCGGAAGCGTATGCTTATGGTAGCTAGCCGGACTGGTCGAGGAGTAGAAGTCAGACGAAGTGCAGTCCACACCCCAATCCCCTTTCCACCCCGCCCTCCTATTTGCCCCTTTCCTCCAAACAGCCCCCTATTTCATCTTCATATATTACCCACGCATTGTCTCTATTAGCCTCGTTGCAAAAATATGAGACGTTAAGCCGAAATATCAATCAATTAAGTGCGCCAGCTCATAGAAATCTAAAAGAGCATACATCAGAAAATTAATTACATTGCTTTTCTGTACATACGCCCTATACATACAGTGGGCCTACCAATATATTGTGTATATCTAGGAATGTCACATAAGAGTTTGTGTTTCATTGGTTCGTGTATTTATGACTACGAAGAGTCCGAATTGACCAGTCCCTACTTAGGCCTACCTACGTAATTTGGACAAGATTTGTCTGATAATCACTTCTTAACAAAACTGTACGGCAGTGTTCAGTAAGTCAAGTTATATTTAAGATGCTTAGAAACTGACACTATGCCTCCTTTCAGTCCAAACTAAAATCACTATGGTACTAATAAGTACGAACCCAAAGTTCGTGGTAATCAGTTAGGCCTAGTAAACTGAGAATGAAGATTGAGTAGGCATACTTACGTTATGGCTAGTACGGACTCGGTTCTCATGAATTCAGACGAAGTGCAGTCCACACCCAAATCCCCTTTCCTCACGCTCCCTCCTACTTGCACCTTTCCTCCAAACAGCTCCATTTTTCATCTTCATATTTCACCCACTCATAGTCTCGATTAGCCAAGTTGCAAAAATATGAATCCTGCCCAGGGACTGCTACCTTATCGTGGTGGGCAGGTTTGCGTGCTTTGTTGATCCCGAGAGCTATGCCGGCGGAAGCGTATGCTTCTGGTAGGGCCACCCTAGCCTGACTGGTCGATGAGGAGAAGTCAGACGAAGTGCAGTCCACACCCCAATCCCCTTTCCTCCCCTTTCCCCTTTCTTCACGCTCCCTCCTACTTGCTCCTTTCCTCCAAACAGCCCCATATTTCATATTCATATATCTTCTTCATTATCATCTTTCTCATCTTCATTATCACCCGCTCATCGTCTCGATTAGCCATCGTTGCATAAATATGAGACGTTAAGCCCCATTAATCAATCAATCACCCACTCATTGTCTCGATTAGCCTCGTTGCAAAAATATGAGACGTTAAGCCCAAATATCATCATCACTAACCTAACCTAACCTAAAACTCGCGGGAAACTAAAAGTATTTTGAACAGGAAAATTGTTGTAATAGGCCTAGGCTCTTGCTACGATTTTACTTAATACTTGTGCAGTACTTTTTGAAACAAGTATGATTAGGCCTTCGGTTAAGCTACGCTCAAGATTTAGGGTCTAAAGCAAGACCATTTCAGTCACATATGATGGGCAACCTAACCTGTTCTGTCTTGGCAGGCATACGTACATTAATAAGTTACAATAAAGAGTTGATTTAATCTTACCTGTGACTGACACGATGTTCGAAAAAGGAATTCTTCACTTCATGCTAAACAAACACCCCAAGTATTATTTGCCGACTTGGTGTATGCGCTGGGTCTGCGCGTTGGAGACGGTGCCAGGTACTCTATAAAACTGCCAACTATTACGTAGTTATTTAAACTTTCGCCTTGAGTTCCTGGTCATGCAGGCATTCTCGGTAACGAAGTGGCAGATCGATGTGCCATAGAAGCCTGTACCACTGACAGCAACGACTGTCAATTCGTTACAACTGCGGACCTGAAAGCGTATTTTAAACTTAAATCAAAGAAGCTATGGCATGACGAGTGGCAGAACACAAAACAACAAACTAAGAGAAATAAAAGCCTGCCCAGGGACTGCTACCTTATCGTGGTGGGCAGGTTTGTGTGCTTCGTTGATCCCGAGAGCTATGCCGGCGGAAGCGTATGCTTCTGGTAGGGCCACCCTAGCCGGACTGGTCGAGGGGGAGAAGTCCGACAAAGTGCAGTCCACACCCCAATCCCCTTTCCTCCCCTTTCTCCTTTCCTCACGCGCCCTCCTACTTGCCCCTTTCCTCCAAACAGTCTCCTATTTCATCTTCATTATCACCCACTCATCGTCTTGATTAGCCTAGTTGCAAAAATATAAGACGTTAAGACCAAATAACTTAAGAGAAATAAAAGACTGTTACTCCATGGCTATCCTCCCGGCGCTCATGTCGCCGCGAGGAAGTTGTTTTAACTCGCATCCGAATCGGTCACACCTATATTACTCAGAGCTATCTTCTAATAAGTGAACCCCAACCAGTGTGTGATGCTTGTAATGTGACATTGACTGTCAAACACATTATTTTAGATTGTGCAAAGTATTTAGCCGAACGACAAATGATATAAGTTAAAATCCACTTTAAAAGATAACTTATTAGATAAAATTGAAGCAATCGATAACGTTTTTAAAGTTCATACAATCAATTAACCTTATACACAGGATTAAAATAGGAGAGATAGGCACTGATAACCCAGATGTTTTGTGCCTTAAAACCACAATAATAATAATAATAATAATAATAATAATAATAATAATAATAACAAAAAAAAGTTGAACAAGGTTCCTCCTGCCCATGGACTGTAACCTTATCGTGGTGGGCAGGTTTGCGTGCTTTAATGATTCCTGGAGCTATGCCGGCGGAAGCGTATGCTTCTGGTAGGGCCACCCTAGCCGGACTGGTCGAGGAGGAGAAGTCAGACGAAGTGCAGTCCACACCCAAATCCCCTTTTCTCCCCCTTCCTTTTTTAACCCCGCCCTCCTATTGGCCCCTTTCCTCCAAACAGCCCCCTATTTTATCTTCATATATCACCCACTCATTGTCTCGATTAGCCTCGTTGCAAAAATATGAGACGTTAAGCCCAACTGCCTTGAACAAGGTTCCTCATGGAAATACTTGACATTACGTCTCTATAATATGTTAACGCCAGTTTTGACCGAGATTGTATGATTGTGATACATTCAATAAAATAATAATTAATTTATAATAATTAATTAATAAAATTAAAAAATAAAATTAATTAAATTAATTAATAATAATTAATAATAATAATAATTATTATTATTATTATTATTATTATTATTATTATTATATTTATTGACAAGAAGAATCAAGAAACGATTTTAATTGATGTTGCCGTCCCTTTATGCCACAATGTAGTGACAACTTGGCGGGAAAAGATATACAGATATAAGGAATTATCTATTGAAATAAAAAGTTTATGGAAGCAGAATAATGTAACTGTTATACCGTTAATTATATCAGCAAATGGCATTGTTCCACGTAAACTCCATGACAGTATTAAACTCATTAGTCTCCAACCGAACATATACATCGAGATGCAAAAAGCAATTATTTTGAACACGTGTAGGATAGTGCGAAAATTTGTGAACTAAGAAGAATGAAGACTTCAAGAAGTTCTCCATCCCGATGGTGGTTTTCGTGGTTTCCACCGTACAAAGAGCGAATGCTGGGATGAGTACAAATCGACCACGACCGTACATAGCATCCACAGTTCGGTTTGGAAAAAATAATGTGAACAATGATATATTTAGTAGTTCTAAGTAGATTTTAATAAGGTAAACACATGGAAATACTTGACATTTGTGTCCGTACAACATGTTTATGCCGGTTTTGACCGAGTTTGTATGTATTGCAACAATAAAATAATGATAATAATAATAATAATAATAATAATAATAATAATAATAATAATAATAATAATAATAATGATGATAGCCTCGTTGCAAAAATATGAGACGTTAAGCCCAAATAATCAAAGTAATAAAAATAATAACGGTTGACCGTTGCTGGCCTACGTTGTGGACGCGTTGTTGGTTGAAACTTGTCACTCACTGCCACACTCCACTGCGGCTGGCGGCTGCTAGAAACAGTCGCTGCGTAAAGAAGACCGTGGCAGAACGCGCTTTATTTAAAAGCCAAGCAATAATGCTTATCGTGGTGGGCAGGTTTGTGCGCTTTGATGATTCCTCGAGCTATGCCGGCGGAAGCTTATGCTTCTGGTAGGGCCACCCTAGCCGGACAGGTCGAGAAAGAGAAGTCAGACGAAATGCAGTCCACATTGCCCCACTCCCTTTCCCCCCTTTCCCTTTTTCTCCCCGCCCTCCTATTTGCCCTTTTCCCCCTCTATTTCATTTTCATAGATCACCCTCTCATTGTCTCGATTAGCCTCGTTGCAAAAATATGAGACGTTAAGCCCAATTATCATTATCATCATAACAGGTAGAGTGCGCTCCGAGCGATGACGTTAAGTTTGCCTATTATATCTAGCTCAGCTTCAGTTTAGTGCTCCAAATCTTATATGCCTAATATATTATTTACAATAATTTTTTTTATTGACATACTTCAGCACTTGAAACTTAATTATTAATGAGTGGTTCGTAATTTAAATTAAAATCAGCTGAAGAATCCAAAAAACAAGTGAAACTTAGTACAATGGTTGATGGAATAACACAGTCTACCACACTTTTCGCGCACGGGTAAGGTTTAGCCGTCCCACAGCCATCTGTATTTACACGACATTATAATTGTATGCGTCAAGTGAGGGGCTTACTGAAATTAGCGTGAACAGGAACGCTCGCAGCGCTGCTGTCATACGGTCTCCCATAAGTAGGCCTAAACGTAAATAATGTAATGTAAATAATAACGTAATGAAGATTACTAGATCTGCGTAGTGTTATAGAAACCTAATTAAAGGCATGTTCCGAGTTCGGATAATAGGCCACTCAGAAGCTAGCTATTCAATTGGGGAAAGGGGGAAAAAAAAATAGGTCGCTGGGACTTATGGTACTTGAACAATAATGTATACACGATTGCCCTGCGATGAGCGCTAGCCGCCTATGGTGACGGCTGACCCGCGCGCGCTCGCTTCGTAGATCCTGCGCGGATACGCTCTTTAGACCAACCAATCTTGGACACAAGAACTTTTGGAATGTTTATAATTTATGAAATGTCATTCACACACACACACACAGGCAGAGGCTACCTTCCTTGACAAAGACAGCTGTAATTTGTCGGCAACCAATTAAATATGTCAAGCTTTGACAGTTGAGAAGGATGCTTTGCTAGAGCTGTAACTAAATACTTGGAAGCAATTATTGAAGTATTTGCTTTTATTTGATAGGCAAAGGTGAAACTGAAAATCTAATCATTTCGTGTTTGTTGTTGAAACAGAGTAGATCGTTCCGTACACTTGTTCCAGAGTTCCATTGGCTCCATATTGTATACGTCGTTATAATTTTACCGATCACACTCACGCTATTATTATATCCTCTTGCGCTGCATTTGTTTGCAATTTAATGGCTGGGATTGTGCCGTACAGTTTCGAGCCAAAATATACGCTAGAACAAAAAAATGAAATAAACAAAGAACAAGCAGCGATCGAGAATCGGTTTGAGACTTTAAAGGGCAGGTCGGGAAACTCGAATTGGTGCAAGTGTGGGCAGTCGTCTTCAACGTCACTTTCGGTCAAGTCACTGTCATTGTCGGGTGGTAAATATGGCTCGTCCGAATCAGAATCATCCTCGTGTTCTGTTTCGGTTTCCGATTCATTGTTGGCCGGTAAACAGCTGCGGTACGTTTCAGTACCAAACTCACACTGTACTTCGATTTCCTTTGAAAACGGTTCATATTCTACAGTGACAATTGACAGGTCAACGTCCGTGTCGCACGTAGGAGCACATTTATTATTCCCTTTAGCAATTCGCCGCTTTTTGCAGTTTTCATTTTTTTTATCGTGTTTACTGGTACCCACAGTTACCCCCGAAGTACCTTCCAACAATGCATTTTTGTCCTTTTTCTGTAAGTATTTCGATTTGGCACGCTTAATTGCAGGAGAATCACTGACACCCCTCATATTTTTTGAAGTGACTGCATTTTTATTTAGCGTTGGTTTTGGCTTGTACCCCGGCAATAAGTTGGCTTTCAGTTTCGATGTCAAGTTATAATCATCAGCTGTAAAATGACTAGAACACACAACTGTAAACTTACTAGGTGTAAAGTTATCGCGATTCAATTTATGCACCCATTGTTTGTTAAGTTCGGACGATCGATTTTTATCAGGAAACCTGTGAAATAAAAGTGTTTTTCCTTCCGAGTCCAATTTGCCGTCTCTATTGTTGCACTGATATACAACACTTTTTCACCATATTGAAATCACTATATTACACTATGTACAAGCAATTTTGGTGGCCGAACGTTAGTTTATATTCGATATATTACATTATATACAATCCTTGGAAACAAAAGATATCCCTAATAATATGCCAAAAAACGAGACGGGAGTAAACCATTAGCCCCAAAACACACTAAAACACTATTTAAAATCACGACTACAAAATAATAAAATGAAACAACAGTTATAACTACAACCCAACTGTTTAAAAGTTTTGTGCTGGTCAGAACTCACAATCGCATATTATGCACCTACGCACATCAACAGTCCGAATACTTGTGTGGCCGCTTAGCTCGTGCATGTAGACGGAGGGAGGTAGTGGACCCGCACTGACGTCACAACTATTTCGCGCGGGTTTGAAAGAAAGCCCCGTTACGCCCCTACCACCCGCAGATTGCATCTGGCAGACAGATATGCTGTCCACAAACAGTCGGAAGTGTAATATAAAAAATACTTGTTGGAAACTAGGAATATGCCTTTAACCACATGTTTAAAAATATAATTTTTAATAACAAAAAGTACTCTGAGTGATTGCAACAATCTGTGTACAAAACTTGCCAACTACAACTACCATGTAGTGTTGTACTGCAGAGATTTTTACCTTGTGCCAAAAAGCTGAAGATTTTTCGGGGCCAAGTGGATCCCTATTCTCTTTTCCTCCCCGCCTTCCTACTTGCCCCCTTCCTCCAAAAACCCCCCAATTTCATCTTCATATTTACCCCACTCATCGTCTTGATTAGCCAAGTTGCAAAAATGTAAGACGTTAAGCCCCATTAATCAATCATCGTTAAGCCCAAATATCAATCAAACTAGGCATAGGCTAGGCTGGCTATGTCTAGCTCTATAGATAAAAATAACATTCTAGAGGCCTTACCTAGTGCCTACTCAAATACAATGTTCAACCTATGTCTATCGTTAGTTAATGAACAAAGCTACACCATACGTAAATAACATTACACAAATCAATTAATTACTCATTTGTCATTTTTTGCAGCACAACTTGCATGCAACACACAACACAATTTTGAGCACAACTTGCTCCCTTACAGCCCTGGCATGTCCAAGGAAGTTTTGACCAATGTCAATGGGGGTTGCTGCCAAATCCCCCGCTTCCATTGCCTTTCTGCTGCAGTAATACTTTGAAGGGGTGTAATCAAAATACAGGCCAGATAAGGTGTCCGTGCTTGGAAAGGTAAAGCTTGAAGATTGGATATACCCTGGCCTCTTCCTATACGGGTTGTCAAGGTCGTTACTGTGCATTGGTGTTTCGGCGGACAGTATGTTTTTAAATATCGAAGAGGTGTTACTCGCGCTTTGATGGGAAAGCGAGTCCATGCCCTTATCGGCCTGGTGGCAGAATGCTGTCGTCGTTGTGTCCTGTTGTCGGGCATTGTCAGTCGTCGTTGAAGTCATTGTCGGTGCCGAGTACGCTTGAACCATGTTAACTAACATGGCAGCGATTCCACATACCAGTCCAATATACATTAGAGTGGCCTTCCATGAAGATTGGAGAGCTGGTGCACATCCTAGAACAAACGCATTTTGTATATTTTATTGTGTAAACAACAACGCACGTCTAGCCTTTAGTCGCCTCGTAAGAGAGGCAGCGTTCCTGGGCACATTCTAACCCGGTTGCAGACGAGACACATTCGGACAAACAATAATAAATTGCTTAAAATAAAAGGCACATTAATTGTGAAAACTTTAGCGGACCGACCGACCAAGTAACCAACCAACCAACCCAAGATTGACAAATAATAATAATATGATATATTTAACAAATCAATATCTTCTTAACAAAACATAATATTGTAAATATAAATACATACCGAAGTGTGGATATATTATAAAAACAAAGCCCCCCCCCATTGACGTAATTTAGTAAACCCCCCTTAACTCCCGTTTTAACCCTTCAACGAATTACTTATTGCGATTAAGATCCCGATGCCGACAAATCGTGAGCAGGGGTGAAACCACGAATCGTCATTGGTAGTTGGTATTAAATTTAAATTTAATTGGAAGAGAAAGGGTAAGTCAGAGAGGATATAAGGGGAGGGAAGAAGAAAGGGGAGAGTCTGATTTCGTCGCCTCTTCCCATTATCACCCGCTCATCGTCTCGATTAGCCATCGTTGCATAAATATGAGACGTTAAGCCCCTTTAATCAATCAATCAATCCGAGTGGCAGAGTCAACCTAGGCCATATTCTACCCCGTGCCAAGACGAGGGTCTCAATTATGATTGTTGTTAGACTGTCAGATGTGCATTCCAAATTTGACCCTGCCCAGGGGCTGCTACCTTATCGGGGTGGGCAGGTTTAAGTGCTTCGGTGATTCCTGGAGCTATGTCGGCGGAAGCGTATGCTTCTGGTAGGGCCACCCTAGCCGGACAGGTCGAGGGGGGCGAGGGGGAGAAGTCAGACGAAATGCAGTCCACACCCCAATCCCCTTTCCTCCCCTTTCCCCTTTCCTCACGCTCTATCCTAGTTGCCCTTTTTCCTTCAAACAGCCCCATATTTCATCTTCATATAACACCTACTCATTGTCTCGATTAGCCTCGTTGCAAAAATATGAGACGTTAAGCCCAAATAATCAAATTACATCCCAAATGAAGTTGTTTTCCGTGCATACCGATTGCAACTTGACAACCCATAATGTTTCATTATACTTACATCAGGTTTGTTATTTCACCGTGCAAATGTTATATTACGCTACCTCTGTATAGTGCACACATGTCAACATGAAAAATGAAGGCCTAGGGCCTAGCCTAGGCCCTAGTTCTCGGCCTACAACTAAACATTGATTATTCCTAACCATTGAGTTCGAACCCAATGGCCTAGCCTAGGCGGCCTTTAATGATTGGTAATGCAAAGGAACTTACCTCCAACAAGACTGGCTACTTGAGCCCATGCTAGTTGCCTGCCTTGACGGTTTTTATACTGCAAATGTCCAGGATCCCATAAAACACTGTTTTTTCCACATTCACAATCAACAACACTTCAAACGACTTGTCCATTTTTTTTTACTCAACCTTACTTCCTTTTTAACCTTTAAACCCAATATAAGCTCGATGGAACCGCCCCTTCACAGCTGTCGTTTGACAACAAAACCGTGGTGGACTTTGGGTAAATCGCGCCTACCGCACGGAAAATGTTGGACTTGGCTCAAGTCAGTCGCCCGTTTGGCGCCGTCGCGTCTGCCGCTTTAAACTAGCCACTTGATTAGTTGCCGCGCCTACCGCGTCGCTCCAAACGCCGAACAGTTAAACGTAGCTTTACAGCTGGCCCCTTGATGTCGAGTTCTGCCCAGAGACTGCTTCGTTATCGTGGTGGGCAGGTTTGTATGCTTTGATAATTTCTGGAGCTATGCCGGCGGAAGCGTATGCTTCTGGTAGGGCCACCCTTGCCGGATTGGTCGAGGAGGAAAAGTGACGAAGTGCAGTCCACACCCCAATCCCCATTCATCCCCCTTCCCACCCCGCCCTCCTATTGTCCCCTTTCCTCCAAACAACCCCCTATTTCATCTTCATATTTCATCCAATCACCGTCTCGATTAGCCATGTTGCAAAAATATGAGACGTTTAGCCCAAATATCAATCAATCAATCAATCGAGTTGAGTTTGACAAGGTGGTGGTGACGTGATGTTTAGATGAGCCTGGCTTGTCTCTGCTTCTTCCGGGCGTACGTGTCGATCACACTACTTAGCATGTCCTCTGACGTCGTGTCTGGTGCTTCTATGCTTATTCGCATACACTAGTCTAGCGTGTCTTCTCCCATTCGGTTCCTCACTTTGTCAATATAAGGTTCATTGTTAAGAAGGACCATTCAACTCCCGCTATTGTCACCGGAACGCACATTACTAGCTCAGCCTGCCCAGGGGCTGCTACCTTATCGTGGTGGCAGGTTTGAGTGCTTCGATGATTCCTGGAGCTATGCTGGCAGAAGCGTACGCTTCTGCCAGCATCTGCTTGGGTGGCCCTACCAGAAGCATATATGCTTCTGGTAGGGCCACCCAAGCCGGACTGGTCGAGGAGGAGAAGTCAGACGAAGTGCAGTCCACACCCCAATCCCCTTTCCCCCCCACTGTCCCATTGAATATTTCTCCTCCCACTTGGCCCTGCCCTCCCTTGCTGGACTCCCGTATGACGACTCACGCGACGTACAATGGATCTGATTCGGATGTGGCTTTATTCTTCATTATCATCTTTCTCATCTTCATTATCACCCGCTCATCGTCTCGATTAGCCATCGTTGCAAAAATATGAGACGTTAAGCCCAAATAATCAATCAAATCTGGATGGCGTTTCAAAAACCCCTTCTGCCAGTAAAAACCAGCTTTTTGTAGTTCATCATCGAATGATGATGAGATGAATGATGAGTTGAATGATGAATGAATGATATGTCGGCGTTTTTTGTACCTGTGACCTCTTTGGTATGTAACGGTTTGTCTTCTCCGTTTAAGGCTGGGCCTCTTTTTTGCAAATTTCTTACATTTTTGTTTGGTATAGTAATTTACCAAAAAAGTGTGTACCTTCATATTAAAGGGGTGATGAATGGTGAAAAGTCATACTGAGGCTTGTCCCTTTCAACAATTTATCCTTCCCAAGGACTGCTACCTTATCGTGGTGGGCAGGTTTGCGTGCTTTGTTGATCCCGAGAGCTATGCCGGCGGAAGCGTATGCTTCTGGTAGGGTCACCCTAGCCGGACTGGTCGAGGAGGAGGAGTCAGACAAAATGTAGTCCACACCCCAATCCCCTTTCCTCCCCTTCCCTCTTTCGTCAGGCGCTCTCCTACTTGCCCCTTTCCACCAAACAGCCCCCTATTGCATCTTCGTCTATCACCCACACATTGTCTCGATTAGCCTCGTTTCAAAAATATGAGACGTTAAGCCCAAATATCAATCTTCAACAATTTATCATAGGCCCTTTCGTGGTGGGCAGGTTTGTGCGCTTTGTTGATCCCGAGAGCTATGCCGGCGGAAGCGTATGCTTCTGGTATGGCCACCCTAGCCGGACTGGTCGAGGAGGAGAAGTCAGACGAAGTGCAGTCCACACCCCAACCCCCTTTCCTCCCTTTTCCTCCAAATAGCCCCATATTTCATCTTCATATATCACCCACTCATTGCCTCGATTAGCCTCGTTGCAAAAATATGAGACGTTAAGCCCAAATATCAATCAATCAAAACAAGTGTGTGTTCTATAGTCTATAAGGCCTAGGCGCACAATATGCGGACCGCATGGTCTAAAAGCCATCCCCATCCATGTAAAAGTAATTGTTCTGGACATTGTGCCTAGTTAATAATTTGATGGTGATGGTGGTGGTGTTCTTGTTGATTGTTTCCCCTACCGCCACCGCGCCACGCCCCCTAAAAAGAAAATGTGAAGAATTAGTTAAAAAATCACAAGGTTTAATGTAAACGATGACTTTAGAGCCGTCATAGTAACGAGGCACATAATAGCCTCATGCTTGCCTGTCAAGTTTTTCGGGATGGTAGGTTGATTCTGAGATTACTCCTCGATTTACTCCTTGGCAGGTTTCATCGTAAATACCAGTCTTCTTGAATCCAGCAATTATCTGTTTTTGATCAATAGATGTCCACGTTTTGCCTAGCAAGTTGGCAAAAGCTGACTTAGGAAGTCGTTGACCGGAATTGTGCCGAGTCCATTCGGCAAGAATGCAGTCCCATCTTGACTTGAAGCCCCTGAATACGGAAACATCCAGTGGTTGCAGGAAGTGTGAAGTATGGGGAGGTAGCTTCAGGATTGTCACACCAGACTTGATGGCTTCTTCTACCAGGCTAATCCCAATATGTGACAAATGCCCATCATATATCAGAAGAGACGGGAACTCTTTCACGTTTGGCAAGAACACCTTTTTAAACCAGGATGTGAAGACCTCTTCTGTCATCCAGCCTTTGTCAGAGACAAAGTATGACGTCCCAGGGTATTCAAGGGCCTTGTCCCCAAACATTGAATTCCACAAGCGTTTACCCTTGTGTAGAATCAATGGTGGTAGCTTGTTCCCATCCGCAGACACACAACCTAGAACTGTGGTGAATTCTCGACCACTTCCTCCCGTCAATCGCTGGGCTGCCACACCTTTCTTAGACAGTATCTTGGTAGAGCCTGGGTCATGGTTGACACCAGTTTCATCGCAATTATAAATGCATTGCGGTTTCCCAACGAGATGTAGCTCTTCGATAATAAGCTCTAGTTTGTCATAAAAATCCTGGACAATAAACGGGTCCCCTGCTTGCTTAGACCGAGATCCTTCTAACCTTTCTGGTCTTTTAAGAGACAACTTGTGGCGTTTACAGAATGCAATCCACCAGTCATCGCCTGGTCTATCATCTTTCCAGTCACTATTAACGCAATGTTCTTTTGCAAAAATTTGTAGTGCATCTAGCACTTGCGCTTTGGACAGTCCAAATCCCCACTTGTTCATAATAGACATGTACTTTACAAACTTCAGCTCAGTTTCCAGAGTAAGAGTCGACCTCCTTCCTCCACCTCCAACAACACCAACAGTCGATTGTCTTGGTACCTTCCCTTTCCAGCCTTGAATCTTGAGGTGAAGTGTGGCTCGAGGGACATTGAAAGCCTTTGCTGCTCTACTGATGGTCATCAAGTGTCCATTTACATGGTCGCATGCCTTTTCCATGTCTTCTCGAGACCAACGCCCACCTTCTCCTCTATCACTCTTCCTAACATAATTACGAGGCATCTTGCTATGGGAGAGAAAAACAATCTCAATTACAAAATGGAGGTATGCATGCATACTTTTAAAATATGGCCAAGGTCATTGTCAATTTCTTAAATTATAGATATGGTCTAAGGTACTAAGCAAAACAAACTTTCAAAAGGGCCCAATTTGTTACCAACAATGTTATAAGTGCATTTAAATAGTTCAAATCTAGAATTACTAACCTTCTAGGCCTGGCCTAACATGTTTTCCAATCTCAACATGTGCTTCCAAACACTGTAGTTCTTCTTCTGCTTCTTCTTCTTACTGATGTGGCCACAGCCATAAATTCCACAGCCTTCTTTAGTGGTTGTTGTGGTTGTCACACTTCCCCCAGCATAGCATATCACACTTCCCCCAGCACATACAAATGTATGGGGTAAGAGTGATACCTTCATTTACTACTAATTGCAGTATTGTTGTAGTTTTTTGCAAATCATATTTAGTCATTTATATGTCTTGGTAGCCATAAAAACTACTTTTTTTTACTTTTCTGTTAGCTCCTTCCATAATATTGCCAACTCACTAAACGTTTGCCGAATTATTATTTGTAATTCTTTTGTGTACCATTGTTATTTTATGTGTATTACCATTACAACTTACTAAATGCATTATTTGATTTATGTATTTCCAGAAACAATGATCTTCCAAATAATTTCAATTTTTTTTTTTTTTTTTTCATCCAACGGTGCCTAAACTACAGGCAGGTGTCACACTTCCCCCCATGTCACACTTCCCCCGGATGACCCTAAGTGAGTTCCGTTTTGGGTGTGTGTCGACTGCTTGGATCTCGTTAGAAATAAGTCTGATGAACTCGTGTCTTGTCGAGGGGTCAAACACTTTTTTTCCAGGATCATTTTATTCATTTGTGGGGAAAATTTTGCTTGTGGTATCTGAAAGTAATCTAAAGAGTTTGCCGTTGTTGCCGGAATGTTGCTGGGTGATGATGCTGATGATGTGGCAGCTGTCGGTTGTGGGACGGCATCTAAAGAAGAATTAAAACATTAACATTATAATAGATAATGTGCATGTCTCTCCAATATGCTTGAAACTAAAAGTATATATTATAGATAGAGTCAGCCTCATCTATAAACAGCAGTAACAATTTTAACGTTTTAAAAATTAATGGTTCCACTTCTATTTATGTCACTCAAGTCGCTTCGAACAGAAACCGAGGAGCCCGTTGTCGGGCAACCGGTAGATAAGATGGTTTCAACATATTTTTTTTTTTGCAAATGTGTGTAGTTTTAAACAAAAATATACAACATATTTTGGTTATACGATACCATTTAAAATTGTTGTGAGTTCAAAAAGTCAGCAACAATTCGACAACCGATTTCGTTAGTGGGGCCTTATTATTTATGAATATGGTTATTTTATTCCGAACCACGGCAACCTATCCAACTTTCCTCTGTAGGTATACCTCTACAGCGAGCCCCAGTGCTCGCTGTGTGTTGAATTTGGGTTCCCACAAATGACTAAAGGTTATGGCTATAAGTTGAACTTATGGAAATGTGTGTAGGCGCTTACACGTGCCAGGGCTAACGACTAGGACTATGGCTAAGAAAAGCTAACAACCACAACATTAAAGTTGAAACAAAAAATGACTATCCTGTAATAAAACAATTATCCTATTAGTTTAAGGACAAATCACAAAAAAATGTTATGAGAGATTCGAACTCACGTTCATGGTGGCAATGTTTACACCTTATTCCTCGACTGAATGACTTGGGGATGGTTTGGTATGTTTTTATGCTGCGTGGAAATGGTTATTGAAGATGTATCGCCCCACCCACGTTGCGCTGAGTGGAATACATTATGTTTTTGTAGGACAAATTGGTTGATATTAAAGGACATCGAAACCCTAGGTCTATTTAATATCCATAACATCTATTGATTTATTTTAAAAATTATAGCGAAAACTAGAACCCTCATACCCACTCCAGGAATTAGCTATACATTATTTTCGAGTTGATAATATTCCCTTGAGCGCGGCCGTTTTTTATGGTCGTGACGTAGCATTTACAAGTCCCGTACCGCTAGCATCGGCGGGAGACGCGATATGTCGTACGAGCGTCTATTAGCTATAGCTCACTGAACTCAATTACACGTTAATCTGCAATGTTTTCTCGTCCTACTCAATGCTTCAACGAGAAGAATATCTAACTTACGTAATGGGAAAAATTGATTTAAAATAAACCAAGTTTTCCGTATTAACTCGCATATTTCAAAGTCTGGTTAGTATATTTTGCGACGACATTTTTGCCATTTTGGAAGGCTTGACATAATACGACATGCATGAAGAATTATTAAAAAAATACGGTAGTGTATTTTGTATTAGGATGTGCGTACAGTTATGTGATATGTATTCAAGTTGTATCACTGTTTTTACGCCCGCACTGCGCTTCCAGCGTTGGTGTTGTCCAGCTACTCTTGACGTGCTATCGTTTAGTACACATTCCAAAAACATTAACCAGCAGAACATGAAGAATTATGAATATCAGACAAATTGTACCCAGTATGTTAGTGTACAATAGGGATAAAGTTCAAAGTACAATGTTTTAGCTTTGAGTATAATTGTACCCAATATATTGTACAAAGTACAATGTACAATAGCTGATAGTTTAGCTTTGAGTATACACACTACTCAAATGTACTAGCACACAAGCCTCTCATTCGCCAGGTTGTCGGTTCGATACCCGCTATTGGCACTCGGCATCCCTAAATGAAGAGTTATTTCGAGTCGACTGGTCGAGGAGGAGAAGTCAGACGAAGTGCAGTCCACACCCCAATCCCCTTTCCCCCTTTCCTCACGTGTCCTCCTACTTGCCCCTTTCCTCCAAACAGCCCCCTATTTCATCTTCATATATCACCCACTCATTGTCTCGATTAGCCTCGTTGCAAAAATATGAGACGTTAAGCCCAAATATCAATCAACCAGCCCTAAGACATCACCCCTCCCCCACCTGTCAGCCACTTATCCTAATACCAAAATAACTCGTTAGTCGCGTGAAGAATGTTGGCCCTGGGCAGTTTACATACAGACTTTTCTATAAGTAAATACAAATTATATAGTAAATACAAAATATCAGAACTCTCTATAAGCTGAACATTACACTTTTGATCTGCAGCAGTAAATCGACATTGAAACGAATGTAATCTTAAGTTTTATTGAGTGTTATATTATTGTTGCATTCGCTCTGAGTGATTAAAAGTGAAATAAATAAAAAATCGAACCAACTGCTGCTACCAAGAAAACTAGACCTGATGTTTTTGGAAATGCTTTGCGGACCGACCACCTCCTAGCCGCCGCTGACAACCTTCTCCAGCCAGGCTAGTTGCCCAGGTAAATGTCAAATATCAACACTTATTCATTAAATCACTGCTTGCGGGTTATCTTTAATATCGACATTCCGTATTTTTTTAATCGTTCTTCATGCATGTCGTATTATGTCAAGCCTTCTAAAATGGCAAAAATGTCGTTGCAAAATATACTAACCAGACTTTGAAATATGCGAGTTAATACGGAAAACTTGGCTTATTTAAAATCAATTTTTCCCATTACGTAAGTTAGATATTCTTCTCGTTTAAGCATTGAGTAGGACGAGAAAACATTGCAGATTAACGTGTCATTGAGTTCAGTGAGCTACCGCTAATAGTTCGTTTGCTATGACAGGGTAAATAGACGCGCGAACGATATATCGCGTCTCCAATTTTCCAATTTTACTTACTTCTAATTCCAATTTTATTACAGTACATACTGTGCATTTGGTTGAATGTTAGTAATGCGCTTTTGAAGACCGGTATACGCACCACTCATGACAGCAGCTCCGTCGTAACCCTGCCCGCGGCAATCGTTTAGTGATAATCCTTTCTCGTTAATGATCGTCAACAAGTTGTAATAATGCGGAGCTGTCTCGAACCCTTGCTCTAGTGCAAGCGAACGATGTGCTCTCTCTACAAGGGCTCCACTAACCCTTAGGGCTCAAACTCGGACCGCACTATCAACTATGGTAGCATGGATGAACGGAGAGTGGAGCCCCCCCCACTGTCCCATTGAATATTTCTCCTCCCACTTGGCCCTGCCCTCCCTTGCTGGACTCCCGTATGACGACCCACGCGACGTACAACGGATCTGATTCGGATGTGGCTTTATTCTTCATCATCATCTTTCTCATCTTCGTTATCACCCGCTCATCGTCTCGATTAGCCATAGTTGCATAAATATGAGACGTTAAGCCCCATTAATCAATCATAAAGGCGTGATCTCCTTGTTATAACTATTTGTCCCGTAACCGTTATGAAATCTAATGTACCACTTTACGGTATCGTAACTAGAACTTATATTATTATATTATATTAATTCTAAACTATTCCATAATTGAAGTGAATTACACGTACATGATGAACATACTCTAACATAAATGAACAAGTCAAGTAACTGGATCACAACTTACATGGTTCCAATCAGCTCTAGAATAGTTGTGTACCTCGAATCTTCGTGTTTTTTTCCTCTCTATAATGCTTATGTTTTTGGTTTTTATTTAATATCTAGCAGTAGCCTTAATATCTAGCAGTAGCCTAGGCCTAGGCTTAACAACAAAAGTGATGCATTGACTGTTAGGCATACGATTTTAAATAAAATTCATATTGTGAGTATATGCTACTTACTCTTTGCCTTCGACTTCTTTTTAAAGTCCATCCACTTTAACTTGATATCGTCAATCGAGCGAATCACCCCCGACCCCACAGCATTTACTGCTTTGCATATTTCCACCCAGCAATGATCTTTTTTACTTTTCGTAACTATTGGACCAAATAGAGACGACAAAATTTCCGAGTACTACTCGAAAGTAGTAATCAATACCTCGAGCTCTTCCCGTGTAAAACGAGCTTTACGAGTCTTAATATTTTGACTATTTTCCATTATAGTGTGCCTGAGCTGCGTCTTATTTCAGTCCCACGTTAAAATTAATGGTGTGACACTGTTGACACTTTAGGAATATCAATTCGAACATATTTGAAATTAGGTCCAAATCAAGCTCCCTTTTTATTGGTCGCTATAAGAATAATGTTTTTATTGGTTGAAAACGATGACGTCATCAATGGCGTCATCAATGCGCGCTCTAAAGTAAACCTCTACATAGCCCCAACAATAACCCCCTTTTGTGGATACGGAAAACGAGGTTAAAAAGCGAGGCTAATTTTCGGGGCTAACGTGGGGCTAAAAACAGGTGTTAAACAGAACTAGCCCCGAAAATTAGCCCCGCTCTGTGGATCCGGGCCCGGAGTGTCTAAGGAATCGCGGATAATCTTTGATGTTGATTGTAGAAGCTATCGGCTTAAGGTTCAGGATATCAGATATAATCATTATCACCCACTCATCGTCTTGATGAGCCAAGTTGCAAAAATATAAGACGTTAAGCCCAAATATCCATGTATCTGTAGATTTATTTTCGACTGGAGAACAGTTAAAGCCACCTCATTTTTAGTTTGAAAAAAGTTTTTTTTTGGCACAAAGCCTATACCCACAAAGGATTTATTTTTGTGTTGGCTTCTGATGGCAAGTTCTATATTCTTCAGTTCGACTCTACTGTCTGAAACTAAAACAGTCTTAATTAGTCATTCTTACCCTCACCTGCTCGTTCAACTTCTCTCTTAGCTCCCTCCTTCATACATCCTCGACCACCTTTCGGTTTTTATCCATGACTATCCGTCCCTAACCCCTCCCCTCCTCGCCCTTTACAGCTCTAGGTTCCCTCAGCCCCCTCACCCCCTTGGTTTCCTTCACCTCTCTATCCCCTAGGTTTTTCCCACCCGAACCACCTCCGGCCACCAATCCTCCACCTAAGCTATCCTATACCTCAACCAACCTCTCCCCCAACTCATTCTGTCCCATCGTTGTCGTTCATGTCATCAAAAGGATCGGTGATTTCTGAATGACTTTTCTTCACTGCCTCATTCGGTTCCTTGCTGCCCCTTGATTTGCCCGTTCGGCTTCTTCAAGTATAATTAAATTTCTCCAAGCATCCATTTGACCTAAAAATAGGAGATGACCGTCTTTATAATGTGCTAGGTATCTTTCCCATATGTTTAGGCCTATCAACCTGCCCATGGACTGCTACCTTATCGTGGTGGGCAGGTTTGCGTGCTTTGTTGATCCCGAGAGCTATGCCGGCGGAAGCGTATGCTTCTGGTAGGGTCACCCTAGCCGTACTGGTCGAGGAGGAGGAGTCAGATGAAGTGCAGTCCACACCCCAATCCCCTTTCCTCCCCCTTCCCCTTTCCACCCCGCCCTCCTATTGGCCCCTTTCCTCCAAACAGCCCCCTATTTCATCTTCATATATCACCCACTCATTGTCTCGATTAGCCTCGTTGGAAAAATATGAGACGTTAAGCCCAAATAATCAAATCTTAGGCCTATCAACAGCAGCCTGCAAATTGTTAAGGTGTAGGGCCCTAGGGCCTAGCTTTTTAGCCTAAGCCTATATTTATACAAAATGTTGACTTACTTATTACTAATCCTGCCCCTGCCCAGGGACTGCGACCTTATCGTGGTGGGCAGGTTTGCGTGCTTTGTTGATCCCGAGAGCTATGCCGGCGGAAGCGTATGCTTCTGGTAGGGTCACCCTAGCCGGACTGGTCGAGGAGGAGGAGTCAGATGAAGTGCAGTCCACACCCCAATCCCCTTTCCTCCACCTTCCCCTTTCCACTCCGCCCTCCTATTGGCCCCTTTCCTCCAAACAGCCCCCTATTTCATCTTCATATATCACTTACTCGTTGTCTCGATTAGCCTCGTTGCAAAAATATGAGACGTTAAGCCCAAATATCATCACTTTGTTGATCCCGAGAGCTATGCCGGCGGAAGCGTATGCTTCTGGTAGGGCCACCCAAGCCGGACTGGTCGAGGAGGAGAAGTCAGACGAAGTGCAGTCCACACCCCAATCCCCATTGAATATTTCTCCTCCCACTTGGCCCTGCCCTCCCTTGCTGGACTCCCGTATGACGACTCACGCGACTTACAATTGATCTGATTCGGATGTGGCTTTTTTCTTCATTATCATCTTTCTCATCTTCATTATCACCCGCTCATCGTCTCGATTAGCCATCGTTGCATAAATATGAGACGTTAAGCCCCATTAATCAATCAATCAATCAAGGGACTGTTTCTCTCCGTCGTGCAGAATCGCAATCTGTCCATCATGTAGTATGTACGATGTCATGATATATTTCTTTGAGTGTTCCTTGCTTTATTCTGTAGTAGGCAATTTTGCATCAAGGAGGTTCACCCTCCATCCCCCCCCCCCCCCCATGAATGTGTTATAAGCATTCACTGCACAAGGTTTTCTAACCCTAACACGCTATCTTCCCTTGCTTTCGTACCGTTGAGGATTACCAACGGGATGGAAGCTAGCAGAGGTGGTCAACAGTGTGACCGGCTTGTAATCAAGCCATTTAATTGCCCTCATTTCCACATCTTCCACAGTCGTTTCCTTCCCTTGATAGAACCCACGCCATGTCTATTTTAGTTTGCATCGGAAACAAATGAAACGTTTTGCAGCCGGTTGGAACGCACCGTGCCTAACGCATCTATCTATACCTATTTTGTCGAACTCCACCATTAGCAACGTTGAAGTGAACCAGTTGACACTGTAAACAGTAGTTTTAAAGGCATCCCATACATGATTAAACCATCTCCCTATGCATGCAGCAAGTATGGGGGCCCGGTCTACCCAAACGTAGGCTTCAGCTGAATGGTTCGCCCTGGGACTGACCGGCCCCACGTCTTCTGCCAAGTCACCATGTGGCTCCCCCCCCCCCTCATCTTCCTTCTTCTATGTCTTTTCCTGCGCCATTCATAGAATATTCCTTCAGAAATGAGTTTGGCAGAGTTACTACTGCCCAGGACTCAAAACACTTATTACTGGGATATCTCACTGGGATATCTGGATCAGGCCAACAGTAGAACCAACATTTGTCTGCAGCTACTTCTCAATTGCTTGAATATAAAATGTACCGAGAGGTTTGGAGAAGGCTACGTCCAATGGCTGCATCCTATGCGTTGTGCCTGCAACGTCCCCCGCCACTTCCTCCTGGGCAGCTGCGTCACGTGCGTTTGCGGCGTCGGCCGCGGCTTGTTCCCGGGCGGCTATCTTATGTTTCTTTGCCGCCTGCCTCTCCTTGCGTCGGAATCTATTATACGTCCGTGTCCACACCTTCCTCCTCGAACAGTGTATTTTCCTTAACTTTGATGTGGAGGATGTTTCATCCGTCGTAGGGACAGAGAAGTGTGACTCCTCTGACGCCGAGGAAGCTTCGGAGTCGAGAGATTCGTCTCTGTCGGACTTCGTGGCGCTGTCAATACTCTTGAAGTCGGGTGCGTTGTTCCTCAACTCTAGCACCACGTAGTAACCGTCCATGTGGTTCTGTCGGCCAATGCCAGAGAGCAGCAGGTGGTTGTACGGAGCATCTCCGCCTTTTCGGTAACACTGCAGGTTTCATATAACCTCCGTGTGATTTAGTTGTCTGTGCACCTTCAAGTTTAGTTCGTAGATGCGGGCAAATGCTAATGCCTCTAGTACAAATGAATTTAATTTAAAGCGACTACTATTAAATAAAAGTTTGTAGAATTTAAAAATCAAAAATGGAATTTTTATATATAATGTAAGAAAGAATAGTAAAAAAAGGCGACGGAACACCGGTTTTAGGCCTCTTCACCCTCCTCCTCAATCCCAGAGTCTGCTTCATCTTTGGGGACATCCCAATCCTCAATGTTAGGTAAGGCAGGCCATCATGTTCCATGATTGGGTCTTCAGATTCTACCTCGAACTGGTGTGTTTGCACGTCCTGACCATACCACTGGGTAATAAGGGTTCGCATCCTCGCGAGCCGAAGGGATGGACCTGCTAGGCGCGTGCCAGACTTTCACGTCCATAGACATCCAGCGTTGAAATGGTTATTGTTGTTATTTACACAAATTCCGACGTAGCTAAAATTACGTCCAAATTGGCGATAAATGCAGGCCCAGCCCAAATACTACAAATTGGCAACGTCTGCCGGCACCCTTCGATAATTGACATCCAACTTCTTTCCACATATTCCAACTTCTTTCACCTTTATTGATGCACAAATTTGTGAAAGACACAACATGCAACAACAAGTTTTGCAGTAGTGTCAACCAAGTGAAAGTCAGTACGGATGAGCTGTCGGAATCAAGATTTAGGAAGACCAAAAGTATTCCCACTCAATTTGTAATTATAATGGGTCTGAGCTTCAGTCAGATTGCCATAATCCCTGAATGGGGTGGGCAGCCGCTCTCGAAGCGGATATGCAGCATCTTCCAGGAGATGCCCAACTAACTGGGCTACATGTTTTTGGCAGATCTTCATTAACGATGGAAAGATTTAATAACCAGAGTAATATATTTTACTAGAAACCCCAGTAAAAACATCCAAAAACCTTCTGTTTGCATCACAGATACCTTACAATGTTATCGATGTGGTATAATGCTGATTGAAATAAGTAGATTTTATCTTACGCGATGGAGCTCGGTTTGAAACGTAGCCCCCATCAATGCAGCCTTATACATTAGGAAACCCCGACACCTGGAAATTAAGAACATTGTACTTCGTTGCGCTGAGTACTCCATCGATCCAGTAATTTACGCTATATGTAAAATTGGACTGTATAATTATCTATTTCTGATTCTGGCATAAAGCTTCATCGCTTTGTCGGTTTTGTCTTCTATTCATATTTCTCTATTTCGATTCGAGCTCAGTCAAACTAAACATTAAAAATTACTTATTATATGGGGCACAAGTACACATATCTCGTATACGTCAAGAGGCGTTGCTATTGAGGACAACACACTTACATACTTACATTAAATAAGCACGACACCCATACAACCTATACTGTATTAATAGAGGTTACTAAGCATACAACAGGTACACACTATTATATTGAGTGTGTACTCTGTGCAATAAGATCTTTTTCTTGAGGTACATTTAGTCCTTGAGCAAGGATCAAATTATTTGTAATGTACTATATTTATTTGCAGTGTTAAAACTACATTCCAGATGGCGTAACGGGTACCTAATAAGACTGACTAATGAGACGTATGAGCTTAGGCCTACCTCCTTCCCCGAGGGTTGTTATTCAGACATCAGGGGAGAAATCTAGATCGTCTTCTAAAAGTAAATCGAAATCGTCATCCACTCTGTTTCTCGGATTTCAGCTGTTATGATTTTTGTTTCTTGTACCCATATTTTAAGATTATTTTTGCTGTTGTGTTGTTATTTTTGTTTGTATTTTTGTTTTTTTCTTAAGGTTTTTTGGTACACTACTTTTTTACTTTTTTGCTATATATTTTGGGAAGATTTTCTGTAATGAAAGATTTAATACCCGGGAGTTCGGCATTTTACTAGGATACCCAGTAAAAACATCCAAAAATCTTCTCTTTGCATAAACAATGCTTTGCAGTTCTACATGACTAAATCCCGAGAGCTATGCCGGCGGAAGCGTATGCTTTTGGTAGGGCCACCCTTGCCGGACTGGTAGAGGAGGAGAAGTCAGACGAAATGCAGTCCACATCCTCCCCACTCCCGTTTCCTCCCCTTCCCTTTTCTTCCCCACCCTCCTACTTGACCCTTTCCTCCAAACACCCCCCTAGTTCATCTTCATATATCACCCACTCATTGTCTCGATTAGCCTCGTTGCAAAAATATGAGACGTTTAGCCCAAATATCAATCTATAGTTTGTCCTTCAAATTCTACTAACGTGAACTTGCAGTTGGAGTCGACAACTTATGATGCAATTACCGAGTGATTTCTCTTGTAATTCCAATAGTCGATTGGGTAGTCCACTGGAGTTAGAATGGGTTAATGCAATCGCCCCAATGCAATTTGGAAATTGAAATTTTTCCCAGAATACATTAACAATTCGATCACACTCTGCATGTGTCTTTGGATAAACTACTGTACTGTCGTGCAGGCAAGTGTTCACTGCAGCACAAAACTCATGCCAAATGGCCCCGACAGTGCTTTTTCCAACGCCAAACCTGCCCAGGGATATGCTTCCTTATCGTGGTGGGCAGGTATGCGTGCTTTGTTGATCCCGAGAGCTATGCCGGCGGAAGCGTATGCTTCTGGCAGGGTCACCCTAGCCGGACTGGTCGAGGAGGAGAAGTCAGACGAAGTGCAGTCCACACCCCAATCCCCTTTCCTCCCCTTTCCCCTTTCCTCACGTGCCCTCCTACTTGCCCCTTTCCTCCAAAGAGCCCACATTTTCATCTTCATTATCACCCACTCATCGTCTTGATTAGCCAAGTTGCAAAAATATAAGACGTTAAGCCCAAATATCATCATCATCCAATGCCAAAATGTCACCGATTGTTCTCAAATCGGAATTGCCTTAATAAAACATAAAGAGCAATAGCTACCCGCTTTTCAACGGTAATAGCAAGTCTCAATTTTGTGTCTTGTTTATAATGATATGGCCTCAACAGGTCACAAAGATTTTAAAACGTTGCTCGGCCTAGTCTAATTTTTTTTTTTTGAATCTGTCATCGTTCCAGCCCTGAACCGTTCTTTCCCAAAACGAAGAATGTGTGGCATATGCCCAACATGAGCGACTTAAGTCTGGGTTTGCTACGCAAAACAATCCCTCCATTTTCCCAGTCATGTGCATCTGTAATTAAATCTGACAAGGGCACTTAAAGGAGAGACTGCCACCTTATCGTGGTGGGCAGGTTTGCGTGCTTTGTTGTTACCGAGAGTTATGCCTGCGGAAGCGTATGCTTCTGGTAGGGCCACCCTAGCCGGACTGGTCGAGGGGGAGAAGTCAGACAAAGTGCAGTCTACACCTCAATCTCTTTTCCTCCCTTTTCCCCCCCTTTGCCCTTTCCTCACGCGCCTTCTTACTTGCCCCTTTCCTCCAAAGAACCCCCAATTTCATCTTCAATATCACCTACTCATCATCGTCTTGATTAGCCAAGTTGCGAAAATATCAGACGTTAAGCCCAAATATAAATAAATAATTTGCCATCTACCGAGACATAGCGACTTACAGCAGAGTTGGTAGACAGACATTTCACCTCGATAACATGCTCTTCACCGATTGCATCTGGAGAAGCACCAATAACTGGGGAGTTGCCACTTGAATTAGGCCAACGTTCTGGAAAGTTTTACATGTAATTTTCTTGACGACTTTAATTACTTGTGGTTCCAAGGCCCTACCTGTTTTCATCAGTGGAAAGTCTACAACGTTAGCTCCAAAAATCGACTCGACGAGAGAACCATCGATTGTTTTGCAGCGAGAAGCTTCGTAGAGTTTTGAAGCCGTGATGCGTCCAAAACGCAAATGATGCCACAAAGACGAGCTACTTTGAAGACGCATTTCCTTTTCAGCATCAACACACGGATCGTGGTCCATATGTTGGCACAAATTTCTAGAAAGTCCTCACTGGACAATCCTTGCCCTTTCGTTTGATGAACCAATACGACAGGTTATGTAATGAAAGGTAATGTCGTGGGTGTGTGTTTGACTTGGGCGACAATAGCTAAGTTCTGCTTTGACCATGGCCGGTTCGAAATTTAATTCTTTGCTTGTCAGCCATTCTAGTATTTCACCTTTTCGCCAGGCGGTCGTCGAAATCTTCTCCCTTTTAACCGAATGATAAGGAGCATTTTCCATTACCAAAACGGCACCGTGGTCCAACTTTGGTAGGACTGTGGAAGGACTCTTCCGAAACTGGAGACCGTTCATTTCGTCGTGGTAGTTGCCGCTGTCTCTTTTGGCACGAAACACCAGACAACTACTATGTCATAACACCAGGTAAAGCCAAAAGTCTATCGGGCACTAATAACCACGTCGTTGTGTGCCCTTAAACCCAAACTAACTAACTAACTACTATGTCGACCCATCCATTCTCGTTACCACTGTAGAGTAATACCAAACGAACTCCTTTTCCACTCGGATCTTTTAATCTACTCTTCAGACTCTCCAGGAATGCCTGACGAAAGGATTTCAAAGTTGTGTCCGTCCAAACTTTGTATTTGGTGTGACCGGCATTACACCAGGTCTCATCCAAATAATATATAGGCCTGTTGTTATAAAGGCTTGTTCTTCTACCTCCAGGTCGTAGTTACCAATATCCATTGCGATCCCATCCCTCCCTTCCCTTATCGCGTGTACTGCTATTTGGTTAAGAACCCACTCCATCATCCACTGCTGACGGTCTTCTTCAGACATGTTTGATATCATCTGGTTCCCTTCCGCGTCTGTCCAAATCACCGACGATGAAGATGGCGACCGGCTCAAAGTGTTCCCCTATAATCAGAAAACAAACAACAATATCAACAACTGTGAACCCGAAGGGGATTCAACTGAGCAGCGGTCGTACAGTCATTAACGATAGAAGGGTCGTAGTTACCAATATCCATTGCGATCCCATCCCTCCCTTCCCTTATCGAACCCACTCCATCATCCACTGCTGACGGTCTTCTTCAGACATGTTTGATATCATCTGGTTCCCTTCTGCGTCTGTCCAAATCACCGACGATGAAGATTTTCCCATTTTGCTGGCATGTCCTTGGCCAACTTCACTGCATACTGATATGCAAGAAGTCTTGCTTGCATGTACGTCAGTCTAAAGTGAATGCTTGAGGACTTCAGGAAGTATTCTTGTAGCATTAGCTCTTCTAAGACCGTGAATGCCTGTTCAACAGAATACAGTAAATCCTCGTTAACGAACATCAAGAGACCCAGAAATCGTCAGTTCGTAATATAAAAATTCGTAATATCGCAAAAACGTCGAAATCCAATAGCACCAGCCAAAACAAATGTATCTACAAACAATCAATGTTTTCCAATGGGTAGAAGTGCAGGTATGATGTTTTGTGCATGCGTAGTAGGCGGACTAAGTGGGCACGTTCGAGGCCTTCGTTATAACGAAGGCCTCGGCACGTTGCAGTGAGCAAGCCACGCCCCTCAACAGCTGTAAGGGCTGGCGCGCGCATCCGATCGCGCCGGCGGGCGAAGGAGGGGGAAGGGAAAACCAAGCACCAACAAAACAAGTAGCTGCCTGCGACGACGTACGCTCGGCGGACAAAAATCTTGATACCTACGCCTACTCTGCGAGTTGAGCTTGTTATGTCTAGAGAATGAAATAATAATTTCTTGCTAGTTCCCTTACTTCATTCCTTTATTAACAGCCTTTTTTTTTTTTTTTTTACTTAAACAATTTTCTTGAAACCAAATTTAAAATTGAGTTCCTTTCCTTGAATTGAGCATCAGTTGACAGAACGATTGGTGTACACTCTCAAGACATTCATCAAGGATTCATGAAAGCGCATGCTCAATGGGTTGTCAATCAAACATTTGTTAGTCTTATCACAAAAGTCCTTAACTTCCCAGCATGCGCAACTTTTGCCTCTCCGCCATGACATCAATACAAGAAAAAATCTTCCTCAAACAAGTGAAGTAGCCCTCATCTCTAGGATTTCCTATGGAGGAAAAAAGAACTCCTTTTGTAAATCTGTCAAGCAGCCTTACATTACTCTCCTCCCATGTTGATTGGATTAGAGAGCTCATGTTTTCTAACTCTGCTATGTTTTGGTTTTCAAGTGTCATACACCCAAAAGTGTTAAGGGGGTTAAATAGAGAGTTTATGTTGAAGGTATTTTAGGCAGTGGATACTTTCATGATGGAGTTCTGTCTGACTATCACAATGAAGGTGTCAAAGTAGTAAACATACCCTTTCTTGACAAATGTGGAGAGCTCTTCATTCTCACGTGTCATCTCCATTCTTTCCACAGTTATTATTCCTATCTTGTCTGTTCCCGATTTTGCATGGTGGGGTCCTCTCAAGACTACTCCTGAAAGCGATCTGATTATTGGATTTTCAGGGTCGTCAGATTGAATAGTGGCATATATTGGAAATATGGCTATCCTGGCTTTACTTTTGTTTGATTCAACAATGTCACTCTTGTAAGCTCCGCCCAGTCGAGAGTAAAAATTTGTCCTTTTTGAAGAGAATATGGCAGTGTTTGAAGTCAATAGCTCGGCTAGTATTACACTAGTGCTCTCCTCTGTTAGATTGATATTGGATGATCTGAAGCGGGCGGAACTTCAAGGAGAGTTTTGTAGCAACAGTACCCCATCGGAGTTCCACGTTTTCTCAATCGCCTTAAAGTTTCATCATACCAGGGATGTGGCCTTATTCATTTCTCTGAACTCTCTTTGTTGCATGCCCTCCCAACTTTCACAAAAGGACCTCTCTTTCATCTTGATCCCAAGTGCATTTTCTAGATTTCCAAACTCCTTATGCTGACCAGGTTTAGCTAACATGAATGTATTGGGTGGGTTGTTGGCTTTCCACATGGCTATGATATCATCTAGCATTTCTGTAGGATGCCATTTTGTTAAATCGTAACCGTACATGACCTTTTTCCTGAACCCATTTTCTTTCTTTATGTCTTCATTCAGAGTAGACAGGAAAAGATCCACCATTTCATCATCCCTAGATAACTCTGTTTCAATGTTTGATGACCATCCTTCAGGTAGTATTTTTCCTGTCCATGTTGTGAAATGTACCCTGTCGTCCTCATGTAGGCTTGTGAGGTTTTCAAGTAGCACTCTTGGGTGAACTGTTTTTGGTTCTATGTCAAAATCCCCCATCAACACTTCATGTGTCCAACGTTCTTATACCTCAAAAAGGTGTCATTTTCCCACTCTTTGATCATATCATTTAAAGCCTTACTGCACATCACTGATTTCTCCAAGTGTTCAAAGTCTTTTAATTTTGTCTCGATGATATTCATCTCTTGCATAATGATTCGCCTCCTGGTCATGAATGCTTTAGCTTAATGAAGACCCTCCGGAGGCTTTTCCATCTGATGGAGGGTAATTTCATTGTCAATTGGGTTTATAAAGATTGCTGAAGCATTGTCCCATATGTTTTCACGCATTTTGTTAAAGTTTGTTAGTGACCCATCAATGTTGGTTTCAAAATTAATAGTTTGTAATTAACAACCAACAACGAAATCTCCACAACAACTGGTATGCATTGAATCATGATGACTGCTTCACCTCTAATAAACGCAGTGATTCCTGGTTGATGCTTATAAGACCAAGCAAATTCTTCCGGAGATATACAAGCGATAGATATTAGATGATTGAGAGTAGTATACTCCATTTGACATAGTTTGGAAAGTAGAGAGTTGTACATAGTTTTCATTTGTTGAGACAGGTGATGTTCAATATATACAAATTTTGAGTTAGTGTAGAGGAACATATCCAGATGTTCTGTTATCATTTTAGCTTGTTTGAAGTAGAATGACGATGTTGTGGAAATTATCACTGATATCTTAGGATGCTCAGTTAGGAAACCATGCTCGTGGCATATCATGGTTTTAGTCTTCAGGTTGATTGCCATAGCATGGGTAGAACTATTAACTCCAATAGTTGTTTCTTGCCTAACGCATCTATCTGTACCTATTTTGTCGAACTCCACCATTAGCAACGTTGAAGTGAACCAGTTGTTACTGTAAACAGTAGTTTTAAAGGCTCCCCATACATGATTTAACTATCTCCCTTTGCATGCAGCAAGTATTGGGGCCCGGTCTACCCAAACGTAGGCATCGGCTGAATGGTTCGCCCTGGGACTGACCGGCCCCACGTCTTCTGCCAACTCACCATGTGGCTTCCCCCCTCCTCATCTTCCTTCTTCTATGTCTTTTCCTGTGCTTCATAGATAAGTTTGGCAGAGTTACTACTGCCCAGGACTCAAAACACTCCCCCCCAAACCTTGCAAACTCTGTAAGTGACAAAAGAGTTCTGTCCACAATCAACACAGTCAACAACTTTTAAAGGGAATGAGCTCAGCTCAGGTGATCGTCTCTTATGACTATGACTTCAGTGAACACTTCAGGCAGCTCAGTGCCTCCGTTCAAACATGTCTCTGGTGTGAGCTTGTCACTCGCAGAGTATGCTGCTTTAAGCAGTTGATGTTTCTCTCAGTCGTGGTGTCATTTTTTGAGGTTCGTTGGCAATCTTTGAATATTTGTGTTTAGATTCGAATCGCATGGTCTACATGGTCTCTCACAGTGGTCTACACGTTTTGTCCATTCATCTGGCATAACAGAGTCAAGAGCTTGTTGTCAAATTCTTTTTGTTTTCTTATTGGTGTATTCGCCATCCACACCGATCTTATCATTGTAGATTTTTTCGTTGCGGCCCAAATCAACTCTATTTGGTTGAACTGACAATGGTAAGGAGTCTATCCAGCGTTTTTCTTGTAACCCTTTGTGGATAATTTTCGGTCACAACAGACCAAGTTTGAAGAAAAAATGAATTTTTTTAATGAACCTTATATTTTACCATCTATTTAAAAGACACTTAAATAACTAACCCAAATGATGAAAAGATAATTAAATTAAATAATTTGTAATCGTTTCTCTTGTGACGAGGAAAAGAATGTTTGGAGCTTCATAAAATAAAAATCATGATTGTTGCTAAGGAAACGGGTTTTTTATTATGTTAATTTGTCCAACTTCTTTGAAGACAGCAATGGAATAATATACATTTAACATGGCATAGTGAAAGCAATGAACCATTATAGTTTTAATAGATTAGGACCAAGTGTCGGTTTCACCTGTTTACCTGTGACGACGGGGTGTCCCCCCTGCTGAAATCATTGTTTCATATCGTTATGGACTGTCCTAACGACAACCTTAGACATGTAATGGATAGGACATAGTAAGATATCAAGACCCTTCTGGCATACTGTTGTATTTGCTATTGTTTGATAAAGGTGTCTGCACAATTTTTTGGGGGGAAATTATTTAATATAATACAAATATTGTGTTAGAACCATTAAAACAAGTAATAATCAAAAGAAGTAACGGAATAAATTTGCACTGCCTTGTTAAGGCTTGTTAATGTTAATGTGGAATAAAATGTGACAGCTTACTCTGACAGGAATGGAAATCCAGCCTTTACTTCCTTGGCAGGTAATTTGTCATTGATCAGAAGGCGTTGGATGCAGTATGTCTTCTCCATCCAAGAAGGTATGTTTGGGTCACTGTGGTCTGCATTCTCAAAACACTCCAGAAGGGTCTCCCACATTCTCTGAAGGGATTCCAAGGTTTCCCCTTCTGGAAGTGCCGCAGGTTGCGTGTTGACGTACGCAAACACATCCTTCTTGGATTGTCTTTTCTTTCCGGCAACTGGTGGAAATGCACTTCTACGGTTGCAGTTTTCTATCCTTGTTTCCAGTTGCCGGAATAGGTGGTAGCTTGTTACTTCGTTATCCTCACTATAAACATCTGCAAATGTGCAGGGCCAATCCTCAGCAATCTTTTGGGCAATCTGTTTAGGTTGTAGTCTTACCGTTAGCCTGACGTTCTCGTAGTGTCGTGGATTGGCGGCGACTGTTGTTGTCCTCCAGTTGTAGGAGTGTTATGTATGGATGGTATGTGTAACTTGTCTGTGTGTTTCCAACCCAGCTCGGGCATACTCTGGGTCTGAAAAATTAAACAACATGAAGGTATGATTTTAAGATTGGCCTTGAAGTTACAGAAAGTAGGCCTACCTAATCTACGATTAACCCCATGGATTTTAAAACGTGAGCCGTGCTTTCGTTTGGCCCTAGACTACAAAATGATAGGGCCTACAATGCTTTTAACCTAGCTATTAGGCCTATAGATAGGCCTTCGATGAACTTCCCGGCAATATCAGTGATTGCTCTGCGCATAGAGTACTGAATCCTTGCCTGATGTTTGATGTAAATGTTGCAAAATGGTTTTGTAGAGTGTAATATTCCCGAGGCCTGGACCTTGACAACGATTTTCAAAGAGGCTAGGTTTAAGGCCGAACTAACTTTAGGCATTAGTTCGTTTAGATTGAACATACAGTTTCTTTCAACTCCCTTGAAAAGCATCACATCTAGGTTGATAAACATTATCCAACAAGCCCTGTTACGGTATTGGTTACCTGCATAATCATGTAAATATGCCTATTTGTATTTTTAGGCCTAGCCTAGCTAAGGGCTTAGGCCTAGACATTAATGCTGGTTCAAGTGTAGGCCTATAGGCTTAAGTATAGTGTACGATTGGCGTCAACGCTAACTTCAACTTCAACACCTTGATAAGCCTGTATATTCATATGGAAGCATTCACGATTGCAGAAATGCGTCAACCGTCAACTTGAACCGTCAACGTCAAAGTTCAACCCTTTCCAACTTTTGCGATTGGCGTTAACGTTTGACGCTCGCGCATGCGCATTCACATGTCACCAAAGAGGTTCCCAAGAAATGTCTGTTCGTTTTCCAAAGAAAGCATTTTCTTCTTATGATTTTGTTTATGTTCACTGGCACATTGTTTACCTGTTGTTTATCTCGTGAATGCCTCGTGTCAACATGGACGGGAACACACCAAACCTTCTACGTCTTCTCAACCTTTTTTGGAGAAAAGTGCGCCAATAATAAGCGGCTGAAATAATCACGACATTCATTAAAGTGAAATACTCCTCCCCTGTCATGATGTTGATTAAAGACCAAACGCCCACAAATAATAACCTCTAAATGACAACCACAAACCAGCTGTTGTTTACATAAAACCACCGAATGCTCTACATCACAACCACGGGAACCAAGGTCTACTTGATCTCCTGGCGGATGCTCGTCGGGAGTTCGACGAGCCTCCGCTAGGCGAAGATCAAGTAGACCTTGACGGGAACAACGTGTAGAGATGGCCGTGCAATAACGAAGATCAACGAAGTTCACCGATGAGTACCGACGCAGCTTCAGTTGCCGTCGAATCGTGAATCAAAAACGCTAACGTGAATCTATTAACGGTTGACGATTCAAGTCGACGCCAATCGTAAACTAGGCTTTACTTGTAGCATTGAGGTTTGATTCAACATTACCAACTAATGGGTGCGCGTAGGCTTCTACCACCAATTTCTCGGATAGAAACGTTTCTCTACCGGTTTCCATGTAACTTTGTTGATAACCTGCCCCGTCGCCCCTCCGATCTCCCTTAATAATCTTGACATGTCCTCCCCTGCCTCCTCCTTGTACGTTCCCCGCTTCACTCTCCTGATGTCGTTTGTTCCCACCATTATTATAAGCGCACCTGGTGGCCTATAGTAGAGTTTCAATGTCGCGTGGGAAGTTCGAATTTCACAGACAAACTTTGATATTGACGAACTCGAACTCAAAATTAAACCATTCGAATCCGCACCGAACGTTCTCAGAGTTCGAGTTTCGTTCGCACAACCCATATTTGTATGTATTCCCGCATCAATTTCCCGCCATTACTGGCAATGCTGAACGTAAAAGCTCCAGTAGCTTCAGCATACTGAACTTGCTGGGATAGTAGTAAACTGAACGCTCAGTATAAAGTGCTGTCAGCAATTTTCGGAATGCATCTAGTAAGCTTGCTACTAGTTCAGTAAGTCCAGCAAATAACGGAACCTACCCAAACTATTTGTAAGATGGTAATTTGTATCAAACGTACGTTTTACTTCATCCACAAACCACTCAAACTATTTCAAAGTTACATTAAAGATGGCTTAGTGAGTAATTACATATATAAATTAGCAGTGCACAGAAAAATGCCATTCATTAAGTACATTAAAATCAAGAAAATGCAAATACGATACGAATAATGGAACTAAACAATACACACACTTGTCAATTCAACCTCAAGCTAGAACAGAATTTAGTTGAATGTTAAAAGAAACAGTAACACACAAGCATAGAAAGCGAGCATTGTCGGTTTTAAAACTAAAGGAATATCTACATACTACATTAAGAATAACATTATTATGAAGATCCAATACACCCGCACAAGTTTACATTGAATAAGCAGACGGAATGAATCATTCTGCTAAATCCAGTTTCATTCCATGGTCATTCCGTGGTCATTATGATTGATTATACAGACATAAACAAGCATTCAATTTATCTTAAGGTGAATCGACCCCCCCTGAAAAAACACTTTTGCTAGGAATTACTTGTAAATGTGTATGTGTGACGTCTGAAGTGTACCCCTCCTCCCCCCCACTTCCGCAACTCCGACCGACCTCCGCGCGCTTCGTTCTGATTTCAGTCGAGCGCTGGCTCTGGTCAAAGTCAGGTCACGCCCGGCCCAGGCACCGCTCCGCTTACATGGTGTCATGTTTCCCCCCAATACTTGGATTAAATCTGTACATTTGCGTTCTCAACTACTGTTGAGCGGTGCTAGGACACAAGGAGACAATTTCTTTGCGCAAATTACCTGTCTAGACCCGTAAAGTAGTTACGGCTGGACTGCGACACGAGCAAACTGGTGCGCTTTACATCCGTGTACGTAAATCACCAACACTCGAAAAGTTTTTTACGTAGGCTTGAGACTGTAAGCATTTTGGGAAGATAAGGGTCGAGCGCATGATATGCACTTCATTTCTTGAAAGTGATTCTTTTCATAATTAAGTTATGGAATAGTAAACACAGCATATACTCAAGTGCCTTTTCACCGGGACACGAAAAAATTCATTAAAAAAAACTGGTCACATAATTGTGTTTCAAAATTGTATTCCATCATTCCTAAGATAGCAACCTATAGCATACTACATTTTCGTGTACGTGACAAATATGGTCTAGAGGTGTAATTACATGAACGTAAAGACTTTTGCAGCTATTGGTACACGTAAAAAATAAAAGTGTAATTTTTTTTAAACCACTTTTTGCAGACACCTTCAGACACCTTCATCAAAAAAACTTAATTTGAAAAAGTTAACTTACCTAGATAGTAGATACCTTCACCTTAAAGCCTCGACCTGAGTGATTTCTGATGAAGGCACATACAGTACATGTACCTTCACATCGAAGCACGCATTACAAAATGCCTCGACGTCCCTTACCACAATCTTCTTCGACCTAGCTACATTTTGTATGTGACGTTTTACGACGGCTCCTATGTCATTTGTACCATACGTACAACATACTCAATCCACAAACCACACAAACTATTTCAAAGTAACATTAAAGATGGCTAAGTGAGTAATTACATATATAAATTGGACGTAGTTATGCAGAAAGGAACCAACCCACACATATCTGGAAAATGGTTACAGCGGTTCTAGTATTACTTATGATAAAATCTACATTAATCCCAGGATATCCACAAAATCATGTTAAATACACTAGTTATATGTTAATTTAAGGAGAAGAAAATATTTCCAAAATATTTGTATTTTGGTTGCTAATACGAAAAATGTTGGTTGGTTCCTTTCTGCTTACTAGGATAAGTCAAAAACAAAAAATAAAATGTGGGTTGGTTCCTTTGCTTTTACTATTTTTGATGAAATAAAGTTTGACAAAAAGTGATGTATTAGGATTTTAAATGAATAGGTTGTAGTTTTTATATCATGTGGATGTATTAAAATATATATTTTTTATTAGAAGATACATGTTTTAGTTTTTATCTTGTTTATCTCACAGCTTACAACTTTATTTAAATTATTAGGTAGATTAATATTCTTTATAATATCAGTTTATAAAAACATTTGTGAATATTTTATGTGAAAAAATGTCACATAAAATACGTACTGCTGTTTATGAAGAGACAAAGTAAGGTAACAAGAAAATTGTATTCTGTGAACATGTTTTTTAAAGAACATTTTTGCCTGTCTGTTGAATGGTTCAAAGGGTCTTATTCCATAGTAAAGTCTAATGAACCAACAAAACTATCAACATCGTCAATAATATTGACAGCTCCATTTAACTTCGGTATTGATATATCTTTCCCATTTGGCTATGAAGGAACAAGCAAATCAACGAAATCGAAAATGCCTGGACGACCACGCTGATTCCGTTGAACATCAACATCAACATATTCCTCATTAAAAGATGTTGCTTTGGGTATTTCAAACCCAATGATCAGGATCAACAAAAATTCTTCTTTCCTCCACCTGTGCGTCATTAAACACTTGAATGTGTGGCTCGGGTACATTATCGTACTAAACCCCAACTACGAACACATTGGTTGCACTAGGCCTAGCCAAATTTTCTTGATTTAAATGAGATTGTAACAGAGAATTTAACTTTTCATCACGCCATGCTTCCATTTTTGTAACATTAACCTCAATAATTGCAACGGCTTCCTACTCTGCTTTCAACATGAACATCCGGCCGAACTTTGGGTTTATATATAGATATGGGATTCTTGTTTTTATCCTTAAAA
The DNA here is from genome assembly GCA_945910005.1 of Isoperla grammatica. Lineage (NCBI taxonomy): Eukaryota > Metazoa > Arthropoda > Insecta > Plecoptera > Perlodidae > Isoperla > Isoperla grammatica. The sequence continues at coordinate 16,893,444 of OX246744.1, forward strand.
TCAAATTTAAGGAATATAAATGTTCTGAAAACAACAACAACAAAATATAATCAGAATGAAAAGAAACATAAAATGTTGCATTCTCACATTAAGCAAAAAAGAACCAAGTGGGTTGGTTCCTTTCTGCAAAACACAAAATGTTGAATTTTCTTGTGTGGGTTGGTTCTGGTGCGTATAGAGAGCAGCACATGTATAATATTAAGTTGGGAATTAACACATACTTGGAGGCATCTATTGTCAATGCTTGGAACTATTTTTCTAAAAAAAAAAAATATTTGTGGGTTGGTTCCTTTCTGCATAACTACGTCCGATTAGCAGTGCACAGAAAAATGCCAATCACTAAGTAAATTAATATCTAGAAAATGCAAATACGATACGAATAATGGAACAAAACAATACACACACTTGTCAATTCAACCTCAAGTTTTAGCTTGGAAGGCAGGGGGAGTGCAGTACAAACAACACTTCAGATTTTTGTCGACATTTTTGTTCTGCTGTAATTGTTGTCAGACGTTTCATTGAGACATAATATTCAACTGCCTTATTAATGGTTTCGTCAACGAATCGAACTACTACTGGCATTTGTTCATGGTGACCACAATCACTTGTCTCATTAACCATCGGAGACCCAACCTTACCATCTAATTTCTGGCGAATCTGTTTTGTAGCATCACATTGTACAGTGAATTAAGTACGCCATTTTCACTTCTTTTATTCACGTAGGCCTAAGTAGCATTTCGGTGTACTTGGGTGACGTGGTCATTCATCAAAGGATCGTACTTAGGTAACATCCCTACCATATCTCTAAGTAGAGCCTTTTTTCGCGTGAATTTGATGACTCGTCGTGTCCTCTAAATGGCCTTCCTCCCTTTGCCAAGATCAAAGTAATGTCAATAAGATGTGTATCTGCCTATTTTTTGTACCTCCAAAGAGCCTTCAATTTCATCTTCATTATCACCTACTCATCGTCTTGATTAGCCAAGTTGCAAAAATATAAGACGTTAAGCCCAAATATCTATCCATCTATCTATCTATCTATCTATCTATCTTAATCATATATATCTTATTCAAGAACATTAAACCTGCTATACATTGAATGTTACCCTAACTACCGCCCTTTTAAGGTCCTTTTAAGGACCAAAATTGTCTCAAGAAAGAGCGCGGCAGTCAACCCGAAAATCTCAACTATCATATAATTATATATACACATATACAGGGGCGTTTTAACAAGTTTGGCGCCCATAGGCCCAAACTTCCACGGCAACCCCCCCCCCCCCCTGCTCCCCATACCCCCACCATGATTAATTTTTTATACGATAATATTACTTACACAATCACCAATAATTGCATCACAGTCGACTCTCGGCGTTGGTATTTTTTATAAAGGCTTCTTGCGAGTTTTTTTCCGCAAACTCCTTTATGATACGGCCAAAGGAAATCTTCTCTGTCATGTCACTTTCTATTGCAAGTATTGATAGTGCATTCAGACGCTCTTGGCCCATCGTCGATCTGCAGTAGTTTTTGACACGTTGCGGTGTTGAAAACGAACGTTCGCCTGAACAGTTAGCATTACCTCGATGTGTACATTAGGGTAAACGGACTTGAGTTCGTGTTTAACTATTAATTTGCCTATGCAAATAGCATTCACAGATTCGACCAGGTCTAAACTCTTAAGGCAACCTTTGAAATGGAGACATTCTTCGGGAAAAGTGTTTTCCAAATCATGACTATAGGTATCCTTAAGTGTTGACGCACTTTTTATTATGTCCGCAGAATCCATTTTAACAAAGCTTTGTCAGAAATCCAAATTTATTGTTAAGTTCACAGTATGCTGTCTTCCTCTTTTTCAGTTTTGATAATAAGGAATCGATTATTACAATAAATGTATTTATTCTATAATTTTCTTTCCCTGTCATTAACACGTCGTCTGACGATTCCAACTCTCCGAACTGGACTACACGTTTAGGTTTGCGCTTGCTGTCAAATGCGTAATCCTAAAGAGACCTTAGAGTTTTTTCCAGTGGGATTGTTGAAAAAACTAGTTGTGAAGAGAGAATTTCGTCTGAAAGGAAAAGCCATAGTTTGGGTTAAGTTGGATTGCACTGTTATAGAAAATGCACTGTTGTTACTGTCTCCGTCTGTATTTTCCTTAGTTACATGTAAACATCTATTGCTAGGCAACGTAATAAAACACTTTATTGATATTTCCACTGCTTTTTATAGTTTTTGAAACTTGCCACAGCTACTGCCTAGTAGATGATACAGATGCTATAATTTTGAAACTTGCCACAGCTACTGCCTAGTGGATGATACAGATGATACGGTTCTTTACAATACCCCTTCAAAAATGTGTATAACTGCTTGTTTTTATATACAATGTTTGTCCTCTTAAAATATATTACGTACCATATTATGAAAAAAAAACTTCTTATTTCTATATGTAAATCATTAAACTTGACATTTTTTATATCTACTCTCTTTAAATTACGATCCAAGTTATCCGTAACCCTAAAGCCTCATATTACAATTGTATGCAATGGAGAAGAGGAATTATCATAGACATAGTTGGATACTCTTCAGAGACACCTCACGTGTTGCTCTGTCCAGTGGTTCAAGCACTTTGATTGATCCCTCCGCCAGCAGCCACTCAGAGTTCGACAAATTTTCGACTTTCGTGAACCATCAACTAACTGCAGAAATGGCCTGTCTGATCTGCCCCACTAGACGTTGGAGCATTGCATGTTGACTGTTCCAACGCGTGTCGACGTCCTGAATCAAGGAATGTCCCGGTAAATGAAGAGTAAGTTGGCAGTCTTCAAGGCCATTCAATGCAGCCCTTGTCCAGCAGTTGCATTGTTGTGGTCATGTGGATACCAGGATTGATTCCTAGTTCTCGTAGTACTAGGCACCTTCCAATGTTTCCATCATTGTAGGCTAAAATGGCATCATGTACACATGATAATTTTGTTACTTGAAACTGTATCCTCGAGCACATCTGATGGTTCACTTTGAACTAGCTCTAGATCTAGGTCTTTATATTGTTAAGGTGTAAACTGAAGCTTTTTGCTTGAAGCACTAGTAGGCCTAGAGCTAGTAGCTTGGTCTCCAACATAATCTGAGTCCAGATTAGGAGTTCGTAAAGCTAGGCCTAAGCCACGGTCCAGGCCTACATTACTTGACACCCTAGGCGTAACTTCACCAGGATTTTCGACACGATCGTTAATACTTTCAATAGAAATAATGGTACGCATTTCCGCCTTCCTTTTCTTAAGAGCCTTACCACAACTAGGCATATTTGACGTATAATAACACAGATACAGTTGCTAGATGTACTTGACAGCAATCCCAAGTGAAACACAAGAAACATCTGACATCTGACAGTAAACAATATTTCCACTGCACTTCTAATGGTTAATTCAACTTTTAAACATGTTAGCCAACCTAAATGAAAACCACGAAATGTCCCCGTCACTGTCAATAACACTAAACCAGGAGGTTCAAATTCAAATAAAAAACCATGCTATGCACATTATGCTTTTAGTTGCAGCCATTTGCGCTGAAGAAACTGCTATCTTATCGTGGTGGGCAGGTTTGCGTGCTTTGTTGATCCCGAGAGCTATGCCGGCGCAAGCGTATGCTTCTGGTAGGGCCACCCTAGCCGGACTGGTCGAGGAGGAGAAGTCAGACGAAGTGCAGTCCACACCTCAATCCCCTTTCCTCCCCTTTCCCCTTTCCTCACGCTCCCTCCTACTAGCCCTTTTCCTCCAAACAGCCCCATATTTCATCTTCATATATCACCCACTCATTGTCTCGATTAGCCTCGTTGCAAAAATATGAGACGTTAAGCCCAAATAATCAAGACCAGATATTGTAGTTATGCTTTCGAATGCGTGTCTTTAAAAGATAGCTGTGAGTTCAGCTATCACTCTATGGCCAAATAAATGTTATCATTGAGTTCAGGAGACATAGACGATTGAATTAGCCAAAACAAATAAAATACACATATTTTTGATCTAGGTACTTTTAAGTTTTAACTCACATAGCTTTGTAGTTAAATGGTTGCTCATCAACATTCCAATTATTGTCAAAATCAATGGGATTTTTAGACAATTTAGTATGGAAATCGTGATGGTTAAAATATTCTCTCTTTGTATTTGTTACACATAATGTAGGCCTTTTAAGTAATTCAGTTTAAGAAGGAGGTTATTATCAGAAAAGTCATAACAATGTTTGAAAATATATGAGGTTGTCTCGATTAGCCTCGTTGCAAAAATATGAGACGTTAAGCCCAAATAATCAAATCATGAGGTTGAGAGGTTGCAAATGAGGTTGACCTGCCCAGGGACTGCTACCTTATCGTGGTGGGCAGGTTTGCGTGCTTTGTTGATCCCGAGAGCTATGCCGGCGGAAGCGTATGCTTCTGGTAGGGCCACCCTAGCCGGACTGGTCGAGGAGGAGAAGTCAGACGAAGTGCAGTCCACACCCCACTCCCCTTTCCACCCTTTTCTCCTTTCCTCACGCGTCCTACTATAGGTCTCGCAAAACAACCTCGGTAATGCTTTCGTCATCAATCAATGACGTGTTTACGGTCTCGGCCAACCCGAGCAGGTATCTGAATTAGCCACGGTCGCTGGTTGGCTGCCGCTCACCCACCCGTGACGGAAGCATTACCGAAGATCTTTTGCGGCGAGTTTACTTGCCCCTTTCCTCCAAAGAGCCCCCAATTTCATCTTCATTATCACCTACTCATCGTCTTGATTAGCCTAGTTGCAAAAATATAAGACGTTAAGCCCAAATATCATCATTGGGTCTGAGTCGCTTGAGGAGCAGGTTCTCCTCCCTGGCCTGCTTACGTCTGTATTCTTGTTGTCCCCTCAGCCTATCAATAACCCGAGACCTGGACAGGCGGCCGGCCTCTTGTCTTTTTGCTGGTCTCGTGGGAGCTGGGACATGATCCATCTTCTCCCTTTCCCTCTTTTCACGGCCCTGTCAGCAAGAGTAAATCTGTAGTAACGCGACTGATATCATCGCGTTGATAGAAGTCCTCAAACATTTTTACAGTTTTAGGACCAATGCGGAAATGTGCCTGCTTAGTGCGGTTCTTAAATGAGAGTACATTTTTACCCTTCATTTCACTGATCTTGACCAGTAAAGTCCTTCTTGACCGAGGAGATTCCAGGAGGCCTTTAGGTCAAAGCTTTTTCCACAGCATTGCCAATTGCTGAGGACAACATCTTTTTAGGTGGGTGGTTTGCCAGAAATGGCCAGGCTTGTTTCACTGACTCAACAGCTCGTGAGGCATTTAGTTGTATCCACTGCGCAACATATGTCTTTTGCATCATATCTGATACTGTTTCTATATTTGTCAGCTCAAGGGACTTGTGCATTTCAAGGAGCAACAAACTTGTTTCCTCCTAAGAGACAGAGGTTTCCCCCTCAGGAAATACATCCGGCTGCCACGCGACACAGCCATATGAATTCTGTTTGCGCTTTTTTCTTGTTTCTGTGCTTGTATTTGAGTTTGTGTGGCTCGGGCTGTTGTCTGGGTCGTCTTCGTTCGCCTCTGTAGTGTGTGGCTCAACTGCTTTCAGGCGAGTTTTCCTAATCCAGTTCTCGAGTAACACCTTATTAAATAGTAGGCCGAAGAAAGTTTCGCGGCCCTTTCCCACAAATTGTTGACCAATCCTATCCCCCAATTTTGGATACCGTCCAACGATGGCTCGAGCCACACTCTCAACATCATGACGTGCAGTAGTCTTTAAGAGATGCCCAACTAACTGGGCTTCATATTTTGGGCAGATCTTCATTAATGAAAGAAAGATTGAATAGCCGGAGTCATGTATTTTACAAGAAACCCCAGTAAAAACATATACAAATCTTCTCTTTGCATCACAGATACCTTACAATGTTTTCGATGTGGTATCATGCCGATTGAAATAAGTAGATTTTATCTTATGGATAAAGCTCGGTTCGAAATGTCAAATCAATGCAGCCTAATACATTAGGAACGTTTCGTCCTGCCCAGGGACTGCCACCTTATCGTGGTGGGCAGGTTTGTGTGTTTTGTTGATCCCGAGAGCTATGCCGGCGGAAGCGTATGCTTCTGGTAGGGCCACCCAAGCCGGACTGGTTGAGGAGAAGTCAGACGAAGTGCAGTCCACACCCCAATCCCCTTTCCCCCCCACTGTCCCATTGAATATTTCTCCTCCCACCTGGCCCTGCTCTCCCTTGCTGGACTCCCGTATGACAACTCACGCGACGTACAATGGATCTGATTCGGATGTGGCTTTAGTCTTCATTATCATCTTTCTCATCTTCATTATCACCCGCTCATCGTCTCGATTAGCCATCGTTGCATAAATATGAGACGTTAAGCCCCATTAATCAATCAGGAACGTTTCGAGCCAAGTTGCAAAAATATAAGACGTTTAGCCCAAATATCAATCAATCTAAGTACTCCATCGATCCAGTAATTTACGCTATATGTAAAATTGGACTGTAAAATTGTCAATTTCTGATCCTGGCATTAAGCTTCATCGCTTTGTAGGTTTGGTCTTCTATTCATATTTCTCTATTTCGATTCAAGCTCAGTCAAACTAAACATTAAAAATTACTTATTATATGGGGCACAACTACACATATCTCGTATACGTCAAGATGCGTTGCTATTGAGGACAACATACTTACACACTTACATACATACATTAAATAAGCACGACCCCCGTTCAACCTATACTGTATTAATAGAGGTTACTAAGCAAACAACAGGTACACACTCCTGCCCATGGACTGCTACCTTATCGCGGTGGGCAGGTTTGCGTGCTTTAATGATTCCTAGATCTATGCCGGCGGAAGCGTATGCTTCTGGTAGGGCCACCCTAGCCGGACTGGTCGAGGAGGAGAAGTCAGACGAAGTAAAGTCCTCACCCCAATCCCCTTTCCTCCCCTTTCCCCTTTCCTCACGCTCCCTCCTACTCCTACTTACCCCTTTCCTCCAAACAGCCCCCTATTTCATCTTCATATATCACCCACTCATTGTCTCGATTAGCCTCGTTGCAGAAATAGGAGACGTTAAGCCCAAATATCAATCTATCATTTAGTCCTTGAGCAAGGATAAAATTATTTGCATTGTATTATATTTATTTGCAGTGTTAAAACTACATTCCAGATGGCGTAACGGGTACCTAGTTAGGCTGACTAATGAGACGTATGAGCTTAGACCTCCTTCCCCGAGGGTTGGTATTCAGACATCAGGGGAGAAATCTAGATCATCTTCTAAAAGTAAATCGAAATCGTCATCCACTCTCTGTGTTCCTCGGATTTCAGCTGTTATGATTTTTGTTTCTTGCACCCGTAATTTAAGATTATTTTGCTGTTGTGTTGTGTTGTTATTTTTGTTTGTATTTTTGTTTTTTTCGTATGGTTTTTTGGTACACTACTCTTTTACTTTTTTGCTATATATTTTGGGCAGATCATCGTCTCGATTAGCCATCGTTGCATAAATATGAGACGTTAAGCCCCATCAATCAATCATTGGGCAGATCTTCATTAATGAAAGGTGCAATACCCGGGAGTTCGGCATTTTACTAGGATACCCAGTAAAAACATCCAAAAATCTTCTATTTGCATAAGAAATGCACTGCAGTTCTTCTTAAAAAAAGAGTTGACGTGTAAGGGTTGAATGTACTCACCTCAAACAAGAACGGCCATGTCTGCCGAATACCGTCCGTTGTATTTTCTTTGTCAGTTATGTCCAGTCGCTGGCTGGTAAAGGTTTGTGGCATGAATTTGAGAACTGTCTCCTCGTCCCTCTCACGAGGTGATTTCACAAACTCGTCTTTAAGCCATTCCTTTTTTTCTGTTTGACTTGAAAAAGTCTCGCCCTCCGGCAATTCACGTGGCAGGAAATTAACTGTTCCATACATTTCTTTTTGTGTATTGCCTTTTCTCCTTTTGACTGTTGGCTCATCTGGGTCTGCTACCTCAGATGAGTCCATTCGTTTGATGGATCGATTAAGGGTTTTCATCCTTCCCATTAGCTTTCGCTCTATTAGGCCAATGCCATCCCCAATTAACGCGCCGTCATCGTTGAAAGTTGCAGCGAATGTAGAGGGATGCAATTGGACTAGCTGCGTAGCAATCCTCTTTAAAAATGCTTTTCCTGGATGGCTATTGATGGATTGAATTTCATTACTTATAGTTCTTATTACTTCATTGATTTCAGATGTTGTGGCCAGTTTCTTTTTCTCCATTTTTTTTTAATGGAAGGGCTGAAATGATTGTATAGTATGGTAAACTCGGATAAAGCTGACTTTGGGGTGGTGCAATTTGAAGTGGTTGGTTCGGCTGCGGGGGTTAGACACTGTTGATTTAGTGGGGCTGCAGATGGCAAATTGGCAGGGCTGTCGATTTCTTTTTTAAAGAAAGCTGCTACTGCTTTCTTAAGTTTTGAAGCCTGAATAACTTTAAAATGAGGCATCATATGTATTTCAAAGTCAAAGTCTTGAAGGTCTTCCATCTCTGTAACTCCTATCTCATCAAACGATTTTTTTATTGCATCTTCATCGACCCCTGGCACAATGGTCTTGATGAACTCGATGATTCTGATCCTGCCCATGGACTGCTACCTTATCGCGGTGGGCAGGTTTGAGTGCTTTAATGATTCCTAGAGCTATGCCGGCGGAAGCGTATGCTTCTGGTAGGGCCACCCAAGCCGGACTGGTCGAGGAGGAGAAGTCAGACGAAGTGCAGTCCACACCCCAATCCCCTTTCCCCCCCACTGTCCCATTGAATATTTGTCCTCCCACTTGGCCCTGCTCTCCCTTGCTGGACTCCCGTATGACGACTCACGCGACGTACAATGGATCTGATTCGGATGTGGCTTTATTCTTCATTATCATCTTTCTCATCTTCATTATCACCCGCTCATCGTCTCGATTAGCCATCGTTGCATAAATATGAGACGTTAAGCCCCATTAATCAATCAATCAACTTGCCATTAACCATAACAATCTCCATACCATAACGAACCAAACTCGCCTGTTCCTCTCCATCCCTTTGCAGTTATGGCAAAGCTGGTTTCAGTCTTCCGTCTTGTTTTAAATCTTTATTTACTGTTTCCTCGTAGCATGTCTCGTTAATGGTCGCACTAATAACTCATCAACTATATTTGACTTCATTGAATCAAGCAACAACACAGGAAGAACAACAGCAGAAAAACGAACGACAATCCCCTGCAAACTACAAACTGCTGAGTATGATATATTATGGAAAGCGGGCGACTCGGTTACCTTCGTGAAAAATCCGAAAATAAACGAAGCGGCCGGCCTCCTCTGGCATCTTATTGCACGTGCAGCAACTTAGGCGGGGAGGGCGTGAGTATGCCTACCGCATTCCCCCGCACACCGCTCAGGTACCATAGAGCTGAGGCCCGGGCTCACAAAGTTCCTCGCGTTTCTACTGGTTCAACGCGGCTAGCAGCCACATTCTGAAGAGGCGCGAAACTTTGAAACGTTGAAAATTTTTTGTTTGAAAACTTTTACGATAAATATGTATATTATTTAAGATGAACATTTAAATACATAGAACCATTTTAAACAAGATCACAGACAAGATTAATCCTCCTCCCTCCGGAAATGTTTGAGGAGGCCCGGCCTCCCTTGCCTCCCCCCACCAGCCGCCACTGTGAGCCACCTAAATCAATTCTTCATATATCACCCACTCATTGTCTCGATTAGCCTCGTTGCAGAAATATGAGACGTTAAGCCCAAATATCAATCAATCAATCAATATAGTGTGTAGGTATGCATAGTGTAATGACATCAAACAAACTGTGTGCGCTATGCGCAACAAAGTTTCATAAAATGATAATTTCATACCTGTGGGTTGAAGCTTTGAATATGTGCAATGATCAAGGTCTTGTCCAATTTGTTCTTTGGAACATGTTTCTTAGGTATTGTTAACTTTGTGCCCGTTTGACATGTTTATCAGAACAAATGATAATGCTTTAATAATAATACCCACCTCCACCTGGATGATTCACTATTTCACCGCTAGCTAACTGTGCCACATGGTTCCGATTGGTCAAGAAAAGATTCGAGCCTGTCGAAAGTTTCGTTTCCGCGGGAAGTCGAGACTTACGGGCCACGAAATGCAGTGTTTCGACGAGAGGGAAATCATTCCTAATTTTAATAAGAATTGGCTGCATATGTGGCCAAATCACTTTGGCCCTGTGATCTATTTTGTCCGAGACAGTAGTAAATGACTCAGATGTAAGGTTTGGCATCCCTGGTTCATTATGAGAAATCGTGGGATAGAATACATCTGTGTGTAGCGAGAGCTGTTGTTTCGAAGCACCGAAATGCATTGATTACACTTCTTCGCCACCCTAGCCGGACTGGTCGAGGAAACGAAGTCAGACGACCTGCCCAGGGACTGCTTCCTTATCGTGGTGGGCAGGTGTGTGTGCTTTGATGATTCCTGGAGCTATGCCGGCGGAAGCGTATGCTTCTGGTAGGGCCACCCTAGCCGGACTGGTCGAGGAGGAGAAGTCGGACGAAGTGCAGTCCACACCGAAGCCCCTTTCCTCCACCTTCCCCTTTCCACCCTCGCCCTCCTATTGGCCCCTTTCCTCCAAACAGCCCCCTATTTCATCTTCATATATCACCCACTCATTGTCTCGATTAGCCTCGTTGCAAAAATATGAGACGTTAAGCCCAAATAATCAAATCATCACCCACTCATTATCTTGATTAGCCTCGTTGCAAAAATATGAGACGTTAAGCCCAAATAATCAATCAATCATAAAAAACAATGGTAAGGCCCTACATGGTAAGCCACTCCGATTATACCTTAAAGCCACGGCCATTCTTTAGGCAATTTACTAAATTGATAGGCCAAAAACAGTAGGGCTATGGTCCCCCGGGTGAATCGAGTGCATAGGCCTAGGCCTAGAGAACATTCAGGGGGCGTGGAATGTACGCCTCCCTATGTCTAGCCTAGCCTAGGGGGGTGTAGGCCTACATCCCCCTAGGCCTACATCGGGACTAGCAATTACTGTACATAGTAGGGTTCAAACCATTTGGAGCCCTTGTACTAAATACTGACATCATTAGAGTCGGTAGGCCACTCATTGTCTCGATTAGCCTCGTTGCAGAAATATAAGACGTTAAGCCCAAATATCTATCTATCCTAGGCCTAGGTAGACTAGACAGTAGCCTAGGCGTAGGTGGGCGTAGGCCTACATCAGGGCTAGCAATTACTGTACGTGTAGTAGGGTTCAAACCATTTGGAGCCCTAGTACTACATACTGACATCATAAGAGTCGGTAGGCCCCTAGGCCTAGGTAGACTAGATAGTAGGCGTAGGCCTACCTGTCTAAAAAGGTAGGCGTAGGCCTAGCCCTAGCCTAGGTAACGTAAGGATTACTTACCCGTGTAACAAATGAATATGAGTTGAAAGCTCCAGCCACCCTCTCCCACGCTTCTTTCTTATCCTTCTTGGTGGTTCCATCGGTCTTCTTGTTTTCTATGATGTTCCTAAATCGGCCTACAACCTCTTTTAATAGATCTCTCTCCTCCTGTGTAAACACAGTGCTTCGAACACGGGACGCCATGTTCGAATATCTTTCTTTCAAATAGTCACTGCCTTCTACTGCTTCTACTCGCGGAATGATTCCCTCCGCGGCACTTTTAGAAAGCGGTTGTCTAGCGCGTCGTACTTAACCAAGTTTTTCTCAAGTACGAGACGAAAATGTAAAAGCATACCGTTAAGTTAAGTAAATGTAAAAGCATACCGACAAAAAATCTTCAAGACGTACTTGATTAAGTACGAGAATCTTGCTGGACTCTGCATGCCACCCTTAGTCCTTGAGCAAGGATCAAATTATTTGCAATGTATAATATTTATTTGCAGTGCTAAAACTATATTCCAGATGGCGTAACGGGTACCTAGTTAGGCTGACTAATGAGACGTATGAGCTTAGACCTCCTTCCCCGAGGGTTGGTATTCAGACATCAGGGGAGAAATCTAGATTGTCTTCTAAAAGTAAATCGAAATCGTCATCCACTCTGTGTGTCTCGGATTTCAGCTGTTATTATTTCTGTTTTTTGTACCCGTATTTGTTGATGAGAGCCGAGACGTCAGTGAGTTTGACGCCCTATGATGTTAAAATTGAAGTAAGTATTGTATATTTTATTTTATGTGTTGTGGTTTATACCTAGTAGGACTCTTTTAAGTACGCCATGCCGGCGGAAGCGTATGCTTCTGGTAGGGCCACCACGGCCGGACTGGTCGAAGAGGAGGTCAGACAAAGTGCAGTCCACACCCCAATCCCCTTTCCCCCCCACTGTCCCATTGAATATTTCTCCTCCCACTTGACCCTGCCCTCCCTTGCTGGACTCCCGTATGCTCACGCGACGTACAATGGATCTGATTCGGATGTGGCTTTATTCTTCATTATCATCTTTCTCATCTTCATTATCACCCGCTCATCGTCTCGATTAGCCATCGTTGCATAAATATGAGACGTTAAGCCCCATTAATCAATCAATCAATCCGATGTAGGTCTAGGCCAGACTAGAGCCAAGCCAAGGCCTAGGCCTACCCTAGGCCTACCGGTTATTATGACGTTATTAGTTGCAGAAATATGAGACGTTAACCTGCCCAGGGACTGCCACCTTATCGTGGTGGGCAGGTTTGCGTGCTTTGTTGTTCCGAGACCTATGCCGGCGGAAGCGTATGCTTCTGGTAGGGCCACCCAAGCCGGACTGGTCGAAAAGGAGAAGTCAGACGAAGTGCAGTCCACACCCCATCCCCTTTCCCCCAAACTGTCCCATTGAATATTTCTCCTCCCACTTGGCCCTGCCCTCGATTAGCCTCGTTGCAAAAATATGAGACGTAAAGCCCAAATAATCAACCATTGCTGGACTCCCGTATGACGACTCACGCGACGTACAATGGATCCGATTCGGATGTGGCTTTATTCTTCATTATCATCTTTCTCATCTTCATTATCACCCGCTTATCGTCTCGATTAGCCATCGTTGCATAAATATGAGACGTTAAGCCCCATTAATCAATCAATCACGAGCCTAGCTTAGGCCTACCCACATGCTAGGCCTATGCTGGGCACGTTCTGTCCACAGAATGCAACAATGATTTTTCTTTCAGTATACCTAACTTTTAATTGCGTACTTAAAAGAGTCCTACTAGGTATAAACCACAACACATAAAATAAAATATACAATACTTACTTCAATTTTAACATCATAGGGCGTCAAACTCACTGACGTCTGCCTGACCACTTTCAACGTTATAAAATTAACCACACCATCTCGAGTTTCTGTTAAATCAAAAACATGGCCAGCTTCAAATAATCCTTGCCCTTAAATAAAAGATTGACCTGCCCATGGACTGTTACCTTATCGCGGTGGGCAGGTATGCGTGCTTTAATGATTCTTAGAGCTATGCCGGCGGAAGCGTATGCTTCTGGTAGGGCCACCCTAGCCGGACTGGTCGAGGAGGAGAAGTCAGACGAAGTGCAGTCCACACCCCAATCCCCTTTCTTCCCCTTTTCCCTTTCCTCACGCTCCCTCCTACTTTCCCTTTTCCTCCAAACACCCCTCTAGTTTATCTTCATATATCACCCACTCATTGTCTCGATTAGCCTCATTGCAAAAATATGAGACGTTAAGCCCAAATATCAACAATCTATTTTTTGTCATTGATTTTTCCAAGGAATGTGTAGATTTGTATTCACTTGGCAGTAGGGAATTCTATCTCCTCTTTAATATGCTCCGAATTCATACAATCAATTAACCTCATAGACAGGATTAAAGATGACGGATAGGCACTGATAACTCAGATGTTTTGTGCCTTAAAACCACAACATTAATAATATTAATATCGTTTCTGTTGGCGTCGTGTAGTGAGCTCTGGCCGTCTCCACGGAGTGGCTGATGCTGTCTGCTACCTACATTCTTGATGAGTGGTCGATGCCTAGCTCGTCTCCCGCTGTTACTAGTGCTTTGCGGACGTCCGTGCATGCATATTTTTTGCCCGTGTATTTAAGAAATAATCTGCAAACGTGTTGTGTTGCTAGTCTGGTTTTCCGGCCAGGGTCAAGAGAAAGTTTTGTTCTGCAGCCCCAAACATCCGGTTTCTGATGTTGAAATATCGAACGTAGGCACTGGTAACCCAGATGTTTTTTGCCTTAAAACCACAATAATAATAACAATGATAATAATTCAATATGCTCCAACAGGTCGAGAAGGAAATGCACGACGAAGTACAGTGCACACCCTCCCCACTCCCTTTTCCTCCCCCTTCCCCTTGCCTCCCCGCCCACCCACGTGCCTCTTTCCGCCAAACACCCCCCTATTTCATCTTCATATTTCACCCACTCATCGTCCCGATTAGCCAAGTTGCAAAGATATGAGACGTTAAGCACAAATATCAATCATTACAACCTAAAGCGCGTGATGAATCCCACATCATCTATTTCATCGAAGTAATTACGTCGTTTATTAATCACTCTTTCACGCCTTTGTGGGCCCGTCTGGGCCCGGGGAAGAATAGGCCCAGAGTGACTCTGCTAGTCGTAAGAGGCGACGAAAGGAGACCCTGTCCCTATCCCTCCACTTCCCCTCGGAATATTACTCCTCCCACTTGGCCCTGCCCTCCCTTGGTGGACTCCCGTATAACGACTCACGCGACGTACAATGGATATGATTCGGATGTGGCTTATTCTTCATCATCATTTTTCTCATCTTCATTATCACCCGCTCATCGTCTCGATTAGCCATTGTTGCAAAAATATGAGACGTTAAGCCCCATTAATCAATCAATCACGCCTTTGTGGTCTTTGCATGAAATGAATAAGTTCTTCATCTTCCAAAGACAGCTTTTATTTTGGCAGGTTAACGGCCCCGGACCCATTGAAGTAGTAGTTATTTATAACACCCACGAAAGGCAGTCATTGCAAGCAGCCTCGTTGCAAAAATATGAGACGTTAAGCCCAAATATCAGTATCATTCATTATCACCCACTCATCGTCTTGATTAGCCAAGTTGCAAAAATATAAGACGTTAAGCCCAAATATCAATCAAACCTAGATCAAACCATACCCGCCTTCCATATATGTCACAATAAATTACTACAAAAAATGTCATTATCTTTAGAACCAATTTAGGGTCCCTTAATTGGCCCAACCCATACAGGAAATCGTTTTGGACATATTTTGGTTAAACCTGGAACTATGTGTAATTTTGGAATGGTGTATCAGAAAGTGCAAGATGATAGCATAGTCTAATGATTGTGATTCTATTTTGCATATTATTTTATTACTGACCATTGATGTAAGTCAGCATTGCCACTTCCTCCTCGATGATATCAAAGCACTGTTTCGCACGTTTAACGACATTGCGTTGTTTAGCACTGCGCTCATTTCTTGCTTGTGCCTTTGCCCTACGTGGGGATGTACATAAAGAGTTAAACCCTTTTGGTGTAGCCGGTAGCTATGTTTGTCTGTTGCACTTTGGCCTAGGTTGGACTGTTTGTTTGGCAGGAGATTTTTTAAACTTTTTGCAATTTCTCATGAAGAAATGTACTAAGTTCAGCCTTATCTGTAAAATAACAATCATCTGTGTAGACCTACACACGTTTGAAAATGAACGTTTATGTGAAATAAAGGCAGTATTGCCATTAAACTTAACAGAAGTTTTACAATTAAACTGAAAAATAAAACAACGTAACTGTTGAAATTGGACGAACTGGCATTTATCCCCATAATTCCACAGAAATCAATAACCTGGGGGTCATTTTCCTGAATTTTTCAAGGAATGTGTAGATTTGTATTCACTAGTCAGTAAGGAATTCACAATTAGCCTCGTTGCAAAAATATGAGACGTTAAGCCCAAATAATTAAAATCAATAATAATAATAATAATAATAATATTATTAATATCGTTTTTGTTGGCGTCGTGTAGTTAGGCCTGGCCGTCTCCACGTAGTGGCTGATGCTGTCTGCTACCTGCAATCTTGATGAGTGGTCGATGCCTAGCTCGTCTCCCGCTGTTACTAGTGCTTTGCGGACGTCCGTGCATGAATATTTTTTGCCCGTGTATTTAAGAAATAATCTGCAAACGTGTTGTGTTGCTAGTTAGTCTGGTTTTCCGGCCAGGCTCAAGAGAAAGTTTTAATCTGCAGTCCCAAACATCCGGTTTCTGATGTTGAAATATCGAACGTAGGCACTGATAACCCAGATGTTTTGTGCCTTAAAACCATAATGATAATTGCAATAATAATAATTCAATAAGCTCCAACAGGTCGAGGAGGAGAAGCCAGACGAAGTGCATTCCACACCCTCTCCACTCCCTTTTCCTCCCCCTCCCCCTTCCCCTTGCCTCCCCGCCCACCCACTTACCTCTTTCAGCCAAACACACCCCTATTTCATCTTTATTTCACCCACTCTCCTGCCCAGGGACTGCTACCTTATCGTGGTGGGCAGGTTTGCGTGCTTTAATGATTCCTAGAGCTATGCCGGCGGAAGCGTATGCTTCTGGTAGGGCCACCCTAGCCGGACTGGTCGAGGAGAAGTCAGATGAAGCGTATGCTTCTGGTAGGGCCAGCCTAGCCGGACTGGTCGAGGGGGAGAAGTCAGACGTAATGCAGTCCACACCCCAATCCCCTTTCCTCCCCCTTCCCGTTTCCACCCCGCCCTCCTATTTGCTCCTTTCCTCCAAACAGCCTCCTATTTCATCTTCATGTATCACCCACTCATTGTCTCGATTAGCCTCGTTGCAAAAATATGAGACGTTAAGCCCAAATAATCAATCATCAACTCAACGTAAGTATTCTGACACTCACGACACAGCTGAGTCCAAGGTGAAACTCGTCACCAGATTGATAGCGCCTCTGTCGCGTCGCATCAAGCGCGAGTCTGTCAACTGATAAAAAATGATATATAAAAACAAATAATTGGGGAAAACCCAATTCAATAAGGAATGAAAAAAACTCAAATACTCGACTCGATACTCCACTCGCAATGTACAAGACATATACTTGGAGCGATACAAGATTGAATCTACGTTCTCCTAGAAAACAAAACGTTATCGTATTAAGTAGGTGAATTACTATAGTAACTCTAGAACAATTGTGTGTGTGTTTTAATGACCAATAACAGAGCCATTGTTGTTTAATGACCAGACCTGGTGTTTTTCAAAAGAGGCCCTGCCCATGGGCGGGGATTGATACCTTATCGCGGTGGGCAGGTTTGTGCGCTTTGATGATTCCTGGAGCTATGTCGGCGAAAGCGTATGCTTCTGGCAGGGCCACCCTAGCCGGCCGGACTGGTCGAGGAGGAGAAGTCAGACGAAGTGCAGTCCACACTTCAATCCCCTTTCCTTCCCTTTCCCCTTTTAAGCCCAAATATCAATCAATCGTGCTTTGTTGATCCCGAGAGCTATGCCGGCGGAAGCGTATGCTTCTGGTAGGGCCACCCTAGCCGGATTGGTCGAGGAGGAGAATTCAGACGAAGTGCAGTCCACATCCCAATCCCCTTTCCCCTTTCCTCACGCTCCCTCCTACTTCCCCCTTTCCTCCAAACAGCCCCATATTTCATCTTCATAAATCACCCACTCATTGTCTCAATTAGCCTCGTTGCCAAAATATGAGACGTTAAGCCCAAATATCCATTTCTCATGCGCCCTCCTAGTTGCCCCTTTACTGTGTGCTTTGATGATCCCGAGAGCTATGCCGGCGGAAGCGTATGCTTCTAGTAGGGCCACCCTAGCCGGACTGGTCGAGGAGGAGAAGTCAGACGAAGTGCAGTCCACACCCCAAGCCACTTTCCTCCCCTTTCCCCTTTCCACCCCCGCCCTCCTACTGGCCCCTTTCCTCCAAATAGCCCCCTATTTCATCTTCATATATAACCCACTCATTGTCTCGATTAGCCTCGTTGCAAAAATATGTGACGTTTAGCCCAAATATCTATCTTGAATAATAAATTCCTGCCCAGGGACTGCTTCCCCCTAGTTCATCTTCATATATCAACCACTCAATGTCTCGATTAGCCTCGTTGCAAAAATATGAGACGTTAAGTCCAAATATCAATCAATACCTTATCGTGGTGGGCAGGTTTGACTGCTTTGATGATCCCGAGAGCTATGCCGGCGGAAGCGTATGCTTCTGGTAGGGCCATCCTAGCCGGACTGGTCGAGGAGGAGAAGTCAGACGAAATGCAGTCCACACCCCAATCCCCTTTCCTCCCCTCTCCCCTTTCCTCACGCGCCCTCCTACTTGCCCCTTTCCTCCAAACAGCCCTCATTTTCATCTTCATATATCACCCACTCACCCACTCATTGTCTCGATTAGCCTCGTTGCAAAAATATGAGACGTTAAGCCCAAATATCTATCTATCTATCTATCACCCACTCATTGTCTCGATTAGCCTCGTTGCAAAAATATGAGACGTTAAGCCCAAATATCAATCATTATTGCTCCGCCTTAACTGAACAATTCAGGTTACACGACATGTGTTCAGTTTTCACCGCAGAGTTGGTCGCCATTCGCGAAGCTCTGAAATATATATCACGTTCTCCAAAGGGTAAGTTTTTAATTTGTTCGGATAGCATGAGTGGACTTCAAGCAATTTGTGTCATGTATTCCGTCTATCAGACGAAATGCAGTCCACAACCTCCCCCCTCCCTTTTCCTCCCCCTTCCAATTTTTCACCCCGCCCTCCTACTTACCCCTTTCCACCATACAGCCTCCTTGTTAAGTATTAGTGTTGTTTGAATTTTCCCTCCATCCCATCCCTCTGCCGCACTCTTATACGTCATACATTTCACGTCACGAGCGTTATCAGCAAACATATTATTGTTGAACCAGCGCTCACTACAGTTGCTTGCGTACCGTGGAGAAGTGAACAGCTGTCATTCCAGTGTGGTGGAACCATAGCCGGTCGTCGTGGAACGTCTCCATGGAGTCTTAAAGGTTAGTGCGGCTTCCCTAACATGTTTCCCGGCTTTCCCCACATTCCCCCCTTCATCCTATTGTCTACCGCCCGGCGATTTTATAGTTTGTTACGTATGATGTTCTAATACTAATACCATTTACCAAAATAAGTCGGATACAGTAGTACATTTAAGTCAAGAAATATTCTCAACTCTTTATCTCGTTCGAGTTTCAGTCATTTTGATTTATGTCCTGCCCAAGGACTGCTACCTTATCGTGGTGGGCAGGTTTGCGTGCTTTGTTGATCCCGAGAGCTATGCCGGCGGAAGCGTATGCTTCTGGTAGGGCCACCCTAGCCGGACTGGTCGAGGTGGAGAAGTCAGACGAAGTGCAGTCCACACCCCAATCCCCTTTCCTCCCCTTTCACCTTTCCTCACGCTCCCTCCTACTTGCCCCTTTCCTCCAAATAGCCCCATATTTCATCTTCATACATCACCCACTCATTGTCTCGATTAGCCTCGTTGCAGAAATATGAGACGTTAAGCCCAAATATCAATCAATTTGATTTGTGTACATCCTTTAATTCATCCATTTCCTGCAGTTAGAGCCACCACAGTGGCAGGGAATTTTATGCTTATCGTCCTCAATGTCAAATTTGTAATCGCATGCCAGCTCTTCACCTCTGGAGATCCGTCTTTTAGCGAAGATAATGATGCGTAAATCTCTGTTTACATGTACGATTTCCGCCACACAGTTCGGGTTACAGGAATGATTGATTGCATCTTCAACTATCACCCACTCATTGTCTCGATTAGCCTCGTTGCAAAAATATGAGACGTTAATCCCAAATATCAATCAATCATCACCAACTCATCGTCTTGATTAACCAAGTTGCAAAAATATATTACGTTAAGCCCAAATATCAATCAATCAACCTGGCATGAGCTATGAGGAAAAGGAAGCCTGTCTCTACTGGAAAACTAGAAAACGCATGATGGCAAGTAAGCCAAAAATGCAGGCATATAAAAAAAAGAAGAAGAATATTGATACAAATACATAGATCCATTTGTTATGCTGGATTGAGAATGTTTGACCATTTGTCCAGACATAAGCTACAAAAAATATTAAAATAAAAAAGATTCAAGATTTAAACCAGAAGCTACAAAATATGTTTTTGAACATCAATTGTTCAATAAGAAATAGTAATTGATAGTTCAAATAATTTGTAAGTAATCCTATATGTAGGCCTATATTTAATTGATAGTAATAACAAGAAAGTAGTGTAAGTGTATGTATGTACGACATTAATATCAGGTGTGGCTAAATAAACACAGTCTTATCTTACCTTTTAAACCTCATTTCCCGTGTATCTGTTCGAAATAAAAGTGAGTACAAAAATTGTAACACCAAACTCCACAATTACCGACCCAGTGGGGGAGGTTTTTTCTTTCTGGATTTCACAACGAATTATTTATTCAAATGTCACTTACCCACATAAACAAGAATAAAGTCAGCCTTCATCTTAAGCTTTCCTGAAAAAAAAAGAACAAGTTGATTGGTATTGAATTTTTTTCAGATTATTATTATTATTATTGCTATTGGTAAAGCTTACACTAGTTTAAGCACGCTTAAAATAACACTGTTTCGCAATGGAAAACACGAGCTTAAGTGAATCCACCTTTGCAATTCCATGACAGCAAGCTGGTCTTCTGTTGGCCACTTTAATTGTTTCATAAAATTAGAAATATAATTCTTGTTTGATTGTTTGTATTCTATTATTATTATATATTTACGAAAGAAAAGTATTGTACTTTGTTTTACTGTACTGGTTGTTATTTTCATAAGGGTGCAACGTATAAACTTACCTTAAAGTCAGAAGGCAGACGAAGTGCAGTCCACTCCCTCCCCACTCCCGTTTTTCTCCCTTTTCCCCTTTCCTTTCCGCCCTCCCACTGGCCCTTTACCTCTTAACACCCCCCATTATCTTTATTATTCACCCAATCATTGTCTCGATTAGCCTCGTTGCAAAAATATGAGACGTTAAGCCCAAATATCAATCAATCCGTAGGTTGACGAATTTGAGAGCTGAAAGTTGACATTGACAAAAAACTTTACTAACTATTCAAATAGAATACAATAGTGATTGCTTAAGCCTCACCACTACCAAATCTTCCCTTCAAATTCCACTATTATAGCATTAACTAATAAATATTGTGTCTTTACACTTCATAAATTTAGAAGAAAATGTAAATATTTTTGTTCAGTTGTTTGTTTATTTATTTTGAAGATTGCCAACAGTTCGCCAACTAAATACCTTTAGTTTCCAGTATTCTTAGGCTTTCGTATTCCGCCCAGTGGAGGCTCGTCAAACTCGCATTGGTCCGTCAATCCCCTCGTGGAGGTTCGGTAAACCTCAGACTTGGGAGTTCGACGAATCCCGCTAGGGGATTGATTTCAGCGGGGGTTAAAGTTGACCTTGATTTAAACGAAGTAAAACGAACACATGTCGAGGTCAATTTCAATAATTGGCATCAAAAGATAGAATGCAAAATAAGCTTTCAACTCACTCCCCGTGACAGGTACTAATTTTGAGTCGGCTTTTAATTTGGTTCGAGTTGTAAGATTGAAGTTGTTGAGCCGCAAAGTCGTTAGTCTCAACTCGCAACATGTCCCAGAACTCTTCTCCAATGAACTCCGAAAATACTTCTAGCCCCACTCATTGTCTCGATTAGCCTCGTTGCAAAAATATGAGACGTTAAGCCCAAATAATCCAAAATCCGTAGGGTAAGGCCCTAGCCTTTAGCCCCAGAATTCCACATAAATCAATTCCCTGGGGGTCATTTTCCTGATTTTCCCAAGGAATGTATAGATTTGTATTCACTTGTCAGTAGAGAATTCTATATGCTCTTCAATATGCTCCAAATTCATACAATCAATTAACCTCATAGACAGAATTTAAACAGGAGAGATAGACACTGATAACCCAGATGTTTTGTGCATTAAAACCACAATAATAATATTATTAATATCGTTTCTGTTGGCGTCGTGTAGTGAGCCCTGGCCGTCTCCACGGAGTTGCTCATGCTGTCTGCTACTTGTATAGTCTTGCTGAGTGGTCGATGCCCAGCTCGTCTCCCGCTGTTACTAGTGCTTTGCGGACGTCCGTGCATGAATATTTTTTGCCCGTGTATTTAGGAAATAATCTGCAAACGTGTTGTGTTTGCTAGTTAGTCTGGTTTTCCGGCCAGGGTCAAGAGAAAGTTTTGTTCTGCAGCCCCAAACATCCGGTTTCTGATGTTGAAATATCGAACGTAGGCACTGATTATCCAGATGTTTTGCGCCTTTAAACCACAATAATAGTAATAGTCATAATAATAATCCAACTCTCAAAAGCCAACCATTTTCGACCATGATCGTCTTGATTAGGCAAGTTGCAAAAATATAAGACGTCAAGCTCAAATATCAATCTACATAAACTATGGAATACTTACTATTTAGCGGTTTTGCGGCGTCCATTTTCACGAAAAGTCATCTGCGTACTCAAAGTCATGGGAAAATAGCATGAGTAGGTATTTAAAACAACATTATTTTCAGTAGCTGCCATCTATCTGCAATAAAAAAAACTTATCACGCACCTGGGAGGCCCCGCTGGCTATGTCAGTAAATTAGTTTCCATAGCTGTTAAGTGTCCTTCACACAGTACGCGGGGTCTGAGGAAGCTAATGACATCTTACTCATATCCTACACATCTTTTTTTCCATCTTTGCTAGCGCCATATCAAGCCCAGTGTGAAGTGTGGACAATATATGTACATCTTTTTTGTCTCGCCCTGCCCGATAACGACCATATACGCATATGTTCGTATGCAACAGAGATGCCCTGGCTTTTATCTCAACATCTGTTGACAACACGCCGTTGTCATACATGTTGCTAAGTAGAAATAATTTTGTTTGGTAGCATAGCTATCCACTTTATCTTGAAGGTTTTGCATATGGTAACAACTTTTGTGTCGGAGCAAGGCGTAGTAAAATTGTGATCCTGTTATCCAATATGACCATGCCCATCTACTTCAATTCTAACTATTCTTTTGGGGGATTTAAGTCTTTTACCGACATTGGCTTATGGTAACTGACCAGCGTCAGACCCAAGGTTATACTTATATATTCTTGCCAATCGCGGGTGACAGGCATAACGTTAAGATTATGGGGTGTTTTATCTATATATGTTACTTCGTCTGCATTATCGCCCAATATCTATCTATCTGTTTCTTGGCTGTCCGTTGCTTGGTGCCCTTTGCATGGCTGCCCGTTGCTTGGCTGCCCGTTGCTTGGTGCCCCTCCCTCCTACTTGCCCCTTTCCTCCAAACAGCCCCATATTTCATCTTCATATATCACCCGCTCATTGTCTCGATTAGCCTCGTTGCAAAAATATGAGACGTTAAGCCCAAATATCTCTTTGCATGGCTGCCCGTTGCTTGGCTGCCCGTTGCTTGGCCGCCCGTTGCTTGGCCGCCCGTTGCTTGGCTGCCCGTTGCTTGGCTGCCCGTTGCTTGGCTGCCCGTTGCTTGGCTGCCCGTTGCTTGGCTGCCCGTCGCTTGGCTGCCCGTTGCTTGGCTGCCCGTTGCTTGGCTGCCCGTTGCTTGGCTGCCCGTTGCTTGGCTGCCCGTTGTTTGGCATCCTGCTGCTTGGCTGCCCGTTGCTTGGCCGCCCGTTGCTTGGCATCCTGCTGCTCCATCACCGCTTGTCTTATTGTCCAATATCTGTATGGTATCTACAGGATGGATGTCATCTCTTGCACGATATAATCTCAGATTCGAAATCATAACCCTCATTTTTAGAACTTCGCCTCCTACGACTCAAGTGTTATTGACAACGGTTTTGACTTTTAACAATGTTAAGAGCTACTTAGTGTTATTTAGAAGAACACCAGTTAAAGCTTAAATTCTAAATAACCACGTCGTTGTGTGCCCTTAAACCCGAATTAACAACAACAATCCTTCAATTTTTATCACGCAAGAGTTTTTGAAGATTGACTTTTAGTTTGGGACCGTACCCAAACTAAGAAAGAAGCGACCATCCACCCTTCCGGTCGTCTCGTTTTAGGTTTTTGGCTAGGACTTTACTGCCGACATCGAACATATACTTGTTCAGCATATGACGGCGGTCGTACACTAACTTATGACCATTTTGCGCTGTTGCGATGTTGGCCATTGCTCTGTTATTGACGGATTCTCTGACTGTCAGTATATTTTTCAATATATTTTGGAACTCATGCATGTCGAAGGCTGCCTCTTCTTTCATTCTCTCAGTACCGTCTGGTTCTTCGTTCGTCTGACTATGGTCCTCTTCCAACCGTGAACTTTCGGATCGCCGTGTGAATATCCTTTTTCGATATCGATATCGATGTCAAGAGTACGTTCAAACAAGTCATTTGAGAATAAACGACAAGCTTTTGCTTTGTTACCTTTTTAATCATTTTCCATTGTTCTTTAATCTGGCAAAATCAAAATACATACATATTATTATATATCCTCGCATGTATCCATACCTGAACAAGAATGTAAAAACCAAGAATGCTGCAGGAATCATACCGAGGTAGGCCCCTACTTGTTGGGCAGCCACGTTTGGCCCATTTGAACAAATGGGCCTCAAGTGGCCTTTGAGATGGCTAGTTCATATTATGCATTTCAATTCCAATTGGCAATTATCTCTGGATTTCACTTGTTAAGCTCAAGTTGGCCATATGCCTTTGTTCTCTCCTTAACATTAGTAATCGACAGGTATAGACAATGCATAGGTTCTACTTCTAGCACAATATGATTCAGTTTCAGTTTCTACAGCTGCTGATAGGCCTAGGCCCGGAGCATTTATTGATGGCTCTAATCATACAAGCTCTGCAAAGGCTATATTATCCTCTAGTAGAGGTTGAGGGAGATTTGGCTACAGAAAGTTTGTTATGGTTTTTCATTGTCAGGTAATTGCTCTTGGCAGCCAGGCTCTGTGTAGGCCTACATGTACACTACCATCGGGTTTGAAATATAGGCCCAATGACACTACTGACCTTTCTTATAATCTTGACCACGTTAACAATATGCTGGTATGTTTGTAGTCCTACGTCAATAGTAATTTGACAAAAACGTCCTAGCCTAGACCTAGGCCTAGCAGTCCTTGTACATGGATTCGGTTTTGCTAAACTGGGATAGGGCATAGGCCTAGGGCCTTAGGCCTGTGGGTATAGGGTAGGCCTAGGTCTAGCTGCCTACGCTAGGCCTAGGCCTAGTAAGGCCTAGCTAGGCATACAGGGAAAAACTTGAGACCTTCATTATAAACTTATTTTGTGCTAGAGCATTACAATTTTAACTAGGCTAGGCCTAAGCTACGCCCTAGCCATTGATTGTATGAATGAAGCAGAATCTACTTACTGCCTTGATGGATCGCGTTATTGGTGCTACAGCATTGACCAACTCTGCCACCATTTCCCACGCACGGTCCTTGTGTGCCTTTGTCAGAGTTGCACAGAACTCTCCATTTATAGTGGCACTTCTTAGCTGTACCTCACGCACAAGCACTAATTTTTCTTTTTCGGTAAAATTGATATAACGGGCTGCCATGACTCTAACTTCAGCCATTTTGAAAATAATTGTGTTCCCGCAATCGCCGTGATGACGTCACATATTATTATTATTTTGGCGATCTGTGATTGGCTGTCGACTTCGTTTCGGGTAGCATGGACTTTATATTATAACCCTATGTTAACACTTGTACTGGAATATGGTTTGACCCTTAGAGTTACCCCCGGGTCAAATTGACCCGGGGTTAGCGAGAGTTAAGAAAATGTACATGAATGAGGCCCCTGATGGGCTGTTTGCTGGCATTCTTTGTAGTGGTCGACTGTAGTAACGATTCCAACCGTTCTAACATTGCTGAAACGTAAAACAAATCTGGTTTTTACTTTATGTTTACCATCAATAAAACATGAATGTGATGTTTTGAAACATGTCTCGCTCAAAATTAAAAAAAAATAATGAAATATGAAATACATGTGGTACTGATGTAGTGTTGATGTACTTGGAACGGTGCATGGAAATCTTTCCTCGTGGAAATAAAGCATATTAATTCAACTGTAATGGTTAAATGTCAACAACTGCACTTACATATGGTAAGTGAGCACATCTTGCCACTGAGACGTTAAGCCCAAATATCATCATCCCTCCTACTTGTTTTTTTCCTCCAAACAGACCCATATTTCATCTTCATATAGCACCCATGCTTCTGGTAGGGCCACCCTAGCCGGACTGGTCGAGGAGGAGAAGTCAGACGAAGAGCAGTCCACACCCCAATCCCCTTTCCTCCCCTTTCCCCTTTCCTCACGCGCCCTCTTACTTGCCCCTTTCCTCCAAAGAGCCCCCAATTTCATCTTCATTCACACGCTCATCGACTCGATTAGCCATTGTTGCAAAAATATGAGACGTTAGGCCCCTTTAATCATCTCATTGTCTCGATTAGCCTCGTTGCAAAAATATGAGACGTTAAGCCCAAATAATCATGAGTTGTAGTGAGAAGATTGTGTGAGTTGTGTGAAATTGAAGTTTGAATCTTGGATACCTTCATTTCGGCCATGGCACCAATTTGCGTACTTGTGTTGGAGTAAGTAGGTTTGAATGAGGAGTATTGTACTTCTGAATGCAATTCTGGAAAAGTGTTACTATAGCGCTGGGTGGATAGTATTGGTTACTACTGCCTGCATTGTCGTTGTCTCTAATACCTTGTCTTCACGCGTTACTTAGTTTTACATATTATTATATATATAATAATAATAACTTTAACCATGAGGACTACATAAATTACAAGAATTACCATTCTATAGTTCTCATGGCATTAGTAAATCATGAATACCAATTTATGTAAGATATAGGTCAAGTAGTTAACATAAAACACAAAGTTCAGGTCTGGAAAACTTACTGGTACAAATGTATTGTTATTATTTTCACTCAATACAGTTTGTATATAATATCACCTTCCTCGTGCATTGTAAAAACCTAAAACTAGAGTTACAAATAAATTACATATGTATTTACCTACGTACTGTATGATCATTGATGATCTCAAATTACAAAAAATGCCTGGGCCTGGATTCACAAAGATGCGTAACTCTAAGTTTGTATTTACATGATAGGCTCAACAAAATCATGTGGGCCTAGTAGATGATGATGCTATTTGGGGGCACAGGTATAAAACGGGATAGGTTTACCACGAATAGAAATGGAAAACATGCTAATATACGTAATTAATTAATGTTTTCTTTGCATATATACAAATATTGGCAAACCAGGACGTGCAAATGACGCTTCAATTTTTGCGGAGAGTGGTTTAAAAGATTACAACAACAACGGAGTTATAAAGAATGAAATCAAGCACATTCTAGGTGATGGTGCATTTTCCCTTCTGGGATGGCTTATGGTGCCGTTCATGCAATCCCTTGCAATGCCTCTGTCACAAACATATTACAATTACAGGCTAAGCAGAGCAAGAATGGTGGTGGAGAATGCTTTTGGCCGTTTGAAGGGCAGGTGGAGGAATCTTCAGAAACGGTCAGATATGTCGCTGCCAATTATGGTGTCGTCGACTTGTGTCACACAATAATTGAGAGCAAAACACCGAGCGGTACTATCCACATTGGGACAATCTGGTACGAGATGCTGACCAGTTGTACCCACAACCACGTGTGAATATTCATCAAAAGGATGTTTCTACCTACGCTAAAATAAAATTAAACCAACTGCCAGAGAACTTGGTCAATGATGGTGGTTTCTTTGCAGATGAGTGCTTCCTGTGTTGGCCCGACACAGTTAGCACTGAGAAAGGTATAATCGTATTCGATTATACGAATTATCTCTTCACTCGAACTCGGAGGAGAGATTACTGTTTTTTATGCGATATAAATTTATAATATTTTGATAAGGTGTAATCGAAATAAAGGCCAGCTAAGGTTTCCGTGCTCGAAAAAGTAAAACTAGAGTTTTGGATATAAAATGGCCTCTTTCTAAACGGGTTCTCAAACAGTTGTGATTAGGCCGAAAGTATTTTTTTATAAATGGAATTGGTGTCACTCACCCTTTGATTAAAACGCGTGTCTTCGGGCAAGGCCATTGCTGCCCGCGGGACTAAATGCAACACGTTTTTTACTACTACCACTTCAAATTTATCATCTGAGTTATCGAAAGACGGTACTGTGTTCAGACTCTCCTTGAGAGTGTTGCAACACCCCCAACACCTCTCTTTGATCGTCGGCGGACGTCGGTCCGACGGTGACGTGTCCGTTCGTACCATGTACAATATTGTTAGGACAATCCCAACCAGCAGTACAAGAGCAAGGAGAGGGGCCGCCCATGACGGTTGGAGAGCCGGTTGCAAGTCTAGAACAAATAAAAGTTTGTATTTATTGTGTAAACAACAACCCACGTCGAGCCTTAAGTCGCCTCGTAGGAGAGGCAGCGTTCCTGGGCACATTCTAACCCGGTTCCAGACGAGACACATTCGGACAAAGAATAATAAATTGCTTACAATAATTTAGGGAACTTAAGAGGAAGGACTACTCGCCAATATTAAAACCCGCGAAATTAACGTATTTTCGTCATATCTCAATAACGCCACACAATATCGAAAAAGTGACAAGTATGCACAATTTGGGTTCGTGAGAGCTCAATATTACATGAAAAAGATTGTGTGGATCGTAGTAATTATAGTTGTAATTTGTAATTAACTTGTCAATTAATTAAATTCGAAATAATAACTATAATTAGTGCAAACTAATAAATCTTTTTTATATAATATTGAGCTCTTAGGAACCCAAATTGTGCATACTTGTCACTTCTTCGATATTGTGTGGCGTTATTGAGATATGACGAAAATACGTTAATTTCGTGGGGTTTAATATTGGCGAGTAGTCCTTCCCCTTAACTCCCGTTTTAACTCTTCAACGAATTACCGATTGCGATTGAGATCCCGATGGTAGTTGGTATTTAATTTTAATTTAATTGGACCCGTCTCCCTTTTCCTCCCCCCTCCAATTTTTCACCCCGCCCCCCTACTTTCCCCTTTCCTCCAAACAGCCCCCTATTGCAACTTCATCTCCTGCCCAGGGACTGCTACCTTATCGTGGTGGGCAGGTTTGCGTGCTTTGTTGATCCCGAGAGCTATGCCGGCGGAAGCGTATGCTTCTAGTAGGGCCTTCCTAGCCGGACTGGTCGAGGAGGAGAAGTCAGACGAAGTGCAGTTCACACCCCAATCCCCTTTCCCCCCCACTGTCCCATTGAATATTTCTCCTCCCACTTGGCCCTGCCCTCCCTTGCTGGACTCCCGTATGACGACTCACGCGACGTACAATGGATCTGATTCGGATGTGGCTTTATTCTTCATTATCATCTTTCTCATCTTCATTATCACCCGCTCATCGTCTCGATTAGCCATCGTTGCATAAATATGAGACGTTAAGCCCCATTAATCAATCAATCAATCCAGTCTTTTTGCTGCTTCGATGGTTTTTTGATAAATATGTTTGTATGTTTTGTGATAGCTAGTTATAAAGTCTGAGTGTGAGTAGTGGCGTGCTAGTGAATATAATGATTTGAGTTTGTTTGCGCTTATTTTAATTCCTTCTGTTATCCATCTAGGGTTTTTGTGCAAGTTTTTTACTTTTATGCTAGTTTCTGGGAAGTGTAAAGTGAAGGCCGTTTTTAAAATATTTTCTAGTTTATTGTAAGCTTCATTTGGGCAGGATGTTTGAGTTATTTGGTCCCATTTTGTGTTTTTTAGTTCCTGTCTAAATGCTTCCCTTCTTTGCTTTGTATATTTTCTAATTAACTTTGTTTCTGTTTGGGGTGTTTGTATGTATTGTTCTATTGTGATTTGTTGTGCATTGTGATCGGCCATGTGACTTTCCACAACTGTTGATGAGTATGATTAGCTATGTTTACATGGCGTATTGAGTATTGGATTGGGATTGGATTGGATTCAGATCGATGCGTTTACATGGCCCGAATTTATCACGCACTAAGTTCGTTTTCAATACCAAACGATTGCAATCTAGCGGTGTTTTTATGAACTTCTTATCCACTGCCATCTTTAATCTGGCTATCAGAAAGTGGATGTATTAGTTGGTGTAACGCAGGCGGTTGTACCATAACCTTACTTTTGTTTTGTTTTTTGTCATGTTATCTCTTCACACGACCACACGTTTCGTTTAGACATTACAGCTCGTATTTTTAAGTAAACACGCACAGTCCGACGTCTGAGTTTGCGGTATGACGCTTTAAACCGCGGGCTGATCGCCGTCAACTGTCACAATACACACGTACAACAACAACAACCTAGGTGAATTCGATACGATACTAGAAAGTCGTTTACATGCAGAGGATTCAATACAATCTCTCAATACGATCCCAGCTTTTAGGGGATTGGATTCAACCGATCCAATCCGAGTTTGAAGTGTTTACATGGAGGATTGAACAGCCGGATCGTACTCAATACCGTATTGAATCCTCCATGTAAACATGGCTATTGTTTTATGTTTGTGATTATGTTGTCTAGTGATGAGTCTTTATTGTGGTATTTATCATATCTTGTCGGTTGATGTATTGTTGTGTCTAGGTCATATGTTGCGATTAGATTTTGTAGCTCTTTATTTAGTTTTTCTTCGGTTTTTTTTGTAGGGATTGAGTTAACGTTAAAGTCACCCAGAAATATTATTTTTTTGTTTTCTTTTATGAGTTGGTTAAGTATTATTTCTAATCGTTGAAAAAATGTTTTACTGTCACCTTTTGTTGATCGATAAATGGTTACTATTATAAGATTTTCTATAGGGAGATTTTCTTGTTTGTGTTTGTGATTTTTTCGTTTTGTTTTTGTTTGTACTTTTAGTTCTATGGCTGCACATTCAAAGTGTTTTTCAATTGATTTAGATATTATGTCTGATCGTTCAATTATGGAAGCATTTAGTTTATTATTTACGTATATTGCTGTCCCTCCATGTGCGTATGATTTACGGCAGTAGTGGGAAGCTAACGTGTAGTTTGTAATGTGTAATGATTTGAGATTTTCTTCATTTTGCCAGTGTTCCGAGATGTTAAGAATGTCGATTTCGTTATTTTGAGCGTATTCGTTTT
Source organism: Isoperla grammatica (assembly GCA_945910005.1). Lineage (NCBI taxonomy): Eukaryota > Metazoa > Arthropoda > Insecta > Plecoptera > Perlodidae > Isoperla > Isoperla grammatica. Next base: position 16,924,561 of record OX246744.1, read on the forward strand.
GGAGGAATATTTCTAGAGACGTTGTATTTTGTTTCTTATACCTTGAATGTTTTGGTGGATTATTTTTAGTGTAGGCCTATGGTTTTTTGTGTTTAGATGGTTTATCGTGTGGTTTGTTTCATTTTTTTTGTGGTTTTGGATTATTTTGCTTTGGGTTTGTGGTGTTTGTGGGTTGCTAAAAAAGAGATTTGTTTCGATGCACTTTTTGTGATTTTTGGTTCTATTTGTTGTGCTCTGTATTTGGATGTAGGTGGTTTAGTCGCTTGTGTTTTTATTGGTGTGGGTATTTTTGACCTGATTTGTAGAGGTCTTGTGGAGGGGCCTTCATTTTCGGGTCTTGTGGTGGTGCCTTCATTTTCAGGTCTTACGGTGGTGTCTTTATTTTCGAGTCTTGTGGTGGTGCTTTCATTTTTCGGTCTTGTGGTGGTGCCTTTATTTTCAGGTCTTGTGGTGGTGACTTCCTTGTCGGGTCTTGCGGTGGTGCCTTCATTTTCCGGTCTTGTGGTGGTGTCTTTATTGTCCAGGAGAAGATCATCTGCCATGCTGGCAATCTGATTCATTTCGGCCGGTAGTTCCATGTCCATGATGTTTTGTGTTTCTGTAGTCCATTGTATTATGGAGTCTCGTATGTTTGACAAGCCTTTGACAAGGGAAGGTAGGGCTATGTTTGAATTTGGCTTAGGTCCCTGGTTGTTTTCTTGTTCTCCGTTTATTGCTAGTGGTAGTAAGTTTATGTTTGGGCTTGGTTTAGATATCTTGAGTTTTGGATCAATTGATTTTTCATGTACTTCTAGGCCTGGATCTAGCTGTTTGATTGCTTTTATTATTTCTTGGCAGAGTTCGAGTTTGTCTTGCTTGTTTAAGTGTAGGCCATGGTTTGTGTATTTTGTTGCTTCTATTTTCCCGATGTTTAGGAATGTTATGTTTTTGTTTGGTCCTTTTTTAATCACTTTTTAATCACACATTGTCTCGATTAGCCTCGTTGCAAAAATATGAGACGTTAAGCCCAAATATCATGTAGTTTTATTTAGTATTTTGTCAACATTTTGAGGTTATTGGACTGTTTTTGTTTGTAATTGTTTTGATTTCGTCTCGTTTTTTCAACAATGCCTTCCTTCGATCGGTGTCTCAATTGCTGACTCATGATTGGCTATTGGCTAACACCGGGGTTAAGTTTTCAAATGTACTGGAATGAGGCCCCTGGGGGTCTGTTGGGGAGCTGTTAGGTGAGCGACTATGCATCCGGGTCTAAGTCTTGCACCTGCCCAGGGACTGCTACCTTATCGTGGTGGGCAGTTTTGTGCGCTTTGATGATTCCTGGAGCTATGCCGGCGGAAGCGTATTCTTCTGGTAGGGCCACCCTAGCCGGACTGGTCGAGGAGGAGAAGTCAGACGAAATGCAGTCCACACCCAATCCCCTTTCCCCTTTCCGCACGCTCCCTCCTACTCTCCCCTTTCCTCCCCCTTCCCCTTTCCACCCCGCCCTCCTATTTGCCCCTTTCCTCCAAACAGCCCCCTATTTCATCTTCATATATCACCCACTCATTGTCTCGATTAGCCTCGTTGCAAAAATATGAGACGTTAAGCCCAAATAATCAAAATTCATCATCATTATCACCCACTCATCGTCTTGATTAGCCAAGTTGCAAAAATATAAGACGTTAAGCCCAAATATCAATCTAAGTCTTGCAATCAAAAAATAATCCCTATGCATTTGCTAGTTGCCCTGGTTGTACCAGATACAAGATTTTTATGTTCCTTAACACGCACAATTTTTTACTTATATTATCATCTTCCAGTTAATGAATCCTGGTGTGTGTTTACATTTTATCACAATCTACATTTAAAAAAAAATTTGTTTGTACCGAAATTCTCATATTAATCCCAAGGACTGCTATACCTTATCGCGGTGGGCAGGTTTGCGCGCTTTGTTGATCCCGAGAGCTATGCCGGCGGAAGCGTATGCTTCTAGTAGGGCCTTCCTAGCCGGACTGGTCGAGGAGGAGAAGTTGACGAAGTGCAGTCCACACCCCAATCCCCTTTCCTCCCATTTCCCCTTTCCTCACGCTCCCCCCTACTTGCCCCTTTCCTCCAAACAGCCCCAAATTTCATCTTCGTTATCACCGACTCATCGTCTTGATTAGCCAAGTTGCAAAAATATAAGACGTTAAGCCCAAATATCAATGTAGCTACTACCCATTGGAAGAAGATGGACGAGCTTTTTAGTATTGAATTTTGAGAACACCACACCTGCCCAGGGTCTGCTACCTTATTGTGGTGGGCAGGTTTGTGCGCTTTAATGATTCCTGGAGCGATCCCGGCGAAAGCACCATCAGTACGCCATTATGTATCCAAGCGATGGACATGTGGCTACATGATGGCGAACTAATGGCGACTCTGAAAATACGAGCCATAAGAGCACCATCAGTACGCCATTATGTATCCAAAAGATGGCTATGTGGCTACATGATGGCGAACTAATGGCGACTCTGAAAATACGAGCCATAAGAGCACCATCAGTACGCCATTATGTATCCAAGAGATGGCCATGTGGCTACATGATGGCGAACTAATGGCGACTCTGAAAATACGAGCCATAAGAGCGCCATCAGTACGCCATTATGTATCCAAGCGATGGCCATGTTGCTACATGATGGCGAACTAATGGCGACTCTGAAAATACGAGCCATAAGAGCGCCATCAGTACGCCATTATGTATCCAAGAGATGGCTATGTGGCTACATGATGGCGAACTAATGGCGACTCTGAAAATACGAGCCATAAGAGCACCATCAGTACGCCATTATGTATCCAAGCGATGGCCATGTGGCTACATGATGGCGAACTAATGGCGACTCTGAAAATACGAGCCATAAGAGCGCCATCAGTACGCCATTATGTATCCAAGCGATGGCCATGTTGCTACATGATGGCGAACTAATGGCGACTCTGAAAATACGAGCCATAAGAGCGCCATCAGTACGCCATTATGTATCCAAGCGATGGCCATGTGGCTACATGATGGCGAACTAATGGCGACTTTGAAAATACGAGCCATAAGAGCACCATCAGTACGCCATTATGTATCCAAGCGATGGCCATGTGGCTACATGATGGCGAACTAATGGCGACTTCGAAAATACGAGCCATAAGAGCGCCATCAGTACGCCATTGCAACTGATGTGAAGCCGGAAAAGAATATGATTGAAATTAATGGACACAAATTTGGGATTATCAGTACCTGTTATGTTGGTAACATTAAAGCCCACTTGGCCCTGCCCTCCCTTGCTGGACTCCCGTATGACGACTCACGCGACGTACAATGGATCTGATTCGGATGTGGCTCTATTCTTCATTATCATCTTTCTCGTCTTCATTATCACCCGCTCATCGTCTCGATTAGCCATCGTTGCATAAATATGAGACGTTAAGCCCCATTAATCCATGCCCAGGGACTGCTACCTTATCGTGGTGGGCAGGTTTGTGTGCTTTGTTGATCCCGAGAGCTATGCCGGCGGAAGCGTATGCTTCTGGTAGGGCCACCCTAGCCGGATTGGTCGAGGAGGAGAAGCTAGACGAAGTGCAGTCCATACCCCAATCCCCTTTCCTCCCCTTTCCCCTATCTCACGCGCCCTCCCTACTTGCCCCTTTCCTCCAAACAGCCCCAAATTTCATCTTCATTATCACCCACTCATCGTCTTGATTAGCCAAGTTGCAAAAATATAAGACGTTAAGCCCAAATATCAATCAACCAATTATCAATCAACCAAAGTCATACTAAATGGCAGATCGCGGTGGACAATTAATATGCTTACCTTTCTCGTTGGAGAAAGAGAAGGAAGTGGTTCCTATAGTCCCCATCATGAGCCTCGACATTCATTCAATATATCGGTAAAGCCCTACTACATGTCCCTTTCCTCATTACAAAAGCTGTAGGCTAGCTTCAAACGCGCTCGCCAATTACTAATTAGTAAGATAACATCCCTTGCTGCTGAGGCTCCTTTATTGTTATACCGGAAACAGCTGTCTGGACCGGTCTGGACAGTGTCGCCTGACGACTATTGACGAGGGTCCAAGACAGACAGGTACAATCAGACTTCAGGGCTTTTAAACAGCCCTTGTTGACAACAGGTAATGAAAAGATCTCAATCATTTTAAATCTGTGAATACTTTCTTATATTATTCACACACATTTATTACAAATTGGTGGTTATCGAGGGGGCCCTAGATCGCGGGGCCCGTGTGCACCGCACACCTTGCACCATTGGGAGTTACGCCACTCCTTTCCACATAGGCCAGTCTTCGGCACGGAACGAAATAGACTCGGGTGGTTGTCATTTATCACTATAACTTGGAAGGAAGCCGGATTAACGCCTCCTTGCGTGCCTTGGCGTGGGGCCACGTTCTGCCCAGCGTGATTTTCCATTGCGTCCAACCGATATGATTACAAATCCTTGCAGTCTCTGGAAGACGTGGATTAATGCAAACCGCTGCCACCACGTGATGTTTCTGGATGTTACTGGGTGAATATTGTTACCGGAGAAGGGCGAATGTAAGTTGTACAAGATGCAAGGTAGCACGCCATGTTTTATTCTACTAGATGCCCAAACCCCACAGCCTTCGATAGTTGTATATGATATGGTTATTTCCACAGTAATATTATACACACAAGTTATATGCACAGTGGTTATAGACACAAACTAGTTATCAACACACAAGCTCAATACATTTCATCCTTCAAAATAACTAATATAGCATAATGATTTCTTCTACTAACTGTATATGCACGTTTAAGTGATCTTGACAACAATACATTGTTGACTCAGATTTTGAGACATCTCGTTTGGCTGCTTTCATCCATTTCGATCTTCTCTTAGCATCTTTAGGAACACTTACAAATATTTTAGTTGGTGTCTTTAAAGTCGTATTCGTACATAGTGGAACAAAACACCACTTGTATGGAATTTTGTACCTGCGTTTTCGTTTACAAACACACTCGGGCAATGCAGCCATAACGCTACAGCTGTGTTGGCCTAACACTTGGTCAAACACTACATAATATTGAAAAACGTTAATTTGGTGTGGTTTTTACAGTGAGACGACCCTTTACCGTTGATGCAGTTGATACACAAATTGAATTAACATGCAGTTAGCACCACTTTAAATTGTACACATTGTATCATATAATTATAAAACATGATAAAAAATAAGTACCTGCATTTACAGTATACTGGTGATATCACTCGTCTTCCCTTGATTTGGCTTAATGTAATTTACTAAGTGAAAATTAACGGATAAAGAATGAGTGCAGAAAAGTTGTTAAGAAGAAATTCCTGCTGTGTCCTATCTCTAACATTTACATATGTTGCATACCGTACAAGATGATGTGATCCATTCAGATTAAAACTTATCGTCAGCTAAAATAAGACTGGATATGTGATGTGATTCCACATAAAACTGTAAAATCTTGTCTGCGTGAGATACAATAGACCATGGCAATGTCTCACTACCTATTTTGAATCTGTTTACACGTTCTGTATCACCCACTCATTGTCTCGATTAGCCTCGTTGCAAAAATATGAGACGTTAAGCCCAAATATCAATCATAGCTTTTTCTACATAAACACGAGCCTTGGCTATATTACGCGTGGCAAGAGCTTCTTCTTTTGTGAATTGTTTCTGTTTTCTAAGAAAAGGTGGATGTATTAAACTAATGTTAAATTGGGAACAAAAATCTTTTATTAAGAAGCCCTTGTTTACCATTATATCATCTGTATATGAATATACAAGATTAATTAAGTCTCTTTGTAAAAATATGCCCTTGTCTGAAGCTCTTCCCCCGTACCCTCTACTTATGAAACTTATCATACCAGCAGGCGTAACACCAAGTAAGTACTTGATTGTGTGCCCTCCTTTGTAGTGAGAGTAAGTAAGTACTCTACATTTAAAACATTGTGGTTTATATGTTTTTATTTCAGTACAGTCGAGTACGACCCGTACTTTTTTATAGTCTGCAAAATTTTGGCGAGTTATTTAATATTTCAAACTTGGAAGGCCATTCAACTACATTTTTTTAAATAATTGCTAAAACATCCAAACTTTTACTAAACACATTGCTGCATGTAGCCGCAGTACAGCCAAACATAATGGAGATTAACACAAAAGTGAAATCTAGTTTCAGTTCAGTGAAAGTCAGGATGATTTTTTTGTTGTTGCTCATTGCATGTCTATTGCTTTCAGGCACTAATTGACTGAAGAGTGTAACGAGTGTAGTCAATATTTTGAAAGAAGGAACCTGCCCAGGGACTGCCACCTTATCTTGGTGGGCAGGTTTGCGTGCTTTGTTGATCCCGAGAGCTATGCCGGCGGAAGCGTATGCTTCTGGTAGGGCCACCCTAGCCGGACTGGTCGAGGAGGAGAAGTCAGACGAAGTGCAGTCCACACCCCAATCCCCTTTCCCCCCACTGTCCCATTGAATATTTCTCCTCCCATTTGGCCCTGCCCTCCCTTGCTGGACTCCTGTATGACGACTCACGCGACGTACAATGGATCTGATTCGGATGTGGCTTTATTCTTCATTATCATCTTTCTCATCTTCATTATCAACCGCTCATCGTCTCGATTAGCCATCGTTGCATAAATATGAGACGTTAAGCCCCATTAATCATCTTGAAAGCAGGAATACCTGTTAAGCCTAGTTTACGATTGGCGTCAACTTGAATCGTCAACCGGTAACAGATTCACGTTAACGTTTTTGATTCACGATTCGACGGCAGTTGAAGCTGCGTCGGTACTCATCGGTGATCTTCGTTGATCTTCGTTATTGCACGGCCATCTCTACACGTTGTTCTCGTCACCACTCATTGTCTCGATTAGCCTCGTTGCAAAAATATGATACGTTAAGCCCAAATATCAATCAATCAATCAATAGGTCTACTTGATCTCCGCCTAGCGGAGGCTCGTCGAACTCCCGACGAGCATCCGCCAGGAGGAGATCAAGTAGACCTTGGTTCCCGTGGTTGTGATGTAGAGCATTCGGTGGTTTTATGTAAACAACAGCCAGTTTGTCCTGCCCATTGACTGCTACCTTAACGCGGTGGGCAGGTTTGCGTGCTTTGTTGATACCGAGAGCTATGCCGGCGGAAGCGTATGCTTCTGGTAGGGCCACCCTAGCCGGACTGGTCGAGGAGGAGAAGTCAGACGAAGTGCAGTCCACACCCCAATCCCCTTTCCTCCCCTTTCCCCTTTCCTCACGCGCCCTCCTACTTGCCCCTTTCCTCCAAACAGCCCCCTACTTCATCTTCATATATCACCCACTCATTGTCTCGTTTAGCCTCGTTGCAAAAATATGAGACGTTAAGCCCAAATATCAATCAATTAAACCCAAATATCAATCCATGGTTTCTTATTTCACAAATTCACAACCAGTAACAAAGCCTTAGGAAAACAAAACTCCGCGCCTCATATCTTTCAAAGAAATACATAACATTTTCATATTTCATTCAATCATCGTCTCGATTAGCCTAGTTGCAAAAATATGAGACGTTAAGCCCAATTATCATATCAACAGCCAGTTTGTGGTTGTCATTTAGAGGTTATTATTTGTGGGCGTTTGGTCTTTAATCAACATCATGACAGAGGAGGAGTATTTCACTTTAATGAATGTCGTGATTATTTCGGCCGCTTATTATTGGCGCACTTTTCTCCGAAAAAGGTTGAGAAGACGTAGAAGGTTTGGTGTGAGACCTGTATACCAGAGAAGGCGTAGAAGGTTTGGTGTGAGACCTGTATACCAGAGAAGAGAGGAAATAGGAGAATTTAATAACTTCTTTCGTGAAATCAAGACAGGTGACCCCCAGATATTTTTCATCTATACGCGAATGTCTCCACATAATTTTGATTACGTCCTCAGCCTCCTGTCTAGGCATTTGACAAAGAAGTGCCGTACAAGCCGTGCCATTGGTCCTGAACAAAGATTTGCTTTTACATTGAAGTAAGTAAATCTAGGCATAGGTCTATGCCTGGCATCTACACATAATATTTTGACTGGGACTGGAAAAACGGGGTGGCTGAAAATTGTGCACTTCGTAGGTTAGGTCGCTTGGGTGCAAACAACCACGGGCACAGTGCAGCAAGGCTTCGCAATGACCTTGCTACATACCTTGTTGAGGAAGGTGCTGTTGAGTGGCAGGAAAGGACAGTCAACTTGGGAAGTGAACCTGGATATCAGGGTTGATGCTAATTTTAAATTTGTTTATTTTCATAATATAATTGTACTTGATGTAGCTGAAATTTAGGCTTATAATTAAAATTACAATTATTGTAAAAATACACAGATGTTTTTATGCCTGACTTATGTTCAATTTGTATGTTTACCATCAGTAACTTGAATAACTATCATTAAAAATTGTTCAATAAAGTTACGGTGTAAATTAGGTATAATAAGCAATTAAAAATGTAATCAATGGTGTAGGCATATCATTTGTATTTGTAAATTATTATTTTAAGAATACATAAAATCCCAAATCACCTTTTTAAGTTGCTTTTTCTTGTCGTCTGTCATTGATGTCATTTCCCCGGCTAAGTTCATGCAGAACATGATATCTGGATTGGACATATCCATATTTCCAGATGTCTGTTGTGGTTTCGGGATTGCAGCAACGACTTGTTTCAAATTCTCGAAGAAACAAGTTTGATCTGATTTCATCTTCTTCGTTGGACGGTTGCCCGTCTGGGCCCGGGGAAGAATATGCCCAGAGTGACTCTGCTAGTCCTAAGAGGCGTCAAAAGGAGACCCGTCTGGGCCCGGGGAAGAATAGGCCCAGAGTGACTCTGCTAGTCGTAAGAGGCGTCAAAAGGAGACCCGTCTCGGCCCGGGGTAGAATAGGCCCAGAGTGACTGCTAGTCGTAAGAGGAGACAAAAGGACACCCTGCCCCTCCCCCCCCCCCCCCCCCCACTGTCCCACTGAATATTTCTCCTCCCACTTGGCCCTGCCCTCCCTTGCTGGACTCCCGTATGACGACCCACGCGACGTACAATGGTCCTGATTCGGATCTGGCTTTATTCTTCATCATCATCTTTCTCATCTTCATTATCACCCGCTCATCGTCCCGATTGGCCATAGTTGCGAAAATATGAGACGTTAAGCCCCATTAATCAATCATTCATTGGACGGTTACGTGGAGGACTGTTGCTGGTGCTCCTCATTGCTCTGTTATTGACGGATTCTCTGACTGCCAGTATATTTTTCAATATATTTTGGAACTCATTCATGTCGAAGGCTGCCTCTTTCATTCTCTCAGTACCCTCTGGTTCTTCGTACGTCTGACTATGGTCCTCTTCCAAATGGTGGCCCAAAAGGTCCACTGGTAGCACAGGCTCCCGCTGGTATAGCATGTAAAATGGTGAGTAACCGGTCGAGTTATGTTTCTCGGACCGGTGGGCGAAGAGCACACCGTCCAAAACATCAGGACCACTATTCTGTAACTCTTTTATGAAACTCCCGATATCGATTCAGGCCGCTATGGGTCGACAGCGGGCGAGAGCGATTATGTAACTTTTTTATGTCCTTTACCGCCAATTATAACCCAGAATGGAAGCGTAAATCCGATACCGATTCAGGACTATCTTCTTATACGATTTGCTTGTTAAAACGTCCTGCCCAGGGACTGCTACCTTATCGTGGTGGGCAGGTTTGCGTGCTTTGTTGATCCCGAGAGCTATGCCGGCGGAAGCGTATGCTTCTGGTAGGGCCACCCTTGCCGGACTGGTCGAGGAGGAGAAGTCAGACGAAGTGCAGTCCACACCCCAATCCCCTTTCCCCCCACTGTCCCATTGAATATTTCTCCTCCCACTTGGCCCTGCCCTCCCTTGCTGGACTCCCGTATGACGACTCACGCGACGTACAATGGATCTGATTCGGATGTGGCTTTATTCCTCATCATCATCTTTCTCATCTTCATAATCACCCGCTCATCGTCTCGATTAGCCATAGTTGCATAAATATGAGACGTTAAGCCCCATTAATCAATCAATCTTAGAGAATCGCCCTGCTGAGTCATGTGCGCATCACGGTGGAGTGAGGGCGACCGCAGTCTGTCTACAGCTGTGGTCAGCTTTAACGGCATGATAATAAAAGTCATCGCAACGCGCAGGGAAAGAACAAAACCAATTTTAAATTGAAGTTGAGGCCGGCCCGAATTAATGGGAAACCCGAAGTACCGGGGCCCAAATGCATTTTGCCTAGGTGAAATAAAATTGAAAGATATGACAGATACTATAGCAATTAATTTATTTAAGCATATTAATTATTATAGATTTCACAAGCCTTCACAACAATGTGCTTGGCGGCCATTCTGGTGTTACATTTTGACAATGTTGACATAGAGAAACAGTTGAAGCTAATTTTAGTAGAAACAAAACATCTCAGTTCGTTAAGATTAAGGGTGCTTTTTAAATAAAATTGATTTGTGTGTGAATTTGTGATTTATATCTTGATTTAATTTGTATTTTTAATTATAAACATTGCTTTTATGCAATTTAAAAATCATATCCGCTCATCTTCTTTAATGATTAGTGACACCAGCATGGCCGCTGTGACGTCACACGAAAACTATCAACAAGACATTTTTCAAACCAATGCAATCATTTTACTTTATGCTCCGCGTCTCCTTTCTTTCCAATCCTGCCCAGGGACTGCAACCTTATCGTGGTGGGCAGGTTTGCGTGCTTTGTTGATCCCGAGAGCTATGCTGGCGGAAGCGTATGCTTCTGGTTGGGCCACCCTAGCCGGACAGGTCGAGGAGGAGAAGTCTGACGAAGTGCAGTCCACACCCCAATCCCCTTTCCTTCCCTTTCCCCTTTCCTCACGCTCCCTCCTACTTGCCCCGGTCCACCAAACAGCCCCATATTTCATCTTCATATATCACCCACTCATTGTCTCGATTAGCCTCGTTGCAAAAATATGAGACGTTAAGCCCAAATATCATCATCATCATCATCAAAAACTTAAGCTAAAAGTTACTAAGTTTACATTGACAACACGAGATAGCGCGTCTGGTACTATGTGGTCTTTGCCCTTCCGGTGTGTGACTTCAAAGTCATAACCTTGTAGTTTCAGACACCATCTGGCCATCATCCCAGTGGGTTCCTCAAGTTTTACCAACCAGAGCAGGGAGAAATGGTCTGTAACTACCTTAAAGTGCGCACCCTCCACATTACCACGGAACTTTTCGATTCCAGAAATCACTGCTAGGCATTCTCTCTGTGTGACGGAAATATTGCTTTGGGACTTAGTCAACATTTGGCTAAAGTTGAGAAACTGTTAGAATGACGGCCCCCTCCATACCCCCTCCACAGCTACCCGACCCCCCTTACTCCGTCGCAACCTAACAAAATGAAATACGTAACTGAAAATCAGTTTGTTTCAGGTTTTCAGTTTGTTGTTTCACGGAGTTGAGAGAGGTCGGGTAGCAGTGAATGGGATCAGGTGGGGGCCGTCATTCTAACAGTTTCTCAACATTAGCATAAGCAATAACCTGCTCTCCTTTATTACCTTGCTGAGTAAGTACGAACCCTAATCCCATATCAGCGGTGAACCCATATTGTAGGCGAAGAGGTTTGTTAGGCTGCACTAGCGCAATTTTGCGGTAAGAATGCTACTGCTAGTCAATAACGGCCAATTTCCAGATATTTTTCCGCAGCAAATTTAACACGGTGATAAACCATCTTCCCTTGTATGTAATCTTTGGTAATATCACCCATAACTTAACAATAATTACTCAAGTAGACCCTAACCTAGTCACTGAAACTGAGGGGTATGCTACCCTACATATTTTACAGGTGCATTTGGATCATACTCTAAATACTTAATATACTGTGTAAATGTTACTCTTTGGGCCCATCAGCAATTTTTTTGAAAACATCCAAGAAAAATTCCTGCATTTTCATCCGCTCTTTGTGACGAATTTCTTGAGACGTTAAGCCCAAATAATCAAATCAAATCAAATCTTGTTTTTTTTTGTATTTTGTGCAAGATAATAGCATAGTCTAATGACTGTGGTACTATTTTGCATATTATTTTATTACTGACCATTGATGTTAGGCAGCATTGCCACTTCCTCCTCGATGATATCAAAGCACTGTTTCGCACGTTTAACGACATTGCGTTGTTAAGAATTGTGCTCATTTCTTGCTTGTGCCTTTGCCCTACGTGGGGATGTACATAACAAGTCAAACCCTTTTGGTGTAGCTGGTAGCTTTGTTTGTCTGTTGGACTTCGGCCTAGGTTGGACTGTTTGTTGTTAGAAGTTGTTCACCGCTTCCTTGAACATTAAGAGACGTTAGTCTTTGAAACCAAAGAACTTTGTGAACTTGTTGTTGATGTTTTGGTAACCGATAACGACGTCGGCGGCTGAGGTGATGATAGCAAAATTGTACATTCTTTAATTAAACTAAAGTATTTATCGTTATGTGTGTCCATACAGTAAGTCATTCCACAATAATTCTAACAGGTTATGGGCCCAGAACACCCAAGGCTGAAACAGAATGGATCACTAACATGTAAGTAATATTTTACTTTGATTTATTATAAACTGCTTGGTGTTGTTGGAAGCTGAGTGCCACCACAACATTTTGTTTTTCTGGTTGACGTAACGAAAACAAAATAAATATCTGTCCGTCTATATTGTGAGCTGAGTGCACATTATCACAATGGACGAATTTAAAATTCCCCGATTAACCTCAGATATATACCACACTTGGTCAATACGAGCGAAAGCAGCGCTAGTCCAAAAAGATTGCTGGGATGCAATAGATCCAGGTTTCGGAGATACCATAAATAACGAAGATAAAAAGAAAAACAATCGTGCTCTGACATTTTTGTTTCTTGTTGTCGAAGACAATTATTTAGACGACATTGGTAGTTGTACAAGTGCGAAGGAAGCGTGGGAGATTTTAGAAGAAATACATTCAAAGTATGGTCTCTTACACATTCTCCAGTTAATGCGCGACTTCTTTAATGTTCAAATGAGACAAAACGAATACACGAAAAGTTATCTAGGACGTCTAATGGATCTGCATCGAAAACTGACAAGTAGTGGGTATGGTTTTAACGATAAGGAAGTAGCTATGGTAATGCTTATGGGGCTTCCTAGTTCGTATGAGCCACTCATTCTCAATCTAGAGCAAGATGAGAATGACCTTTCGACGAAGAAGGTAAAGGCTAGGCTACTTGTTGAAGAAAAGAGAATACTGCGACGTGAAGAAGATAAGAAAAGTGTTCAAGAAGAAGAAGAAGGAGAAGCAAAAGCACTTTTCACAAATAGTAAGAAGAAGCAATTCCCGCGGAGATTCTCAGCTAACGAAAGAAGAAGAATTGACAGCAAAGACGAAAATTCCCATGGAAATAACAACGATCGACGACGAGTGCGTTGTTACTGCTGTGGTGAATGGGGTCATATAGCTAGAGACTGTCCAGGTGGTGAAAACAGTGGGCATGAAAGAAGCAAGCCTCCCCCTTCCCCTTGCCTCCCCGCCCACCCACTTGCCTCTTTCCGCCAAACACCCCCTATTTCATCTTCATATTTCACCCACTCAAAAAGTCAGACGAAGTGCAGTCCACAATTGTCCCCTTTCCTCCAAACAGCCCCCTATTTCATCTTCATATATCACCCACTCATTGTCTCGATTAGCCTCGTTGCATAAACATGAGACGTTAAGCCCAAATAATCTAATCAAATCAATCTTTCCTCCCCTTTCTCCTTTCTCACGCGCCCTCCTACTTGCCCCTACCACTCATCGTCTTGATTAGCCAAGTTGCAAAAATATGAGACGTTAAGCCCAAATATCAATCAAACAACCTAAAGCGCGTGATGAATCCTACATCATCTATTTCATCGAAGTAATTACGTCGTTCATTAATCACTCTTTCACGCCTTTGTGTCAGCGAATTATACAAGAGTTAAAAATCAGCTAGAACTAGGCGTAGGCCTAGACTCCTGTGCCAACAGAGTAGACCTATGCCTACTTATTGCCCTTGATTATCTATTTGTTACTGTAATCATTTTTCACTCAGGCCTAGATACCCTTCTTTAACTAGGCCTACTCCTGGATAAACAAACAACAAACCCTGCCCAGGGACTGCTACCTTATCGTAGTGGGCAGGTTTGCGTGCTTTGTTGATCCCGAGAGCTATGCCGGCGGAAGCGTATGCTTCTGGTAGGGCCACCCTAGCCGGACTGGTCGAGGAGGAGAAGTCAGACGAAGTGCAGTCAACACCCAAATCCCCTATCCTCCCCTTGCCCTTTTTCTCACGCGTCCTCCTACTTGCCCCTTTCCTCCAAAGAGCCCCCAACTTCATCTTCATTATCACCAACTCATCGTCTTGATTAGCCAAGTTGCAAAAATATGACGATAAATTAAGCCCAAATAATCACAAACAACAAACGCCTAGGCCTTAGCCTGCGATGGATAAAAGCCAAAGTCTAGTGGACCTCCGTGCCTGGGCCTAGCATTATGCTCAGTGTAGGACACGAATGCTTTGGCCTAGCATATACCTAGGCGTAGGGATCAATGTAATGGGGAAAGGATGTCATGGCAAATGACTTGAGGAGACAAGTTATTTTTTTTTAATTACTTTTTTTATTTGGGGTTGGAAGGTTAACATCTCTACAATTGATAATGTTGTAAATTAATATCCCCCACATGGTGGGTGTACCCGCCCCGCTGCCGCCGCCACCTCTGGCGCCGACCGCCGCGGTTATTTCTCTTGCGTTTCTCTGTGGGCAAGTCACAAACATTTCAAATTACGTTAGGGCTGGTCCACACAGATTTTGTAAGCATAAGATTTAAGTTTTAACGCGTAGTCGTAAAGTTGGATCATAGGAAACACGTACTGGCGTTCACACAAAGTTTTAGTTTTAAGAGATTGTTTTCATTGTTGTTCTTGGCAACAACGTCTTAAAACCTTAAATCTTATGCTTAAAAAATCTGTGTGGACCAGCCTTTACACCAAAGTGGTGTCCTGGGCTATGCTTATAAAGGAATAGATAATAATTTCAAATTAGAGTCTTTTGTTATGGAGAAACACATTTTACGTCAGGTAATTGTTTACACTCCACTACAAAGAACGAGACAAGCGTTGGTGTGCAAGTGATATTGTATGATCATTCTTATTATTATATTGATGATTATTATTGTCAGTACAGGGGGAAAGTCACAAACGTTTCTATTTGTGTTTCCATAGTCCATAGTTTTTTGTTTGGTGCCTGGTCATGCAGGCATTCTTGGTAACGAGGTGGCAGATCGATGTGCTAAAGAAGCCTGTACCACTGACAGCAACGACTGCCAATTAGGTATAACTGCGGACCTAAAAGCGTCTTTATAAGTTAAATCAAAGAAGCTATGGCATAACGAGTGGCAGAGCATACGAAACAACAAACTAAGAGAAATAAAAGACTCTGTAACTCCATGGCTATCCTCCCTGCGCTCGTTTTGCCGCGAGGAAGTTGTTTTAACTCGCATCCGAATCGGTCACACCTATATAAGGGCCGGTATTTCAATGTCCAGTTAAAATTTACTTTTCAGTTAAATTGTTTTTACCATGACAACGGCCAATAGAAATACACCAAACTTTGCTTACCTGACAGTTAAATTTACTTAACACTTAAACTGGACATTGAAATACCGGCCCTTACTCAGAGCTATCTTCTAAAAAGTGAACCCCAACCAGTGTGTGATGCTTGTAATGTGACATTGACTGTCAAACACATAATTTTAGATTGTGCAAAGTATTTAGCCGAACGACGAAGATATAAGATAAAATCCACACTAAAAGAAAACCTGTCAGATAAAACTGACGCAACCGACAACAATTTAAAGTTCCTTAAATCAATTAACCTTATAAACAAGATTTAAATAGAAAAAATAGGCACTGATTACCCTGATGTTTTGTGCCTTTAAACCACAAATAATAATAATAACATTCTCAAACAGTTGTGATTCGGCCGAAAGTATTTTTTTATAAATGGAATTGGCGTCCCTCGCCCTTTGATTAAAAAGCGTGTCTTCGGGCAAGGCCACTGCTGCCCGCGGGACTAAATGCAACACGTTTTTTTCTACTACCACTTCAAATTTATCATCTGAGTTATCGAAAGACGATACTGTGTTCAGTCTCTCCTTGAGAGTGTTGCAACACCTCCAACACCTCTCTTTAATCGTCGGCGGGCGTCGGTCCGACGGTGACGTGTCAGTTTGTATCACGTACACCAAAAACGGCGCAATCAGTAACACCAGTGGAACTGCGAGAAGAGGGGCCACCCATGATGTTTGGAGAGCCGGTTTCCATTCTAGAACAAATGTATTTTGTATTTATTGTGTAAACAACAACTTACGTCGAGCCTTTAGTCGCCTCGTAGGAGAGGCAGCGTTTCTGGGCACATTCTAACCCGGTTCCAGACGAGACACATTTGGACAAAGAATAATAAATTGCTTACAATAATTTAGGGAACCCCCCTTAACTCCCGTTTTAACTCTTCAACAAATTACCGATTGCGATTGAGATCCCGATGCCGACAAATCGTGAGCAGGGGTCAAACCACGAATCGTCATTGGTTGTTGGTATTTAATTTAAATTTAATTGGACCCGTCTCGGCCCGGGGTAGAATAGGCTCAGAGTGACTCTGCTTGTCGTAAGAGGCGACGAAAAGAGACCCTGTCCCTCCCCTCCCACTGTCTCACTGAATATTTCTCCTCCCACTTGGCCCTGCTTACCCTTGCTGGACTCCCGTATGACGACCTACGCTACGAACAATGGATCTCATTCGGATGTGGTTTTATTCTTCATTATCATCTTTCTCATCTTCATTATCACCCGCTCATCGTCTCGATTAGCCATCGTTGCATAAATATGAGACGTTAAGCCCCAAATATCTATCTATCTATCTCCTGCCCAGGGACTGCTACCTTATCGTGGTGGGCAGGTTTGTGTGCTTTTTTGATCCCGAGAGCTATGCCGGCGGAAGCGTATGCTTCTGGTAGGGCCACCCTAGCCGGACTGGTCGAGTAGGAGAAGTCAGACGAAATGCAGTCCACAACCTTCCCCCTCCATTTTCCGCCCCGCCCTCCTACGTGCCCCTTTCCTCAAAAAAGCCCCCTATTTCATCTTCATATATCACCCACTCATTGTCTCGATTAGCCTTGTTGCAAAAATATGAGACGTTAAGCCCAAATAAACAAAAAGCGAGTTCCTCCATATAAATGCATCACCAGTAGATCCAGCATAACGGGCATTTATATTGAGAAATCTCATATCATAGTCGCAGACCTTATAAAATATTTAACAATTTATTATTGCAGGCTTGCATAGGCCTATATAGAAACATTTTTCTATTATGAATGGACAAAGTTAATACTTACAGCTTGTACATTCATTGAATGATAACTGTTACGGTTGACGTAGTGCTCTTCGCGCACCGTTGGCCTTACAATGGCCATATGAGTGCAGTCACCTGCACCAATGACTCCCGGCATTCTGGTTACTTGGTCAAATCTATGGCAAACAAAATAAGTTAGGGCCAATAGGTATAGTTCCTCGTAAATTTCCTGCACAGGGACTGCTACCTTATCGTGGTGGGCAGGTTTGCGTGCTTTGTTGATCCCGAGAGCTATGCCGGCGGAAGCGTATGCTTCTGGTAGGGCCACCCTAGCCGCACAGGTCAAAAAAGGAGAAGTCAGACAAAGTGCAGTCCACAGCCCAATCCCCATTCCTCCCCTTTCCCTTTCCACCCCCGCCCTCCTATTGGCCCCTTTCCTCCAAACAGCCCCATATTTCATCTTCATATATCACCCACTCATCGTCTTGGTTAGCCAAATTGCAAAAATATAAGACGTGAAGCCCAAATATCAATCAATCAAACCTCGTACAATTCCAAATGCTAGTATTGATCATGTAGAATTAGGAAAAAAAAAATTTACCGTTCATTTTCATCAATATGCGATGAGGCGGTGATATTAACCGATGAGTTCGACAACAGTCCAAGTTGATGTTCTCATCTTCCGGACAGGTCGAGGAGAAGAAGTCAGACGAAGTGCAGTCCACACCCCAATCCTCTTTCCTCCCCTTTCCCCTTTCCTCCCGCGCCCTCCTTCTTGCCTTTTTCCTCCAAAGAGGCCCCAATTTCATCTTCATATATCAATATCATCGTCTTGATTAGCCAAGTTGCAAAAATATAAGACGTTAAGGCCAAATATCAATCAATTATACTATTCTATCTACTACTCTACTACTACTTCTACTATCGTTCTTAAAATCCAACAAGTATATTATTGTGTATAGGCATATGCAAAAAAATAGAAGCTTACAAATTGTGGATCTCAGGTTACACTTTCAGTCAATTAGTGTATACGCCTAGCCTATATTTAATCCAAGTCTCAAAAGCCAACCATTTTCGACCACTCCCCCATCTAGGCGTCGTTTGATGTTACCTTGCCTCCAAATAAAACTGTCGTGGGTGCTCCCCGGCCACTCGAAAACAAAATCATGATTCGCAGGTGTGAATCGCAAATGCCCTGCACATTAATAGATTGTTTTCCATGCCTGTCAACATAGATGACTTTATTACAGGTTGGGGCTTTGATGTCGATGAGCGTTCCATCTACGCAGCCAATCACATTTGGAAAGTGCGCTAGCTCATTGGCCCCTTTCCTCCAAACAGCCCCCTATTTCATTTTCATATATCACCCACTCATTGTCTCAATTAGCCTCGTTGCAAAAATATGAGACGTTAAGCCCAAATATCAATCATAGAAATCTAAAAGAAAAGAGCATACATCAGAAAATTAATTACATTGCTTTTCTGTACATACGCCCTATACATACAGTGGGCCTACCAATATATTGTGTATATCTAGGACTGTCATATAAGAGTTTGTGTTTCATTGGTTCGTGTATTTATGACAAGGAAGAGTCTGAATTGACCAGTCCCTACTTAGGCCTACCTAGGTAATTTGGACAAGATTTGTCTGATAATCACTTCTTAACAAAACTGTACGGCAGTGTTCATTAAGTCAAGTTATATTTAAGATGCTTAGAAACCGACACTATGCCTCCTTTCAGTCCAAACTAAAATCACTAGGGTACTAATAAGTACGAACCCATAGTTCGTGGTAATCAGTTAGGCCTAGTGAACTGAGACTGATGATTGAGGGGGCATACTTACGTTATGGCTAGTACGGACTCGGCTCTCATGATAAACGTAGTCTAGACCTACCCTATGATCATGATTTAGGTGCCAGGAGACGAAATTCAGTCCATGCCCTCCCCACTCCCCTTTCTCCCCTTTCCCATTTCCTCCCCGCCCTCCTACTTGACCCTTTCCTCCAAACAGCCCCTTATTTCATCTTCATATATCACCCACTCATTGTCTCGATTGGCCTTGTTGCAAAAATATGAAACGTTAAGCCCAAATAATCAATGTTTTCTATCAACCTTTGCATTTAATAAGGTTTGGATGCATTTACAGCATTACAGCACTTTTTATTTTTGCTTATTTATAGATTTGAATGAATAAATTTCTCTCTGCGTCTTCATCAGCCGTCCCCAAACACGACTCTTGGCTTTCCCAGTTGTTGGGACAAGACGCTTCTTCAGCGTCTACCTGATTGTCACAGCTACCAGCTGTGACCAAACACCTCACATATCGAGACCTCAGAATTACAGGGTTCTATCTGACATTTTCTTCATTTTACAGGAGAGCCTTCTAAAGTTTTGGCTACCTGTGATAATGAAATGTTATGACTAGTAAATGTTTTTGTTCATACAATATGTGCACAAGACTAGGTAGGATAGTTAGGGTGGAAATAATGTAGTATACAATCAATATTATGGTTGTTTATTTTAATTACAAAAAGTCATTGCAGTGTAGATGGAACCTTTGCATACTGAAATGCTTATTTATATGAAGATGACAAAGTTCTATACTGAATGTTTGCAGATTACAGATCTTTTGCTTGATTGATCATAATAACAATAGTTAATGATAAATTATTATTAATTACAATTAATAATTATGAATTAATAATCATGAATTAATTATTATTAATTAATTTAAATCAATTAATAAATAATTAAAACCATATTATTTATTAAAAATCCATTTAATTTGTTAATAATAAACAAATCAAAGTCACATTAAGTAAGAAATTAATTAATAATTAATAATTAATAATTTTGATGTTAATAACTAAATTTATAAATTATTAATGATAATGATTAATGATACATCATATTATTGTAGGCATACACTATCTTATAACATGAACACCACTTATTTTCATGGTGTATACCGGTGGGGGGGGGGGAGGGGGGGGGGGAAGTCAAACACCCCCATAAAAAAACAAAATACATGGAAGTGATGGCTTGTACAGCATGGAATTATGTTTTCACAATTCCAAAGCTAAGATTCCAAAGCAAAGAATAAAATAAAATAATAATATTCTTAAAAGGTAAACAAAATGTAACACCTTTGACGGAAGAGCCTCCGACAGCTGGATCTTTACCCCTAACCCCATGCTCATTCGGTTTAATTAACCCCCCCCCCCCCCCCCCCCTCCACCTTTTGCAAATACGCCACTATACTTCGCCCAGCCTTGAAAAACACAGTGGATGAATGAAGTCGGACCCTATTGTTCACGCTAGAAGCGCCCATAAAAAAAATGATGATATGGTGTTTTCCGACTTCCGTAGGCCAATGTTTTCATGATTTCTATAAACCTTCTTTTTATGGCCGCTTGTAGCGTGCACAATAGGGTTCGATTTCATTCATCCACTGTGTTTCTCAAGGCTGCGCGGAGTATAGATGGAACTGCTTATTTTGGCCACCTATCGAAATAATGCCTCAAAGTAATTTTTGTCTTGAGTTGGCATCCATCTGTACATTGACTGAATGTCTTTTTTCTTATCTAAAGACAATCCTTTATAAATGTTTGCCTGTTTTATAGCAGGAAGCTGCTGAACATTCCCACCTCTTTTTCGTGTCGCGGCTGAAATCGATATGCGTTCCCTTTGGAATACGGCATCACCATGAGACAACTTATACTCTACGTGAAATGGATGATCTCTATGGAATCGAATCTGTGATATTTTTGTGTATGGAATTGTCTGATATGTTAATGTTTTAGCTGGTGTCTGATAATCATGGAAATGGTTCATGTTCAATTGAATTATTGTGAATGGCGACTTTCTATTTACTGTTTTGAGGATGCGAATGAGTGAAACCGGTGACCAGATTTCAGCATGTTTCATTACTTTTTCAATACATGCATGCATGTTGTCCACTTGTTGAATGCATGAGTGCCCTGGTGTCGAGTACTTCATGGTAATGGACTCAAGTTGTGGATGGTTTGTTAGAAATGTAGCCATTGCTAGGGAAATTAAGGAATTGCGGTTCTGGGGCACACAGCTGTCACTCCATGTTACAATATGTGTTGTGTCCGGATAATCTATCATTATCTTTTCGAAAAGAGTAACAACAGAACTGGCTATGTCATTACCAGACCTGCCAATTAATGCTTCACTCCAAACAGCACAGTACCCTTTCTTGGACACAGATACGTGTGCTGTCATATTGTAAACGTTTAGTTTTCGTTTGTAAAAGACGCAACTAACTTGTGCACGTGGCAAACTTATTACGTTTTGCAGATCAAAACAAACAACTAGCCTATTAATATCCGGCTCATTCTTATCAAGCTCCCTCTCCATTCTCATCTGCTCTTTCTCGATTATGTGTGCTTCATACTTCTGTGTCAGGTCGTCATCTAATCGATTATCCATTTTAGCAGACAAATACTCTTCGCAGCAATCGCACCTGTCACTTTTTGGTTGCAAGAAGTCCTTGTTGAATTCGTAGTTAAAAATGTGGCGGTACATTGAAATAGAAACAGGTACTACATGATCCACAGCACATTTCTCGACATACAGGTCATACATTTTTGCCTGATTTAACGAAGGGTCAAGATACTCTTTAACTGTTTTAGCCCTACAATAGTGTGATTCTGCACAAGGAAATGACCTTATGTGGTTTCGCACCCTGTCTTTTGACAATGTGGATAACCTGCTTTTAGTGGCAGACGTTTTTGTACCCCTGGCATCTGTTTTTGTAACATTTACCTTTGTATTCTTCTTTGCGTGTACATTGTACACCACTTTTTGACTTATAACTAATGTTCCAAGGAAGAACATCTTACATACTCTGAATTTGATTTCGTTCTTAAAAAAAAAATAACTAAATGACCTGGCCTTCCTAAGTGCATTCCCTCTTTTTGGGGAACCACAATCGGAGTTTTGATTTATAAAATTGTATTTTGCATCTTGACTTAGTGCATAGAATGCATCTTTAATACCCACACGGTCCTGTTGCGTAAAAGTTTCAGAACATTTATACTTGCAGTTGTTGCAATCTTTCAGCGTTTTCATTTCTTTCTTCGGGACAGTAACACCACGTCTGTTAACGTATTCCTCGCCATGTTGATGTTTTTCTTTCCGGATGTTCTGTTTCCATTGGCTAGGCATCCGTTTGCGTTTGCGACTTGGAGGGCGTATTTTCATTGGCGACTTCTCGCTGTCAGTACTGCTGTAGTCCACTAACCGCAATGCAAATGTAGGATCATCCCTGTAAGTAAGTAAATGAACAAACCAAATTAATATTGAATACGGTATTCAAAGCTAACACTGTTATTTTGTGTAAATTAAAACATGGTGTGCACTTACACATGCTCTTCTTCACTGGATTGGATGTCTGGACCCGTGTTGATGGTTTCTTGCGATTCAAAGCTGTTGTCAATAGTCGATACACCAGCTGACGGGGATGGGTGGTTCGACCTGTCAATAAAATAAAACAGTGGTGAGAGAATTACCACAGTAAGCTTACTCAATAAATCAATTGGCCAAGACCTAATTTCACACCTTAAAGTACAGCTGAATCCTAGGCTAAAGAAGGCCTGGGTTAGCGGCAGCTAAGCGAAGCCTAGCCTAGACTTCAAACCTAATTACCTAGGCCTACCCCCATATTTAATGATGCAAACATACACGTGGAAATAAAATACTGTGTAGGTTTAGCGTAGGCCTATTATGAAATAAAGCAATCAATCAATCTTGGCTGTGGCCTAAGACCTGAGATTAGATAATAGGCCTACTAGGCCCTAGGCTTGAACACTAAGCCTAGGCTAGCCCTAGGCCTACCCACAGACCACAGAAATACAAAACATTGTATAAAACTTACTCTTTACTACTTGAATTTCCATTTCCATCCAAAACCGATGTGATGCCCGAATTTGACAATTGAAATAACCTGAAACAACAACAAAAAGTGAGGTTAGGTCATCAACAAACCGAATACAAAATCAATTCGTGCTCTGTTTGTTTATAATTATTCATAGCATACCTTCTTCTTGCCCTCTTAGGTATGTTTATCTCTTCTGCTTCATCACTCAAGTCCGAATCTAGGCCTACAGGCATATATTCTGGATCGTCACCATTACGATCACTCATTTTGAAGGTAGTAGGCCTTTCTAAACAACAAACGCTGTCTCTTTTCACATTGCTTACAGCCTCCTAGATGATTCAGAGCTATCCAACAGGTTCACAAACGTTTAGAAGGTTAACTGGTTATATCTGAACTAAAAAATACTTACAATACAAATACAAACACATTTCATTTGTATTAAAATCAAACCGGTGTAAATCAATGCAGTCTGATAGAACCTTTGCACACCGAAATACTACAGACAAGCTCATAGAACCTTTGTTTATTGTGAATAACAAACAATGACATCAAATTTTCAAATACAACTTTCATAGGTTGGTACTATACATCAAATGGAACCTTTGCATACCAAAAACTCAATTTTTTCAAAAATGTCAGATAGAATCCTGTAATTCTGAGGTCTCGATATGTAAACGCTCTAAAAGTTAAATTTGATATTCCCGACCCCATTTCGTTAAAAAATCGTAGCGTACTGCGCGATGTTCCAACGTTCGCTGGGTGCGACTGAATGACACTCCAGACACTGGCGTGGCGTGGCGCGCTGCCGGCGAGCGTGGGTTGTTAAAAAAAATCTTTTTTTTTTAGTTTTGAATTTGAAGGAAAACCTGACGGTGGAAAAGGAAGCTGACCAACGCGCGCGATTTGAGACTTGAAACCCACCATAAATGTTGTCAATGTCAATCTACCTGTGGTAATAGGTAATGTAACGCTGAAACAAAGAGTTTTGGACATTAGATTAGTAGAGCAGCAAAGTGTATCTCGTAGGCTATTCGTGGAAGAGTGTAGCGGTAAACGGGATTCTGCTAAGGTATGTAAAACAATGTTTTTGGTACAGTGGTACTGTGTTCAGGCTACCAGTTAGTCTCTCCATGAGAGTGTTGCAACACCCCCAACACCTCTCTTTGATCGTCGGCGGACGTCGGTCCGACGGTGTCGTGTCCGTTCGTACCATGTACATTATTGTTAGGACAATCCCAACCAGCAGTACAAGAGTGAGGAGAGGGGCCGCCCATGATGGTTGCTGGAGAGCCGGTTTCAAGTCTAGAACAAATCAATTTTGTATTTATTGTGTAAACAACAACCCACGTCGAGCCTTTAGTCGCCTCGTAGGAGAGGCAGCGTTCCTGGGCACATTCTAACCCGGTTCCAGACGAGACACATTCGGACAAAGAATAATAAATTGCTTACAATAATTAAGGGAACCCCCCTTAACTCCCGTTTTAACTCTTCAACGAATTACCGATAGCGATTGAGATCCCGATGTCACATGACTTGCACAACTTAATGGAATAAACAAAAATGCAAAACATTTGTAAAGAAAACGGACAAACCTAAATCAGAGAAGATCAACCGTTACCCACCAAAGAGGGCACACGTACAAAAAATGCCAATTTCAAAAGAGGTTCAACATTTAAAGGGGTGATATCTAAAATTGTAGCCAAGCCAATTATTTTCTTTTCAATATATAAATATAGCAATTAATGAAATAAACAAATACATACATTTTTACCTCACTTAATATTTGATAATTAAATATATTAACAACAATTACAAAATTAAATTGACTAGGGGCCGGTATTTCAATGTCCAGTTAAAATTTACTTTTCAGTTAAATTGTTTTCACCATGACAACGGCCAATAGAAACACACCAAACTGGGCTTACCTGACAGTTAAATTTACTTGGCACTTTAACTGGACATTGAAATTCCGGCCCTAATTGAAACATTTCGAGTTGGGGGAAACAAAATGAACACACTTCATTTAGGCCCTATAGTTAAAACCTTGGCTGACGAATTTGCATTCACAGTTTTATTTTCCAAGCCCTGACATGTTTTTTGTTTTACATAACTTATTGAATGTTAAAATGTTGAAATGTTAAAATGTTAAAATATTTAATAAATAGTTACTTTACGTCCAATGTTCAATAAACAGTGGGTTTTCGGTTTATATTAGGGGCAAAAAAGTGAATACAAAAGTGTTACTGCACACTCCATATTACAAGTTTCTTGTAACATGTTATAGGCACCGAGATTGGCCACTGATGGCGCTAGTGAAAACGAATGAAGCGCTCCAAGTGGCAAAGTCGCGCAACAACCTGCTGAAGCAGCGTCGTTCTTCTTACGTCAATAAAGGGAAATTGTGAAAATTGTTTTATTAAATATGGGTTTTAAAATTTTCGCGCAGATTATGAATCCCATCGGTAAATCTTAAAAAGGCAAGCCACCATTTTAATCAGGACACGTTTTAGACGTAAAAACAACAAATAACACACAACAAACACAAACAAAACAAGACAATAAAAGCCAAAACAAAAAAACAAAACAAAACAACAATACAAAATAAATACACATCAATAATAAAAACGAAACAAACTCCAAACAAATAACAAGATATATCACAATAATATCCAGCACTATTTTCAACTGCGGAATGAAATCTTCAGCAGTTTGTTGCTAAATTTGGCCACATACAGCGCTGTATGTACTAACACACGGTGCCTATAATTGTTGTGTAGCCTAGTAGGCAGGCCTAGAATAGGTACCTATTTATGTAATGTGCTGTTACACTTTTTAACTCACTTTATTTGCAATAAATACACCAAAAACTCACTGTTTTTATGTTACAGCCTAAAGTAATGTTTAAACTATTTTTGTTCATCGAAATTATTTGTGTACCTAGTTTACTAATTTGTCTGTTGAAGTTCCTCCATATTTCTATTCCGCTATTTCCTCACAAACTTCAAATAATGGATTTTATTCATAGTATATTGATATAATTTGAAGAAAGTGTCATTCATTTTTAGTTAAATATGTTATCATACAACAAAAAATAAATAACCCCTTCAAATGTCAGGTTCAAACTTGATAGTGTAACAGCAAATGTGAGGAGCTGACGGGACTGGCGACGAAAATAAGCACACTTCGGATGATGTTGAATAAATGTGTAAAGAACTAGAGCTTGCACTTACATAGGCTCCTGCTTACAAAACTTACTAACTGATCTCGCCATAAAAACAAAAACCTACCGCCAGAGAATCACCTTGACCTCCTCAGATGCTCACCGCCTTCTTGACAGGCGTACTTGTACTAGACATATAATAATAAGGTAAACAATAATCGGAATACTAAATAATGCTAAAGAAATAAAGATGAAACTAATGTAGGGGAGACTAGGGCATTAGGAACCACCTAATTACGAAAAATCATAATTTTCTCATTTAGTATCAAACATTATATTGCGCTTTATTTTTCATTATAATACAAGGTTTATAATATAAGTGTCAAGAGTAATTCTTCATTATGTAATCAAATGTATTGATATTAATCATTTAACAAATTAGTGCATTTGGTTCCTTTTGCCCAAACAATTGGGCAAGAAGAACCGTCACCTGGGCAACTAGAACCACATAGTTAATCGTCATATGGGCAACTAGAACCATTGTATGTGTGTTGACGTTAAATTGTTTATAAAATAAACTACTTGACTTTAGTTTGTTTTGATTTGCCTAGTGCTATGCAGAGAACTAATTACATCTGTTTTACAAAAATCGCAAATAAATATGCCATTACCACTGTGGCCTGTGCAAGCTTCGTGTGCCCAGTGTTGACAAATATTGCACTGAATCCACGTTTCTTTACTTTTTGAGTTCAGGAATTGTTCACCACAAAAAAGGCAGTTGCACTGTTCTGATGGAATTTTATGATCAGTGGGTGATTTGGGTAGGTAAACTGTTAATGGCATATTATCTTTCTTCTTAGTAGGTTTCTTCTTTTCCACTTTTTCTTGTTTTATCTTCATTCCCAACTTTCTTTTTGATTTCAATTTCGTGGTTTGCTTTTTGTTTCCTTGTCTTTCTTTAGCAACCAACTTGTTAAGGATGGTCCACACAGATTTTTTAAGCATAAGATTTAAGGTTTAACGCGTAGTCGTAAAGTTGGATCATAGGAAACACGTACTGGCGTTCACACAAGTTTTAGTTTTAAGACGTTGTTTTTAGTTTTTAGGCGTTGTTTTCATTGTTGAAACCTTATGCATTATGTCTTAAAAATCTGTGTGGACCAGCCCTTAGGTGTGGATGTTAAAATTTCTGAGCGTTGACACTTGCGTTTTCTTGCATTCATTTTGTTCGTCTCGACTTGTGGAATAGGACGTATTTCTTTCGGTGACACACGACTTGGTCCAGCTACTTCCTCCCTCAGTTGATTGTCAATCATGATAACATGTTGTTCATTGACTACTTCGCCAGTCTGACTTGAACAAGGTGTTGCAGGAATGTCCACATCATCAACAGCTCTCATTAGAGACTCAGGCGCTTGTTTTAGTAACTCATCTCCATCACTATTTTCTTCTTCCAATGGCCGGTTTGTAGTCTCTGATGGTGCAAAGTCGATGCAGTAAACACCTTATTGTCGCAATCAGTTATGCCTGTCTTCTTGAAACCGTTTATTGCATTTAAAGGAGTTGCAGCTTGTAAATACGCTTCCCCAAAGAGTTGACCAATGTCAAATAGAGAAATACGTCTGGCAGCATGTTGTTTCTGCCATTTATCAATAGACCGCTCGAAATATTTGGACAAGGGGCCGTAAACAGAGACGTCTAATGGTTGGAGACGGTGTGTTGTGTGGGGAGGAACGGATAAGATGACTACATTATTTTGGGTTGCAAACTCGAGGACCTTGTATGACTTATGGGACTCGTGGTTATCGAGAATAAGAAGACATTTTTGTTCAGGAGTAGGCTTGACGCAATCAACAAAATGTTTTAACCACTCGAGAAATATGTCCGAGTTAATCCAACCAGAATCAGACACGTAATCTACAGTGCCTGGAGGCGTCCCATCAAGGTACTTTTCATTTCGTTTTTTCCTTGGAAAAATTAATGCGGGAGGTATGTAACGACCAGAAGCAGAGCAGCAACATAAAGCAGTCACTAACTGCCCCCTCTCAGCCGATGATATGGCTCCTACTTGACGTTTACCACGAAGTGATATTAGTTTCGGAGGTTTGGAAGCAGACGTTTTTATGCCGGTTTCATCGGCGTTAAAAATATTCTCTGATGAAAAAAGGTATTTGTCATTTACTTCCTTCAGATTTTTGAAGAAAAGTTCAACCTGGACACGATTAAAACCAGCAGCACGGACTACACTAGTGGATTCAGGAGAACGCAGACTAAGCTCTGGGTGACGTTTCATAAAATTGTGGTACCACTGCTCGCCAGCTGTATTATGTTTAAACGGGTGGGTTATTCTATTTTTAGTTGCATATTCATATGCAAGTTCACATAAATCTTTCCTAGTGAGCCCAGAAAAACGCGCGTCCATTTCGCGAATATAATCCACTAGCTCCTGTTCTTGGTCGACAGTAAACACAGCTTTAAAACTCCCAACAACTTTCTTGACCGAGTTTTGTATGGCATGTTTCCGTAAAGTTGGATATGGGATGTTGTACATTTTTGCAGCCTGTCTTATTGGGGTCTTCTTTAATTGTATTTCATTTAAAGCCCTTCCCATCACTTCTTCATTCCAGCCATCGCCTCTAGTAGACTTATGCTTGTAATTAAACACCATCTAAAATAATTAAAAAAACAAAAGCTTCAAAATTCCATTGGTTCATCTTGCCCGGTTCCTCCTGCCCAGGGTGCAAAGTTTTACAGTTGGCACTAATGCTCACAACATAGGACGCCAATGGCTCCGGCAATAGAGGTTATGTTAACTCAAGCCAACTACAAACATAGTAAAACGATAATTTATGTCATTTCTCCCAGTGGCCTATGAATGGTTTACGTTCAAAAATACGTATTATGTAATAATAGTACTATGAAAACATTCAATCTTGAATATAAATTGTCAAAATGTACTTACATTTTAGAGACACATGTCATCCAGTAGGGCGCCGTGGTGTGCTTGTAATAACTATGCAACCAACTGTAGGAAATAGTAACTGTCTGAGTAAAATGCTTGGTTCTTCATGCCCATATGATTCCTTATGCCCTAGGCTCCCCTATGTACATGTATGGTTATTTACAACACAGCACACTACATAAATACCGTGTAATAGTTTTAGTTGTGTAGTGTGTTATAGTTGTTGTGTTAGAATTGTACTCACAGCGTTGGTCCGTGCTAGTGGAAACGACTGGCCAGTGGTTGCCGAATAGACAAGCATTACAGCCGTCAAAAAGAGAATGTCTTTAGACATAGTGAGAAGGCCTATAGGCATATCAATGATTAAACAAAAAATCGGCGAAAAAACCAATTCAATGATGGATTCGAACCCAACAAATGGTTCACTCAAAACAATGTACTCGAATCAATTAGCGATAAAACTTTGATTTCACGAGCTCGAAAAAACCAAATCTTATCGTCTGAAGTAGTTGAACTACCATGGTAACACGACGATAATTGTGTGTGTGTTGTAATGACCAATAACAGAGCCATTGTTGTATAAAGTAAACAGTCGCCACACGCGAGGGGGAGAAGTCAGACAAAGTGCAGTCCACACCCCAAGCCCCTTTCCTCCACCTTTCCCTTTCCACCCCCGCCCTCCTATTGGCCCCTTTCCTCCAAACATCCCCCTATTTCATCTTCATTTATCACCCACTCATTGTCTCGATTAGCCTCGTTGCAAAAATATAAGACGTTAAGCCCAAATAATAAATAAATAAATAATATAACTTTGTTGTGTACCAGGATTCACTGGTAGAGCATGGAATCTATGGATAGAGCTTGCTGGGGACGCAACTCTCTATTCTTGTGAATGTGTACAATTGGGATCGTTGTAATGTCTGAGGACGTTAGGCCTCCCCAGGGACTGCTACCTTATCGTGGTGGGCAGGTTTGTGTGCTTTGTTGATCCCGAGAGCTATGCCGGCGGAAGCGTATGCTTCTGGTAGGGTCACCCTAGCCGGACTGGTCGAGGAGGAGGAGTCAGACGAAATGCAGTCCACACCCCAATCCCCTTTCCTCCCCCTTCCCCTTTACACCCCGCCCATATTTCATCTTCATATATCACCCACTCATTGTCTCGATTAGCCTCGTAGCAAAAACATGAGACGTTAAGCCAGAGTAAAAAATCGTGTTCCAATTCGGGGGTTAGCGAGGAGTAAAAAACGGGAGTTAACTCTACTCTAAATTTAACGGTACTTCGTTGGTACGGGCCCTGGAGATTAGTACTTTCTGTCCTTTAATTAACAATAGACAGTGCCGCCATGCAAGGGGGCCCGGCTCGCCCGATCTACAGACCTTGTCATTTATCATCAAATTTCAAAGTTTGTCAATTTTTGACACTCAAGAAAACACATTTAATTATCCTGCTAATTTCCAAGTCGACTGTGGAAAACTGGGGCCACTTGTAACTTAATTGAGTGCATGAGAGAGTTTGATAGGGGAGACAAGAAATGTAGGCTTACTGCCCGAGTCTGCTACCTGCAGGCTGCATCTATTGTTCCAACTTTTGAAGACTCTCAACGTCATGCAAATTGGTATTTTAATCGTTACAACAGTCTCAGTGCAAATTATACGCGGACTGATTTCGTCACTTGTGTCACTTACATCGTGATAGGTCATAATATTACATGTAATATCTTGGGCTGTATGTAGGATTCATCTTAGTAAATTATTAACGACAATATATATGGATAAAGATACGATTTATTATGATAACTTGAGAGGTACAAAAGTGACTTATCACGTCCACTGGGTGAATCTGATCTTTCATGTTGGCATCAGGTATTCCCTGTTAATTTAAATAAATCCATATAAATATGTACATCAACTAATAAACTAAACCAAGGTTCAACGTTCAGTAAGGCAGGGTTAAGGTTTGATAAAGCTGGCTGAGCGTCGAAAATTTGTATTTTAATAAGGCATAAACTGTCGCTTCTTTTATTATTTTTCTATAACAATGGCCATCGGAATGTTCCTGCCCAAGGACTGCTACCTTATCGTGGTGGGCAGGTTAACGTGCTTTGTTGATCCCGAGAGCTATGCCGGCGGAAGCGTATGCTTCTGGTAGGGCCACCCTAGCCGGACTGGTCGAGGAGAAGTCAGACGAAATGCAGTTCACAACCTCCCCATTCCCTTTTCCTCACCCTTCCCCTTTTCTACCACGCTCTCCTACATGCCCCGTTCCTCCAAACAGCCCCCTTTTTCATTTTCATCTATCACCCACTCATTGTCTCGATTAGACTTGTTGCAAAAATATGAGACGTTAAGCCCAAATATCATCTACACCCCTTCTCTCGCAGAAGTCCGTCGTACCCCTCACCATTGAGTCCCCTACCACTAACGCTCTTCCCTTTTCTCCTCCATACCCCCACCTGAGAAGAATGGGAAGAAAGGAAACTGAGTCGTAAGAGGCGACAAAAGGAGACCCTGTCCCTTTCCCCCCACTGTCTCGCGGAATATTTCTCCTCCCACATGGCCCTGCCCCTCCCTTGCTGGACTCCCGTATGACGACCCACGCGACGTACTATGGACCTGATTCGGATGTGGCTTTACTCTTCATCATCATCTTTCTTATCTTCATTATCACCCGCTCATCGTCTCGATTGGCCATAGTTGCGAAAATATGAGACGTTAAGCCCCATTAATCAATCAATCAGCAAGAAGATGATGGAAGAAGGAGGGAATATGCTAAGGAAGGGACAGGAAAGAGGAAGGAAGTAAAGAGACCCTCACCACCGGCGACCAGCCAACTGTGAGGAGGAGGAAACAACAACCACAACAACATAAATACTTAGCGTAAGCCTAGGCCTAGGCCCTATGGCGTTTGAGTTCGCTACTTCAAACTCAAAGGCACAATATAAACATAAATAATATGGGTTGCCTATACTTACGAGAACAAGCCAGCATCGTTGCCTTGTAGAACTCGCTGCCTTTCTTGCCATCACTGCCCCTCACCTTCTTATCTTTGTTGATCTGTTTTTCGACTTGTTCGAAAGTATCATGGCAGTTTTTATATAAGAAGATTGAACAACGGATACCTCGTCATTATATTCGGCTCCTACAAACTTCACGATCACGTAAATTGTTTTATGCACATTCATTTTCAGTACGCTTGATAACACGTGTGAAATCCGAAATCAACAAGTATACAAACAAGAACAAGGAACAAGCACAAGCCAAGTAAAAGCCACCGCCTTCGAAATACCGATAATTTCAGGTTCATTCAACACACTCGATTAAGCAGTGGTACCAGGTCCACCAACACACAAGCAGAGTTATTATTTAAAGGAGAAGGCAGGTGAAAATCGAAAGCGCTCTCGTATTTTTTTTGAATTACTTGAATATTTTTTAAGAATAATGGCACCATCCAGAAAAATTACAAAAAATTGAACGCTGAGCTACACGCGTTCCAAGTTATCGTGATGACGTCACCAGGCTGGCTCGCCGGCCGAGCACGCCGCGAGAATGCACTTGTGCGGCCGGGCGCCGGGCTGTGCTGCACTCACTGTAATGTGACTACGGTTTGTGAAGAACCAGGGGACACTATTTTGAATCTCCGTATTATACACCCGCCTACCCCCATCCACAACTTAATATATATTATCAGACCCATATCAATACGAGCCAGACCAGAATACACAGATGCAAAATTGCTGGAATTAGAAACATCTCACAAGAATAGAGTGAAGTAGTGGGATGACAATCACCAGATTGTTCTGGTAGGGCGGGTTGTGTAACATTGTATAAGTGCTATGAATGCAGCCCTATAATTCAAGATTGCGAAAGTTTTTGCTGCCAGGAAAGTAAAATAATAAATGATGTCCGAGGAAACGTAGCGTGTGTAACACACCGATGCATTCGACCACCAAGTTCTGTCGTTGGACGCGCTGGGTATTGTTCGACATCACTTGATTTTATTCCCAAAAAAACAAAAAACTGAGTGTCGAACCAGTTCCAAACGATTTGTGGAAATATTTAGCATACCATCAGTTTGTCATGGATTCATTCTAGGGTTTCAATTGGAAGGGGTAATCGAATAGTTATTCCTCCGTGTGCAGTAACAAAGATACGCGAACGATTTCCAAATGAATCTGGACACGGGAGTATACACGGGATACAAAACATCGGTGGGCTGTAAACCACAGTGGCCACATCAGGGTGGGCATAATGATTCATAGAACCAAAATGTTAATTTTTATTTGTATGTATAACAGGAACGGGCATACTACTTGTGCTATGAAATTATATTTGTTTTCAAATTACAATTTACTTTTTGCCGGAATAATGTAATTTTTTAAAAGAACCTTGTAATTAAATTGTACGAAGTATGTGTTTAGGTAGATAGGAAGGGCAGGCGGAGGGGAGTACGTAACTTGGTAGGCTTATGTGGATAACAAATTACGTAAAACTTCTACTTAATTTGACGATCGTCTTTGTATGCAAGAAAAGCGATGGGAATTTCGTAAATATTATTGTTATTTGTTTTTATGATTCACTCCTCTCTATAAATTGAAGCAAGTGTTTCCGTAAATGTCTGAAATGCAATGAAAATTATTCCCGAAAACATAAGAGCAGAAGGAATGTAATATTTGCTGGCGATTGTTTGTTTTTTACAGTCTGTGAATGCTATATTGTAGGGTCCTAATTCACTTATCATGCTCTGATATATAACATTGTTCCTTTATACCAGCGTTTAGTTATAATAACTTGATGACTGCCGGCAGAATTTAAAAAGTTCAAGTAAATTTGAGAAAAATATCGTAAATATCGTTTCGTATCGGGATCATAAGCGCGAGATGTATCATCCTTCGTTTCGAGTAGATCATCGGAGCCTTCAGTTCCTTCTGTTTCTTGGTCTGAGTCGAGACTGTAAGATGAATCTAATTCACCGTCAGAGTTATCCCCTACGATTTCATCTTCAAACAAGGGTTATTTGGCCGGTAAATTTCGGTACCCATCTCACATTGAATTCCAACTTCAAAAACGTTCCTGGACACTTGAAATTTGCTAATAATATCTAGCTCCTCATTATCCGCCCGAACTTTGGAAGTTGACGCAACTGAATGGGACGGTATAGCATGTCATATTGTCACAATCACATATCATCATTTGCGTTCTTTTGTAGATGCAATGAGTACGTAGGCTGTTTGGCATTTGATAGCTCAGTTGTCTCCTGTGAAATTAGCACTACGAACTACGTACACCTCTTGTAATGGTAACCAGCGTTCCCGACCACACCTCCACAGCCACCTATATATTATGTATTGAGGTTTGATTGACTGACATATCTTTGTTGTAACTTCTTTGTTATTCATTGTTGTGTTTTCATTCCTGGAGAGGACTTCATTTGTTTTTCTGCTTCTTGTACGGGTGATCGGATTGTGATCTTGTGAGTTTGATAATAAAGAAAGGAAGTCAAATAGTAAGTTTGTTTTGATTTAGTGAACTGCGTTCCTATATTTATCATACCAAACTATTTCGGAACTGTGTTCCAATCACGGTTGTGATATTACCGTGTTATATCGTGAACTGTGTTCCGATATCGTGTTGCCGTATACTGTGCCAATTCGGAACTGTGTTCCGAGTGTTCGTGCTGTACCATTTCGTGAGCTGCATCCGTTGCTCCACATAACTGTCGGGACTGTGTTCCGACGGGAGGACGATCGCCACGACAGCGCCAACTACAGTCCGGCATCTGGATTTCTCCTGGACTCCCGTCAACGGGCCAACGGAATAACCTCTTCAATGGATGAGTACACCCATTTGGGGAATACATATGTATTTGTATGTCTCTAGCGTTTACGTTAATTGTGTGAGTGTTTAGCCTACGATATAGGCTTAAGAATATATATATTAGTGAACTCCTATTCCTCCACCAGTCAGGATTCCGACACCCCGGCTATTTTAGCCACATCACACTCTCTTCAATCGCGGGGATTTTTTAAATTCGTCTGGTATCAACTAATGTTTCATTATATCTGATTCGTTAAAACAGATGCAATATAATGCGTAGAACAGATAGGTACGGAAGTTTTCCCTAGGCACACAATTCTTCCTATGCACACTTCTAGACAATGCCACAAATGTCTTGGGATACTTTTCGTGATTAGGAAACGCGTATGTATGTAGGCCCTAATCCTGCTTTTACATCTGATATGGTAGCACATACAATCACGGAACAATTAGGCATCTCACAGTTTTAATAATAAAATAACAATAGGTATAATATATAATAATGTAACACACTACCCAGCACTCTTGTAACCAGTAAGCAAATGCGACACACAATCACGACGAATTGTATCGGTGGACACAATGCTGCTACTGTGAGATTGTCTTTGTTCTCAGGTTCGGCCGCCCGGCCTGCCAGCCTGGTGACGTCACTACAAAACGCACTCGGATCATAAAACGGTCGTATCTCCCCAAATATTGCTCCATTTGAGTCGATTTTTTTAAATTCTCTTTTTGAGTAGCTACCAAACGTAAATCACTAATCTGGTTGTGCTTGCCTGCCATCTCCTTTAAATAATGAATGGTTAACTTCTCCACATCTTATTATCATGAAATATAATGTTATTGTACATGTCTTATTAATTATTTTTGATAAAATGTATTGATTAGTAAACTCTCTGTATTCTCGCTACTAGAAACACCTATACATCTTATGGTTGGTGCACCTGGTAGCTTATTTTACGTCATTGGTCAGCCCACAGCCGTTTTATTAGGCTTCACTTTTGTTGTTATTGACTTAAAAGTAAAAATTTCATGTTTGATAAGTCTGCATAATTTATGCCTTTCGCCTATAATGCTGCCGGTATCGAGTCGGAAGTCGTACAAACGATATTACAGAGACAAAACTGTTCAGGTACGTAACTGTTTTGACCTGCCCAGGGACTGCTACCTTATCGCGGTGGGCAGGTTTGCGTGCTTTAATGATTCCTAGAGCTATGCCGGCGGAAGCGTATGCTTCTGGTAGGGCCACCCTAGCCGGACTGGTCGAGGAGGAGAAGTCAGACGAAGTGCAGTCCACACCCCAAGCCCCTTTCCTCACCCTTCCCCTTTCCACCCCGCCCTCCTACTTGCCCCTTTCCTCCAAACAGCTCCATATTTCATCTTCATATATCACCCACTCATTGTCTCGATTAGCCTCGTTGCAAAAATATGAGACGTTAAGCCCAAATATCAATCAATCGATTAGCCTCGTTGCAAAAATATGAGATGTTAAGCCCAAATATCAATCAATCCAAACACCCCCCATGTTCATCTTCATATATCATCTACTCATTGTCTCGTTGTGGACGTGTTGTGGACGAATATAACAAAAATGTTCAATCATGTTTTGAAATTGACAGCTATAAACAATAACAAAGACAACAATTGATTGTCAAAAACAGTTACAATAAACTCGCACATGGAACGGAATCTATCAATCTATTTGTTTCAAGTCGATGATCGCGATCAACAATAGATGCACGTTCGGACGGAAAAAACCAGTCACACATCATAAACTATGTAGTAAATAAATTATAATTACTTTATTGATTTCATTTAAGCCTCCTCGACCAGTCCAAGCCGGACTGGTCGAGGAGGAGAAGTCAGACGAAGTGCAGTCCACACCCCAATCACCTTTCCCCCCACTGTCCCATTGAATATTTCTCCTCCCACTTGGCCCTGCCCTCCCTTGCTGGACTCCCGTATGACGACTCACGCAACGTACAATGGATCTGATTCGGATGTGGCTTTATTCTTCATTATCATCTTTCTCATCTTCATTATCACCCGCTCATCGTCTCGATTAGCCATCGTTGCATAAATATGAGACTTTAAACCCCATTAATCAATCAATCACATTTATACAGATAAACACGCAAAACAATATACTTAACAACAGGGAGAGGATAAGCCAGACAACAACAACAACAACAACAAGACAACAACAACAACAACAACAACAACAACAACAACAACAACAACAACAACAACAACAACAATCGATCAATCGATTAGTTTCAAGTCGATGATCGCGGTCAACAATGGATTCGTGTTTTTACGGAAACAACAGGCGAAAGCTGAAGCTGAGGACGTGTCCGAATTCCTCTTTATCATTGCTAACTCTAGGTCTAAGTCTAAATTTGACGTCATCAATCATCGGTGACGTATGAAGTACTGTCCGAAATCGTTAAGTCTAGGTCTAAATCGAAGTTTAGACCTAGCAATCGAAAGTGCACGCTCGTTATAAGTCTTAAAATGGCGGACGAAAAAAACAGCTGCGAGAAGGAAGACGGAAAAGTGAAATGTTACTTAAGTTTATTATATACATACCTCTAGTATTATTTTATAATGTAAACAGTGATAGGCCTACTCTAAAGCCTAAAACCTGCATCAATACTGGAAAATGAATACTTTTACATTTCCTAACCTCCAAAGGCGTCGGTACAATTCGCGGATTGACCCGTCGAGAAGGCTGTGAACCAATGCTTCAACTCTAGGTCAAATTTCTCGCAATAGGTGGCTCTGCAATAGGTTTAGTACTGTCCGAAATCTACTAAGAATTAGAATTAGAACATGCTAAATAATTTAAACCTAGACTTAGACCTAGACTTAGACTTAGACCTTAGACTTTTAATTCGGACACGTCCTGAGCCTTGAAATTGCGTGACAAATTTTACTGAAGAATTTATTTGATTGATTTGAATTGAACGAGTATTAAGAAGGTTCCGAAGAGAGAATATGAAGGTTATTACTCTACAATATGTACATAGTATTTTAGTACTATTTTTATTGTTTTCCATTACGTGTTAGTGACGCAATTTGTAATTATATATACGACCAGTTGGCCCTAGGCTTAACACATGGTAGGCCTAACGTTGCGCCGGGTCACATCTCCAGGCTAGAGCCTATTACCAATTAGATGTACATTAGAAACGCGTATTCTGTACTGGCAATAATATTGCGAATCTATACGAGTACGTGAATCTTATTTCAAGTGTACACCTAGTCCTAACTGTAGGTTGTCACTACAGCCAAGGCGTAGTAGGCCTAGGGCCCTATATAGGCCTAGGGCCCTATATAGGCCTAGGGTCCAAACTGAACCCCTGCCCATGGACTGCTACCTTATCGTGGTGGGCGGGTTTGTGTGCTTTGATGATTCCTAGAGCTATGCCGGCGGAAGCGTATGCTTCTGGTAGGGCCACCCTAGCCGGACTGGTCGAGGTAGAGAAGTCAGACGAAGTGCAGTCCACACCCCAAGCCCCTTTCCTCCACCGTCCCCTTTCAACCCCCGCCCTTCTACTTGCCCCTTTCCTCCAAATAGCCCCCTATTTCATCTTCATATATCACCCACTCATTGTCTCGATTAGCCTCGTTGCAAAAATATGAGACGTTAAGCCCAAATAATCAAAAGAATGACATTGTAATGAAACGACGGATTGTTGCCTGCCTCTTAGATAGGATTCGAACCATCTAATAGTACAATCTGAGAAATTAATGTTTTTTAGTTTAGCAATTAGTATGTCTATGTCTACAGAGTCAAACGCTTTACTAAAGTCCAGGGGCCGGATTCACAAGAGGTCTTAACTTAGGCCTGGCCTAACTTTAGAACCACTACGCCATTGGCTGATACGGACCTACACATAGCCTCGACTCGACGTTGCTAAGAAACCCTAGTAAATAACAAACACTTGAGACAAATATTTAGGCCCGGTCTGAGTTGGTCTTATCTTTCATCAAAGATGGTGGCAATGCGTCTATGACTTCGAAGTGTGAACATAAATAAATATCGTTTACTTACCTTGACATACACATTTCTCTGTTTTTAGATTGTGGAGGTATAAGAAAACAAAACACTAAACTTTAAAACACCGCCTTGCAAATTTTTAAGTTCACTGTGATTTCCACGAAAGTAGCTATCAATTGGGCCGTGTAGTAGGCCTATCATGGATTTATAATAGCATATACGGTACAGCAGGACTTAGGACCGGTCCTAAGTTAAGACCTCTTGTGAATCCGGCCCCTGTAATGTAAGTATAGTCAGTTGTCGATTGTCCATATGTGTCCTAATATCATCAGTAATTTTAATGAGGGCTGTGCCTGTGCTGTGGTGAGGCCGAAACCCTGACTGATATTTGTCTAGTATGTCATACTGGTTAAGAAATGAGGATACTTGATTGTGTACAAAGGACTCAATAACTTTAGATAGAGCT
Source organism: Isoperla grammatica (assembly GCA_945910005.1). Taxonomy (NCBI): domain Eukaryota; kingdom Metazoa; phylum Arthropoda; class Insecta; order Plecoptera; family Perlodidae; genus Isoperla; species Isoperla grammatica. Next base: position 16,964,246 of record OX246744.1, read on the forward strand.
TGCAATATACTAATGGTGTATAGTCTGTAGCAGTCATAGGGTTATTTGTCTTAGGTAGCGGATGTACAAGTGCGTTTTTCCATAGGGTGGGATAAGAGTTGTTGGTTAGAGAGAAATTAATTAAGTAAGTAATAGGTTCAATTACAAAAGGGCAATGCGCCAGCATGTGTTTAATGATTTCGATGGAGATGTTGTCAATGCCTTGTGCATTAGATTTAATTTTGTGTATGGCTTTTAAAACATTTTGAGGTGTAACGTGGGAAAAATAAATCTTGTCCCCCGAATGTGTAGGTGGACTTGAATTGAGTTCATTTATGTATGCTTTTTTAACTTCGGGGTCAATTGTTTAATGAATGATGCATTGAGAGAGTCGAAAGGTATTTCAATGGGCGTGTTGTCTTCTTTCTTTTTGCCCACACCCATATTAGACACGGTTTGCCACATTTTTTAATGGGAATATTTGGATTTAACAAACTATATGCATGACGACGTTTTTCGGTGCGAATAATTTAATTTGTTCTGTTTCTTAGCTCTTTGAATTTCTCATGGTTTTGAGGGGTTGGAGATAATTTGTACCTAGCATGAGCGGCGTCTCGTTGTGCCATATATTCCCTTACATTTTGCGTTAACCAGAGGGCGGGTAGTTTTGTGACTCTAACTGTTTTTAGGGGAGCATGTTTGTCGAACAACTGTAGAACTAGCTCATTAAAACATTCTAATTTCTCGTCTATTGTGTGTACATTTGTCATGTTGTGCCACGGCATGGAGAAACAGTCTTCGCGAAAACACTCAGGATCAATGTGTTTTAAGAATCTACGCGTAATATATTTCGTTGATTTTTTCGGCATCCTAATAGAATATTGCAAGTAGAGTAAGTCATGGCTGGAAATACCTGGCACTGCAAGTTGACCGTAGTCAAGCACTCGAGCTGGATCCGCTGTTAACATTAGGTCAATCCAAGTGTGAGAGTGTGTTGTATGGTTAGTAGGCTGTTACGTGTTGCCAGAGCAAAGAGCAAAAGCCGACTCCAACTTGCTGGCTGATGTATAGTGACACACAGGAAGTAGGGGAGGAAGTAGGGGTAGGACTAGCAATGCATTTGAGAGCGCAAAACAAACTGGCGCGAGCACAAACTAATCATTATAGTATAGCGTCTCTAATGTTTCAGGGCACCTACAACCACTCCCTACCCCTCGTGGTGTTCGGCATTGTGGCCTTAATTGCGAGTCTGCTGTCGCTCTTCTACCTCGAGACGAAGGGTGAGAAACTGCCGGAAACAACGGGGGAGATCATGATGCTGTAGTCACAATGATGGGCCAAACCCGAAGACTACTCATCCACAGATGACTTTTGATGATGAGGCGACAAAAGGAGACCCTGTCCCTTCCCCCCCCCCACTGTCCCATTGAATATTTCTCCTCCCACTCGGCCCTGCCCTCCCTTGCTGGACTCCCGTATGACGACCCACGCGACGTACAATGGATCTGATTCGGATGTGGCTTTATTCTTCATCAACATCTTTTTCATCTTCATTATCACCCGCTCATCGTCTCAATTAGCCTCGTTGCAAAAATATGTGTTGCGCGACAGATACAGTCGCTCCACGGAGTTCCTCGGATGTTGCATCTTGTGCTTTGTGAGGGTGGACCGAATTTTCCTGTCGAACGCCTGAAGAGCCGTGTCGGACCACTTCACCGATCCGAAGGTGTACAAAAGCACAGACAGTGTCCACGTGTTGATCGCCGTGATTTTGTTTCTGGAACTCGAGAAAGACCTGCAGATCCTGCTCACCCTGGCGTGGACCTTCCTTCTTCTCAACCTGTTTCCTCCCACGGACAGCCAGAACACCATTGGGTTCCTACAATTTTTAAATCGGTTCATCATAGCGATCTGATGGAAAGTGTTGACTTTTTTCTAGATCGCATTTAAGATCGGCATTTATGTACCTTATTTTCATTATGCAATATAATGCATTCTTACTTGATTTTATTTTATTTCTCGCCCAGGGACTGCTACCTTATCGTGGTGGGCAGGTTTCTGCACTTTGATGATTCCTGGAGCTATGCCGGCGGAAGCGTATGCTTCTGGTAGGGCCACCCTAGCCGGACTGGTCGAGGAGGAGAAGTCAGACAAAATGCAGTCCACATCGTCCCCACTCCTTTTTCCTACCCTTTTCCTATCCTCCCCGCCCTATGAAGAACTTTTGTCATACGAGAATTGTGATAAACTTTTAAAATTTCTTGTCCGCACACAGTTTTTCCAACAATTTAAAAAAAAAATACATTACAACACCTATAAATATAAAATAATACAAATCAAATTCATATAAAGTTAAAACATAATTACTACTTTCCTAGTAACTTAATTACTTAGCTTGTAAAACACCATCTTGGTGGCGCAAAATGACCTAACTGGTTGAAGCGCCCTTAAACCCAATAAATTCAAAATTCAAATTCCTACTTGCCCCTTTCCTCCAAAAAGCCCCCAATTTCATCTTCATTATCATCCACTCATCGTCTTGATTAGCCAAGCTGCAAAAATATAAGACGTTAAGCCCAAATATCGGATCGTTTAATTGAAAAACATTGAACTGTGGTTGTGTGAACATGCAACGACGGAGAATACCATATAGGTCATGAGTTGAGCCACAAACTAGTGGTGCCGATACAATGGCTACCTGCAATGACTAGTGGCTATTATTAAACCACGCAAAATTAGGGGTATTTTATTGATATAATGTGAACACTTCAAGACACTGGAAAAAGGATTTATACCCAGCATTTGGTTTTGTATCAGCTGAACTATGCTAAGCTTTAAAATATTGTTATTGTTAGTATTTTTTTGTTCAGTTATCAATGGTTTAGTTATTATTATTCATAATATTCGGGGAATGTTTCCGACGCGGCGTCCTCCATTTCGTAAGAATTGGCGCCTCTTGAATATATATAATATCAGAAAGAATAGTAAAAAAAGGCGACGGAATACCGGTTTTAGGCCTCTTCACCCTCCTCCTCAATCCCAGAGTCTGCTTCATCTTCGGGGACCTCCCAATCCTCAATGTTAGGTAAGGCAGGCCATGGAACCTCTACCGCATCATCATGTTCCATGATCCCGAGAGCTATGCCGGCGGAAGCGTAAGCTTCTGGTAGGGCCACCCAGCCGGACTGGTCGAGGAGGAGAAGTCAAGACGAAGTGCAGTCCACACCCCAATCCCCTTTCCCCCCCCCCCCCCCCCCCCCACTGTCCCATTGAATATTTCTCCTCCCATTTGGCCCTGCCCTCCCTTGCTGGACTCCCGTATGACGACTCACGCGACGTACAATGGATCTGATTCGGATGTGGCTTTATTCTTCATTATCATCTTTCTCATCTTCATTATCACCCGCTCATCGTCTCGATTAGCCATCGTTGCATAAATATGAGACGTTAAGCCCCATTAATCAATCAATCAATCTTGAAGTAGAGAGTCATCCGGTCTACGCTCAAGGTAATAAGAAAGCAAATGGTAAATTTTTATCCGATCAATAGAACAAAGTGGATCCAAAAGAAGAAGTTTATAAGCCATGATAAATTTGTCTAGATTAGGGACTGCTACCTTATCGTGGTGGGCAGGTTTGCGTGCTTTGTTGATCCCGAGAGCTATGTCGGCGGAAGCGTATGCTTCTGGTAGGGCCACCCTAGCCGGACTGGTCGAGGAGAAGAAGTCAGACGAAGTGCAGTCCACAACCCCCTTCTTCCCTTTTCCTCCCCTTTTCTCCTTTCAACCCCGCCCTCCTACTAACCCCTTTCCTCCAAACAGCCCCCTATTTCATCTTCATATATCACCCACTCATTGTCTCGATTAGCCTCGTTGCAAAAATAAGAGACGTTAAGCCCAAATATCAATCGATATGCTTGATATGCAGCACAGACGTAGTCAAGATCGTAAACTCCACAACAAATGCCCGAGTTTAGTCAAAATACTGAATAATACGCTGTGACGTGTGTAGACAAAGGAAAAATTCTACAATCAAATCTTGAAGTATGGTCATTAAGTCTTCACTGAAGGTAATAAGAAAGCAAATGGTAAATTATTATCCGATCAAAAGAACAAAGTGGATCCAAAAAACGAAGTTGATAGCCATGATAAATTTGTCTAGATTATGAGTTAAAGACAAGAATTATTTCAGGAAATTAATAAAATGTATCGAGACACCAACGAGCTCCGTTATTCTAAATAACTAAATACTATATATATTTTACATTTATTTACCTTTCGGTATTGGGTAATGACACTTAAGTAAATCCTCAAGTTTACCGTCAACACAACTGTGAACCCAAAGGGGATTCAACTGAGCAGCGGTCGTACAGTCATTAACGATAGAAGGGTCGTAGTTACCAATATCCATTGCGATCCCATCCCTCCCTTCCCTTATCGCGTTTACTGCTATTTGGTTAAGAACCCACTCCATCATCCACTGCTGACGGTCTACTTCAGACATGTTTGAGATCATCTGGTTCCCTTCCGCGTCTGTCCAAATCACCGACGATGAAGATGGCGACCGGCTCAAAGTGTTCCCCTATAATCAGAAAACAAACAACAATATCAACAACTGTGTCATCGCAGAACAAACAACACAAATTTATGGTAGTGCATGTCTTCACGGTTTGTTTTAAACGTACTATTATTGACCAGACATTTAATACGGGAACCAGTTTGAAAAGCACAATATGTTAACTCTTCGCAAATCTTCGAACGGTCAAAGCCGAAAAGATAAAGTTGTGATGTTTTCTTTTCTAATCACTTATTAATAGTTATCTCTTATCTTTTCTATGTTTTCTACTTCTCTAACGCTCTACTACTTAAAAACTATCAGAGTAAAATGCATTAGGCATGCATAGGGCTAGGCCTTAAATTTTATAATTACTTTTAATGTCATTAACAACACTAATTATAACTCTAATGCAGTGTTTTTGGTGACTACAGCTTCAGTACTTTAAGCACATGAAGACAAAACAAGTCTCATTAGGTTTGATGTTGAATCTAGGCATTTATTGGAGCATGTGCTAGTCGTACAAGTCGAGGGCCTAGCACCAGTTTATTGGCATCGAGACGGGAGATGCAAATTAAATAAGATCATTATGATTATTTTAATTTATGACTAAAATGTAATGCGATTTACATTTACACCCACATACATTCATAACACTTCAATGGAAAATTGAACGATAAAGTGGATGATTATGTTTTCTGTCTTGTGGTCTGGGCCTCCTTGTTTGGCTAGATTGCCCATAGATCTACGTTCCAAGCCACACTCAAAGCAGTGTCAGATAACCAATATAATCTAAACAGAAACAAGTAGGATATTGCAGGAATGTAGCTAGTTCTGTAGCTTGTATTCTAGGGCCTATCCACTACAGTTTTGTTGATTTGGGGTTTCGGCCCTTGCCTAGGACCACTACTAAAAACACGCGCATTACGTTTTGTTCTCGATCTTGGTTGGTTCTCTCGACCCGGTTGCGCCCCGTCTGGGCCCGGGAAAGAATAGGCCCAGGTTGACTCTGCCAGTCGTAAGAGGCGACAAAAGGAGACCCGTCTGGGCCCGGGTTGACCCCCAGCCAGATTGGGCGCGGTCAAACCCAACCCAGCAGAGCTTAGGGTAGAATAGGCCCAGAGTGACTCTGCTAGTCGTAAGAGGCGACGAAAGGAGACCCTGTCCCTCCCCCCCCCCCCCACTGCCCCACTGAAGATTTCTCCTCCCACATGGCCCTGCCCTCCCTTGCTGGACTCCCCTTATGACGACTCCCGCGATATAGATGGACCTGATTCGGAAGACGTCATATGACCTAAGCTGTCGAGTACGTCGTTAAACACCACCAATCAATCAATCAATCGACCCGGTTGCCATCTGCATCCGTCCAGATCACCGAAGATAAAGATGATGAGGACGATAGGCTCAAGGTGATATGTGATATGATTATAGGACTATGCCTTAGGCCCAATCCTAATGCTTACCCTTCCTTTTAAGCTCGTCCTTGCCCTAAATGTAAGCTTAACTAAAATTGGGAATATATATCTATCTAGACCATTATAATACTATACATTCTATTCTATACGTGAGCTAATAATATACGTGAATTTACAGTAGGCCTACTTGTTTCACTTCGAAAGACAAACACTCACTCAATGACAACGCTATAACCTTATTATTTACCGCCAATAACTTACCACGCCCCCCAGTTGTTTGGAGAATTAGGCGTTAAACAGCCAGCGACGGCGGTTTAATTTTACCTCGGTTTAGCAAGAATTAAACGTGCTTTCCGAAGTGGTGGGACGCTTTGTGAAATTAACTGACGGTTTAAGAAAGATAAACCGAGTTTAACACTTGGTGAAACCGGGTCTAAGGTATTTTTATATATGGCGGGATTAAGGCCAGTGAGACCTTATCGTCTATCAAACCACACTATAGATAAAAAAAAAGGTTCCATAAATGTGTCCATATTAGGTTTCACCTTACTGTACCAAAGGGCAACCAAAATTATGTGTTTTCTTTGAATTTGGGGTGGTAACTCATTAATTATGACCTGTAAAGGCCACATGGAACGTTTTGATGAGTTATGTAACTGTGCACCATCCGTGTTCATTTGCAGTGTAATGTCACATTCTTTAATTTTCTCTTGCAACAGCCCTGCCCAGGGACTGCCACCTTATCGTGGTGGGCAGGTTTGCGTGCTTTGTTGATCCCGAGAGCTATGCCGGCGGAAGCGTATGCTTCTGGTAGGGCCACCCAAGCCGGACTGGTCGAGGAGGAGAAGTCAGACGAAGTGCAGTCCACACCCCAATCCCCTTTCCCCCCCACTGTCCCATAGAATATTTCTCCTCCCACTTGGCCCTGCCCTCCCTTGCTGGACTCCCGTATGACGACTCCTGGACGTACAATGGATCTGATTCGGATGTGGCTTTGTTCTTCATTATCATCTTTCTCATCTTCATTATCACCCGCTCATCGTCTCGATTAGCCATCGTTGCATAAAAATGAGACGTTAAGCCCCATTAATCAATCAATCAATCTTGCAACAGCAAATCGTTATATAATTTCCCCGAGGTCACATCACTCATCATGTTGTCGTTTTTACGGAAATTAGTTCTTACTTCTTTATTTTTAAAAACCGTTTCCAGTTGGGAGCGGATGCCGATATAGCTAAAATAGCTGCCTTTTTCAACCAAATCATCGAGCTGGTTTACATGAAGACAGTGTTCATTTGTACATCTACAACAAGATAAACACATTTATATTCTTAGCATGTATATGTTCACATACAAAATAAATCATGTTTCCTGTCCTGTATACAAAAATATGTGAACTTACTGTAGTACTAGCTCATTGCCAGCGGAGTATAAACAATGTGTACATTCGACATAATAGAATCGTCGTGATGTAGTCGATACCTTATTGGCATCATTAAAAACCTTTAGAAAGAGGTATTTAGAACCATGAACAGGGAATGGTGTATGACAGTTAATAATGTCTAATAGGTCGGTCAATGCCACTTCTGACAAATGGTATCGAACACAGAATGACATTAATAGTATTACACTCTGCTGTCTAGTAATTTGGCATCCATCATAAAGTGGTTGTGCACCAGGGACATTCTGAAATTTTAAAGTGGTATATTATAAGTGCAATATGTTTAACTCATGACTAGACAAAGTTTAAATCCGCTGGAAAGATTGTTTCAGCACATCCGCGCCCCGCCTGGGCCCGGGAAAGAATATGCCCAGGGTGACTCTGCCAGTCGTAAGAGGCGACAAAAGGAGACCCGTCTGGGCCCGGGTTGACCCCGAGCCAGATTAGGCGCGGTCAAACCCAGCCCAGCGGAGCTTGGGGTAGAATAGGCAGAGAGTGACTTTGCTAGTCGTAGGAGCCGACGAAAGGAGACCATGTCCCTTCACCCAACTGTCCCACTGAAGATTTCTTTCCCACTTGGCCATGCCTTCCCTTGCACTCCCCTTATGACGACTCCCGGGATATATATGGACCTGATTCGGAAGACGTCATATGACCTAAGCTGTCGAGTACGTCGGTTAACACAGGGAATCAATCAATCATTCAGCACATCCGCAAGTTCTTCGTTTTTCCGTTTTTTAACGGCGTGAAACTTGTCTGGCGGGTGGCATGATGTTGAAGCCTCGTACGGCACTTTCATGGGATTCGCCACAGCAGGTGAGGAAAATCGGGATGGGAAATTAACTAACGGCGAAGAGGATCGGGTTGAAAATGTCTGCAAAGGGGATGTGATGGATGAGCCTGTGCTAAACTTAGTTGACGATGAAGAAGTTGTGACCCGTCTCGGCCCGGGGTAGAATAGGCCCAGAGTGACTCTGCTAGTCGGAAGAGGCGACAAAAGGAGACCCTGCCCCTTGCCCCCCCCCCGTCCCCGCCACCACTGTCCCACTGAATATTTCTCCTCCCACTTGGCTCTGCCCTCCCTTGCTGGACTCCCGTATGACGACCCACGCGACGTACAATGGATCTGATTCGGATGTGGCTTTATTCTTCATCATCATCTTCTCACCTTCATTATCACCCGCTCATCGTCTCGATTAGCCATTCCTGCCCATTGTAATGGTAACCAGCGTTCCCGACCACACCTCAACAGCCACCTATATATTATGTATTGAGGTTTGATTGACTGACATATCTTTGTTGTAACTTCTTTGTTATTCATTGTTGTGTTTTCATTCCTCGGGAGGACTTCACTTGTTTTTCTGCTTCTTGTACGGATGATCTGATTGTGATCTTGTGAGTTTGATAATAAAGAAAGGAAGTCAAATAGTAAGTTTGTTTTGATTTAGTGAACTGCGTTCCTATATCTGTATCATACCGAACCATTTCGGAACTGTGTTCCAATCACGGTTGTGATAATACCGTGTTCTATCGTGAACTGTGTTCCGATATCGTGTTGTTGCCGTACTGTGCCAATTCGGGACTGTGTTCCGAGTGTTCGTGCTGAACCATTTCGTGAGCTGCATCCGTTGCTCCACATAACTGTCGGGACCGTGTTCCGACGGGAGTACGACCGCCACGACAGCGCCAACTACAGTCCGGCATCTGGATTTCTCCTGGACTCCCGTCAACGGGCCAACGGGTTAACCTCTTCATAAGATGAGTACACCCATTTGGGGAATACAATATGTATTTGTATGTCTCTAGCGTTAATGATAATTTTGTGAGTGTTTAGCCTACGATATAGGCTTAAGAATATATATATTAGTGAACTCCTATTCCTCCACCAGTCAGGATTCCGACACCCCGGCTATTTTAGCCACATCACATCTGGCGCCCAACGTGCTCTTGGCTGTAGATAGAGGAGGGAGTGCAGTCCCATACAAAATTGCTTATCTTTAGGAGCATAATTTAACACTTCGTTCTGACTATAGTATAGGAGTGCATGGTAAAAACACGCTCTGGGAGTGGAGTTAATGTAGTACCATTAGAAGACGGACCTAGTACCAATATGGCAGACGCAGACAAACTAGCGGCGTTAATAGAGTCCTTAAGGACTGACGTCCAAGGATTCCGACAGGATACCGTTAGCCAGACCCAACAACTAGTAAAACAATTCGTTACGTTGAAATCGGATTGCACTGAGCAAATACAGTCAATTCGCGGCGAGGTTACTAACTCCTGCAATACCCTCACATCGTCGGTAACAACACTGGAAAACTCGGTACAACTTCTCTCAGAGAAGGTGGCGACGCTCGAAGCGCAACCAACCAAACAGGAACAGCATCAACATGCGGTACCACCTTTGATTTGGGGGGCAGAGCTAAGATCCTCGTCACATTTACCACTTTTCGATGGGGAAGGTAAAACCCATCCGGTTACGTTCATCAAAGAACTTGAAAATTATTTCGAATTGTCAAGAGCGCCCCAACAATTTCAAGTTAGATTAGCTACTGGCCAGCTACGTAGCTCAGCCCGCCGCTGGGGCGAAGTTTACGCGGACCGTTTTACGTCATTTCCCGATTTAAGGCGCGCATTCTTGAATGAATACTGGGGGGCGGCTCAACAACGCAACGTGCGTTATGAGTTGTATCACGGTACGTGCCCGCGCCAATATGACACTGCGATGGCGGACTACTTTCTGATAATACTCGCAAAAGCAAGGTATCTGACACCCACCATACCTGACGAAGATGTAATTGATACAATTACCGACCATTTCCGTCCGGAAGTAGCTGCTACACTACTAGCCGCAGGGAAGAATACCGTTGACGAAACTTTAAAGCTTCTGCACCGTTTAGACGAGGCACACAAGCGTAAACCGACCGGCGACTCATTCACCCCTAGACAATCGCAAGCACATGCGAACCCTAGACAATCGCAAGCACATGCGGATTCTAAGACAAGTTATAGCGATAAAGGGGCAACTAACTATAACTGGCGGCAACAATCGGGTTCTAGTAACCGGGACAGCCACGGGAATAAGAAAACAACCTCAACTTTTCCCACAATGGGATCAAACCAATCGCGCGGAAGAGGCGACAAAAGGAGACCCTGCCCCTTGCCCCCCCCCCGTCCCCGCCACCACTGTCCCACTGAATATTTCTCCTCCCACTTGGCTCTGCCCTCCCTTGCTGGACTCCCGTATGACGACCCACGCGACGTACAATGGATCTGATTCGGATGTGGCTTTATTCTTCATCATCATCTTCTCACCTTCATTATCACCCGCTCATCGTCTCGATTAGCCATTCCTGCCCATGGACTGCTACCTTATCGCGGTGGGCAGGTTTGCGTGCTTTGTTGATCCCGAGAGCTATGCCGGCGGAAGCGTATGCTTCTGGTAGGGCCACCCTAGCCGGACTGGTCGAGATGGAGAAGTCAGACGAAATGCAGTCTACAACCTCTCCCCTCTCTTTTCCTCCCCCTTCCTTTTTCTTCCCCGCCCTCCTACTTGACCCTTTCCTCCAAACACCCCCCTAGTTCATCTTCATATATCACCCACTCATTGTCTCGATTAGCCTCGTTGCAAAAATATGAGACGTTTAGCCCAAATATCAATCAATCATATTTAACATTTATTAAGATTTCGGTATAGGGTAAGGACACTTTCTTACTTACAAAATTAAATTTATTTCCAATTTCATTAATAATGATTGTCAGCAGTTGCATGCATACTCTAATCTGCCGAACCCATATATCCCATAAAAATTATTTTCATGAATCATGTCAGGAAGCTGTTTGTTATCTTCAATCTTCAAGATAAAGTCACCTTATTTTTAGTGCATGCCTACTTTAAAATGTCACGCTTTGCTACTGGACTGAGGTGACGGGAACTGACGAACAAATAACACATGCTGGTTAGTTAGTTCGTGCACACAACGACGTGGTTATTAGTGCCCGGAGCACAGCCTGGGGTTGATGAATGTGAAAACTGATATAATTATATGATTGAATAAAAGACAAGTATATTATTGTGAAGAAGAGTTAATTTTATTTGATTTTTATTTCATTTTTAATAGCATGATTTTCCCAACATTTTATGGTTTAAACCCTACATTATTATAATTTAATTTGTTGAGACGACCTGCCCAGGGACTGCTACCTTATCGTGGTGGGCAGGTTTGCGTGCTTTGTTGATACCGAGAGCTATGCCGGTGGAAGCGTATGCTTCTGGTAGGGCCACCCTAGCCGGGCTGGTCGAGGAGGAGAAGTCAGACGAAGTGCAGTCCACACCCCAATCCCCTTTCCTCCCTACTGTCCCATTGAATATTTCTCCTCCCACTTGGGCCTGCCCTCCCTTGCTGGACTCCCGTATGACGACTCACGCGACGTACAATGGATCTGATTCGGATGTGGCTTTATTCTTCATTATCATCTTTCTCATCTTCATTATCACCCGCTCATCGTCTCGATTAGCCATCGTTGCATAAATATGAGACGTTAAGCCCCATTAATCAATCAATCAATTAAGCCCAAACATCCATCTATCTTGTTGAGATGATCTTCAATTGACTGCAGGACCGGCACCGAAGCTTCCAAAGCAGTGGCCTGACGTTCATTTGCTGCTATGTTTCTCTCCCCTTGGGCTAGCAATGCAGACATTTTGTCGTCTCTGAGAAAAAAAAATAAAAAAATATTTAACATCATTGATGTGCTGTTGCTGTTGTGGTAGTCTAAAGTCATGACAATACAAATAAACAGTACGGGTACTTATTTTGCTTGTATAACAATGCCGTCAAGTACGGAATGAAAATTGTTGCATTTTGGAAGTGCGACCTTTGAAGTAGGACAATAAGGTAGTAATCAATGATATAATGTTAAATAATAATAACTTCTGCCCAGGGACTGCTACCTTATCGTGGTGGGCAGGTTTCAGTGGTTTGATGATCCCGAGAGCTATGCCGGCGGAAGCGTATGCTTCTGGTAGGGCCACCCTAGCTGGACTGGTCGAGGAGGAGAAGTCAGACGAAGTGCAGTCCAAACCCAAATCCCCTTTCCTCCCCTTACCCCTTTCCTCACGCGCCCTCCTACTTGCCCCCTTTCCTCCAAAGAGCCCCCAATTTCATCTTCATATATCACCCACTCATCGTCTCGATTAGCCTCGTTGCAAAAATATGAGACGTTAAGCCCAAATAATCAAAATCATCATCATCTGTGCCATATCAAATGCACAGTGTGAAGTGTAGACAATATATGTACACCGTTTTTGTCTCGCCTGTTTTCCCCTTTCCTCACGCGCTCTCCTACTTGCCCCTTTCCTCCAAAGAGCCCCCAATTTCATCTTCGTTATCACCCATTCACCGTCTTGATTAGCCAAGTTGCAGAAATATAAGACGTTAAGCCCAAAATCAATCAATCACAGCTAGCAAACCCTTTGCACTCATGGAAAGAGCTTCTCCTTCCTTAGTTTAGTATTTTTAAACTCAACAGGCATCTTTTTCAGTTTACCCTCCATTTGTATATAGTGCATGGGTACCTCGTTCAGACTAAAATACTCTAGAGAACCTTTCCCCAAAATCGCACTTCCATTGTCACAACTGTATTCTATCAATATCACTATCACATTAGCGGAGAAAAAAAAAAAAAGATTGAAGAAAGAAGAAGACGGGAAAGACCAAGGAGGAGATGGAAGGAAAAGATTGCTGAAGACTTACAGAAGAGAGGAGAGAACTGGGAGCAAGTAGAGGAAGTACGATTGTGGGAAGATAGGAAGAGGTGGAAACATGTGGTTGTGAAACTTGCTCCTTTCCTCCCAACAGCCCAATATTTCATCTTCATATATCACCCACTCATTGTCTCGATTAGCCTCGTTGCAGAAATATGAGACGTTAAGCCTAAATAATCATAACCCAAGCTGACCCTGCCAGAAGCAGAAAACGGCGATGGATAATGATGATGATGATGATCAGCGGAGAGGTAGAGGTGGTTACTCGTCGTCATCAATGTCATACTCACTGTCATCACCCACTCATTGTCTCGATTAGCCTCGTTGCAAAAATATGAGACGTTAAGCCCAAATAATCTAGAAGTTCAGGTTTGAGGGAGTGAAGTGGATAGTCGATGTGCTCATCTTGCAGCCATTTGAAGATTTCATCCTTTTTCCAGGACGATGTCGGTTGTCGGTTTTCTAGTGCGCTGTGATATGAAGCATTATCCATGATTATTAAACTTGGTTCTTCTAAAATATTTAGCATATTTTTCAGCCAACGTTCGAAGTTGCCACTATTCATTTCCCCATGATAGTCTCCAGTGTTGTTGCCAGAGGCAAACAACAAACTAGAATTTGGGACGAAACCACATCTCCCTCCAGCATGTACCACAATGAACCTGCGCCCATCGTTCATGTCTCCCCGCATCGTTCATGTCTCTTCACGGTCTCATCTTGCCAGGTGCGGCCCGTTGTCCCTCTTTGGAAGATCCAAGTTTCATCTAGGATGATTGGCTGCAGAGGATTAACACTGTCATTATTTTTTAAATATGATCTTAAAAAGTTAATCCTCTGCAGCACAATTTTGGGCGATTCTACCAACACACGACAATTGTCAGTTTTCTTCCACTGGAATCCTGAAAAAAATCAAATAACATTGCAGTATTAACAAAAGAAAAGTCCTGCCCAAGGACTGCTACCTTATCGTGGTGGGCAGGTTTGCGTGCTTTGTTGATCAGTCAGACGAAGTGCAGTCCACACCCCAATCCCCTTTCCTCCCCTTTCCCCTTTCCACACGCTCCCTCCTACTTGCCCCTTTCCTCCAAACAGCCCCATATTTCATCTTCATATATCACCCACTCATTGTCTCGATTAGCCTCGTTGCAGAAATATGAGACGTTAAGCCCAAATATCAATCCGAGAGCTTTGCCGGCGGAAGCGTATGCTTCTGGTAGGGCCACCCTAGCCGGACTGGTCGAGGAGGAGAAGTCAGACATCTCAGATAGATACAGGGGAATGACACGAGCATAATTACGCTTGTCGTGCGCAAAGAAGTATTTTACTAGACTTTCGAGAGATGTCCAGTGAAGTTTCCAATCTGCAGTGCGTACTGCCCGGATGAATAGACAGAGATCAAGAATCATCTTCATGTATTGAATCGTCGCTTTAAATAATGGCCTTGTGCATCCTTGAGATTCAAACTTATCTAAGCTGGCACTGAATGCGAAGTTTTTCAAAGATTTTAAAACCTTAGTATCGGCAACCTTCACAGCACGGAAGTCTTCTCCTTTGCAACTGTCATGAACTAGGTTTGCCATTTGTAAGTACTCGTCTTTGTGATTTGGATTCTCTTTTAAAAATGCATCAATATACAACGTGTGGAATGCCTGAAGCATTGATTAATGTGCTTCAACCCCTCTGTTGACATGTTTGCCATCTATAATCTGCCTCACGGTCCAATTACCATAAATCCCAGACTCAATCCAAAACTGATCTATTCCACTGCAGTCAATATATGTTTCAATGGCACGTAGTTCTCCTGGCCGAAGTATGATATTATCTTACTCATTTCGATGCATCTGCAACTGCTTAGCGGGCACGTAAAACCCAACATCAAGTGATATAACCGTTTTGCCTGAACCAACAACATGCGTGTATATACCCTGAGTTTGCTTTAGTGTAGTCATTAGAGTTGACCACTCGTGAGCTGGTCCTGCCCAGGGACTGCTACCTTATCGTGGTGGTCAGGTTTGTGCGCTTTGATGATTCCTGGAGCTATGCCGGCGGAAGCGTATGCTTCTGGTAAGGCCACCCTAGCCGGACAGGTCGAGGAGGAAAAGTCAGACGAAGTGCAGTCCACACCCCAATCCCCTTTCCTCCCCCTTCCCCTTTCCTCACCACCCTCCTACTTGCCCCTTTCCTCCAAACACCCCCCTATTTTATCTTCATGTTTCATCCTGCCCAGGGACTGCCACCTTATCGTGGTGGGCAGGTTTCCGTGCTTTGTTGATCCCGAGAGCTATGCCGGCGGAAGCGTATGCTTCTGGTAGGGCCACCCAAGCCGGACTGGTCGAGGAGGAGAAGTCAGACGAAGTGCAGTCCACACCCCAATCCCATTTCCCCCCCACTGTCCCATTGAATATTTCTCCTCCCACTTGGCCCTGCCCTCCCTTGCTGGACTCCCGTATGACGACTCACGCGACGTACAATGGATCTGATTCGGATGTGGCTTTATTCTTCATATCATCTTTCTCATCTTCATTATCACCCGCTCATCGTCTCGATTAGCCATCGTTGCATAAATATGAGACGTTAAGCCCCATTAATCAATCATCAATCTTCACCCACTCATCGTCTCGATTAGCCTCGTTGCAAAAATATGAGACGTTAAGCCCAAATAATCAAATCAAGTGCAGTCCACACCCCAAGCCCCTTTCCTCCACCTTCCCCTTTCCACCCCCGCCCTCCCATTGGCCCCCTTTCCTCCAAACAGCCCCCTATTTCATCTTCATATATCACCCACTCATTGTCTCGATTAGCCTCGTTGCAAATATGAGACGTTAAGCCTAATAATCAATCAATCGATTAGCCTCGTTGCAAAAATATGAGACGTTAAGCCCAAATAATCAATAGTGCAAAATGGCCCCGACAGTGCTTTTTCTAACGCCAAAAATGTCACCGATTGTTCTCAAATCGGAATTGCCTTTTAAAACATAAAGAGCAAAACGTTGCTTGGCCTAGTCTAATTTTTTTTTTGAATCTGTCATCGTTCCAGCTCTGAACCGTTCTTTCCCAAAACGAAGAATGTGTGGCATATGCCCAACATGAGCCACTCAAGACCTGTCTGGGCCCGGGGAAGAATAGGCCCAGAGTGACTCTGCTAGTCGTAAGAGGCGACAAAAGGAGACCCTGTCCCTTCCCCCCCACTGTCCCATCGAATATTTCTCCTCCCACTTGGCCCTGCCCTCCCTTGCTGGACTCCCGTATGACGACTCACGCAACGTACAATGGATCTGATTCGGATGTGGCTTTATTCTTCATTATCATCTTTCTCATCTTCATTATCACCCGCTCATCGTCTCGATTAGCCATCGTTGCATAAATATGAGACGTTAAGCCCCATTAATCATCATCATGAGCCACTCAAAGTCTGGGTTTGCTACGCAAAACACTCCCTCCTCCCAGTCATGTGCATCTGTACTTAAATCTGACAAGGGCACTTAAAGGGTTAATTTGACATCTGCCGAGACATAGTGACTTACAGCAGAGTTGGTAGACACACATTTCACCTCGATAACATGCTATTCACCGATTGCATCTGGAGAAGCACAATAACTGGGGAGTTGCCACTTGAATTAGGCCAACGTTCTGGAAAGTTTACCTGTAATTTTCTGACGACTTTAATTACTTGTGGTTCCAAGACCCTACCTCTTTTCATCAATGGAGTGTCTACAACGTTAGCTCAAAAAATCGACTCGACAAGAGAACCATCCATCGATTATCTTGCAGCGAGAAGCTTCGTAGAGTTTTGAAGCCGTGATGCGTCCAAAACGCAAACGATGCCACAAAGACGAGCTACTATCAAGACGCGTTTCCTTTTCAGCATCAACCCACGGATCGTGGTCCATATGTTGCGCATTAAATTCTAGAAAGTCCTCACTGGACAATCCTTGCTTTTTCGTTTCGATGAACCAATACGACAGGTTATGTAATAAAAGGTAATGTCGTGGGTGTGTGTTTGACTTGGGCGACAATAGCTAACAGTTCTGCTTTGACCATGTCCGGTTCGAAATTTAATTCTTTGCTTGTCAGCCATTCTTGTATTTCACCTTTTTGCCAGGCAGTCGTCTGAATTCTCTTCCTTTTAACCGAATGGTAAGGAGCATTGTCCATTACCAAAACGGCACCGCGGACCAACTTTGGTAGGACGCGGTCCACCCACTCCCAAAACTGGAGACCGTTCATCTCGTCGTGGTGGTCGCCACTGTCTGTTTTGGCGCGAAACACCAGACAACTACCATCGACCCATCTATTCTCGTTACCACTGTGGAGTATTACCAAACGACCTCCTTTGCCACTCGGATCTTTCTACAGTGTGACCTTATCTACAATGTGAAACACAATGAAACGAAAACATGTCAAACAATACATTGGCTTACCATAAAATACTCGGGCCCAAATCCCCCTTCCATTAACGTTTCGTCACTACAGACGGCCATGGGCCCTAAAAATGCAAGGAGATTTATTTCTATTTGGGTTTGGGATTTGGCGGCTGACCCACCACCCGTCCCGCCTTGATGATTGCGGATTTGTGAATCTTTTTTCGAATGTTACATTTCCAGTCTATCCAAGGTTGAAACGACGATAATATTTCTCTTTCATTATTTGGTTTGGATTATTTGAAGGTACCCTACTGTACTTTATACTTGAAACCCCAGTTAAGGTAAACATCAAAGATGGGATACCGTATAACAGGTAGAGTGCGCTGTGAGCGATGACATTCATTTTGCCTATTATATCTAGCTCAGCTTCAGTTAAGTGCTCCGGTTTAGGTTTAGCCGTCCCACAGCCATCTGTATTTCCACGACATTATAATTGTATGCGTCAAGTGAGGGGCATACTGAAATTAGTGTGAACAGGAACGCTCGCAGCGCTGCTGTCATACGGTCTCCCATAAGTAGGCCAAGAACACGGTAATATCACAACCGTGATTGGAACACAGTTCCGAAATGGTTTGGTATGATAAATATATATGAACACAGTTCACTAAATCAAAACAAACTTACTATTTGACTTCCTTTCTTTATTATCAATCTCACCAGATCACAATTCGATCATCCGTCCAAGAAGCAGAAAAACAAGTGAAGTCCTCTCCATGAATCAAAACACAACAATGAATAACAAAGAAGTTACAACAAAGATATGTTAGTCGATCAAACCTCAATACAAACAATATAGGTGGCTGTGGAGGTGTGGTCGGGAACGCTGGTTACCATTACAGCCCCCCACTGAAAAGACTCGGTCTTGCGGACGGCAAGATGAGTGTTTTAAGTAATCCGCTACGTATCCGAGTGGTGTCCCACGCTTTTAGGTTGTTTGTATTGTTTCAAATGGATGATGTTGTAAGAGCCTTTTAAAATCTTGCCCCCTGGGTCTTCCAGCTCATATGCGTTTCTATCAGTTGCTATCCTGGCGTTTCGGCATTGTCCGTGGTTCGTTGGCACCGTGTTGACAAAAGGGATGGAAATTATTTCGTCGTTTGTCCCAATGTTAAGATTTGCTTCTTCGAAGCTTATAACAGCATTGTTGTCATGTAGCCAGTCGGCGCCGAAAATCATCTTCCGCGATAACCCGGGCACTACTATACAGGCTACCGCGCCTGTCCAGTCTCCGATTACGACATCCAACAACACTTGTTTGGACGCGAGCCTATTTTGTTTGCCAACGGCGCCTATGACTTTAATTAGTGGGATAGGCAGTAGTGGAATATCTCCCTTCCCCTCGCGAAGTTCGTGATAAAACGATTCTGAGACACACGTGATCTCGCTGCCAGAATCGATAAGTATGGGAGTTTGTGTCAATTTATTGACAATTGCATTGACCTCTGGGGATGTTCTCGCTGCCGTGTAGGTGTCGTCCTCATCGTCCGATAGGAGTTCACGACTTTCCTCGGCCGTGATGTGTAGGAGTTCCCGTTCCAACATCGCCACTGTTTCGTCGGTCTCATCCTCCACTTCGCTCTCGACCGCCGCTACGTCTTCGGTCATATCAATCCCTCTAACCCGTCTATTTATGTCGGAAGTTTGAGTTTGCTCGCGATTGCGTTGGTTTCCTCGTTGCATATTACTGTCGCGATGGGTATGCTCGGTACGCCACTGGTTCCCAGTCGGTCGCGATTGGTTTGATCCCGTTGTGGGAAAGGTTGAGGTTGATTTCTTATCCCCGTGGCTGTCCCGGTTACTAGAACCCGATTGTTGCCGCCAGTTATAGTTAGTTGCCCCTTTATCGCTATAACTTGTCTTAGAATCCGCATGTGCTTGCGATTGTCTAGTGTCCGCATACGCTTGCGATTGTCTAGGGGTGAATGAGTCGCCGGTCGGTTTACGCTTGTGTGCCTCGTCTAAACGGTGCAGAAGCTTTAAAGTTTCGTCAACGGTATTCTTCCCTGCGGCTAGTAGTGTAGCAGCTACTTCCGGACGGAAATGGTCGGTAATTGCATCAATTACATCTTCGTCAGGTATGGTGGGTGCCAGATACCTTGCTTTTGCGAGTATTATCAGAAAGTAGTCCGCCATCGCGGTGTCATATTGGCGCGGGCACGTACCGTGATAAAGCTCATAACGCACGTTGCGTTGTTGGGCCGCCCCCCAGTATTCATTCAAGAATGCGCGCCTGAAATCGGAAAATGACGTAAAACGGTCCGCGTAAACTTCGCCCCAGCGGCGGGCTGAGCTACGTAGTTGGCCAGTAGCTAATCTAACTTGAAATTGTTGGGGCGCTCTTGATAATTCGAAATAATTTTCAAGTTCTTTGATGAACGTAACCGGATGGGTTTTACCATCCCCATCGAAAAGTGGTAATTGTGACGAGGATCTTAGCTCTGCCCCCCAAATCAAAGGTGCTACCGCATGTTGATGTTGTTCCTGTTGGGTTGGTTGCGCTTCGAGCGTCGCCACCTTCTCTGAGAGAAGTTGTACCGAATTTTCTAGTGTTGTTACTGATGATGTGAGGGTATTGCAGGAATTAGTAACCTCGCCGCGAATTGACTGTATTTGCTCAGTGCAATCCGATTTCAACGCTACGAATTGTTTTACTAATTGTTGGGTCTGGTTAACGGTATCCTGTCGGAATCCTTGGACGTCAGTCCTTAAGGACTCGATTAACGCCGCTAGTTTGTCTGCGTCTGCCATATTGGTACTAGGTCCGTCTTCTAATGGTACTACATCAACTCCACTCCCAGAGCGTGTTTTTACCATGCACTCCTATACTATAGTCAGTACGAAGTGTTGGGTTTGCACTCCCTCCTCTATCTACAGCCAAGAGCACGTTGGGCGCCAGATGTGATGTGGCTAAAATAGCCGGGGTGTCGGAATCCTGACTGGTGGAGGAATAGGAGTTCACTAATATATATATTCTTAAGCCTATATCGTAGGCTAAACACTCACACAATTAACGTAAACGCTAGAGACATACAAATACATATGTATTCCCCAAACGGGTGTACTCATCCATTGAAGAGGTTATTCCGTTGGCCCGTTGACGGGAGTCCAGGAGAAATCCAGATGCCGGACTGTAGTTGGCGCTGTCGTGGCGATCGTCCTCCCGTCGGAACACAGTCCCGACAGTTATGTGGAGCAACGGATGCAGCTCACGAAATGGTTCAGCACGAACACTCGGAACACAGTCCCGAATTGCCACAGTACGGCAACAACACGATATCGGAACACAGTTCACGATAGAACACGGTAATATCACAACCGTGATTGGAACACAGTTCCGAAATGGTTTGGTATGATAAATATATATGAACACAGTTCACTAAATCAAAACAAACTTACTATTTGACTTCCTTTCTTTATTATCAATCTCACCAGATCACAATTCGATCATCCGTCCAAGAAGCAGAAAAACAAGTGAAGTCCTCTCCATGAATCAAAACACAACAATGAATAACAAAGAAGTTACAACAAAGATATGTTAGTCGATCAAACCTCAATACAAACAATATAGGTGGCTGTGGAGGTGTGGTCGGGAACGCTGGTTACCATTACACAGTCTATCCAAGGTTGAAACGACGATAATATTTCTCTTTCATTATTTGGTTTGGATTATTTGAAGGTACCCTACTGTACTTTATACTTGAAACCCCAGTTAAGGTAAACATCAAAGATGGGATACCGTATAACAGGTAGAGTGCGCTGTGAGCGATGACATTCATTTTGCCTATTATATCTAGCTCAGCTTCAGTTAAGTGCTCCGGTTTAGGTTTAGCCGTCCCACAGCCATCTGTATTTCCACGACATTATAATTGTATGCGTCAAGTGAGGGGCATACTGAAATTAGTGTGAACAGGAACGCTCGCAGCGCTGCTGTCATACGGTCTCCCATAAGTAGGCCAAAACGTTAATAATATAATGTAAATAATAACGTAATGAAGATTACTAGATCTGCGTAGTGTTTTAGAAACCTAATCAACCACATGTTTCAGAATATCATTTTTAATAAAAGAAAGTACTCTGAGTGATGGCAACAATCTGTGTACAAAACTTGCCAACCACAACTACCATGTAGTGTTGTACTGTAGAGATTTTTACCTTTTGCCAAGAACCTGAAGATTTTTCGGGGCCACGTGGATCCCTATTCCCTTTTCCTCCCCGCCCTCCTACTTGCCCCCTTCCTCCAACCCCCCTATTTCTTCTTCATATTTACCCCACTCATCGTCTTGATTAGCCAAGTTGCAAAAATGTAAGACGTTAAGCCCAATTATCAATCATATTCATCTTCATTATCACCCACTCATCGTCTTGATTAGCCAAGTTGCAAAAATATAAGACGTTAAGCCCAAATATCAATCTAGCCCTATAGATAAAAATAACATTCTAGAGGCCTTACTTAGTGCCTACTCAAATACAATGTTCAACCTATGTCTATCGTTATTTAATTAACAAAGCTACACCATACGTAAATAACATTACACAAATCAATTAATTACTCATTTGTCATTTTTTGCAGCACAACTTGCATGCAACACACAACCCAATTTTGAGCACAACTTGCTCCCTAACAGCCCTGGCATGTCCAAGGAAGTTTTGACCAATGCCAATATATATCACCCACTCATTGTCTCGATTAGCCTCGTTTGCAAAAATATGAGACGTTAAGCCCAAATATCAATCACCAATGTCCATGGGGTTTGCTGCCAAGTCCCCCGCTCCATTGCCATTTCTGCTGCAGCTTCCTTTTCATTCAGCGGCTCTGGATCTGGCAACCGAGCATCGATAGCTATATTATGCAGGACAGCGCATGCATTAATAATGATAGCGGCTGACTCATGGCTGTAATGCAAGCAGCGATGTCGCAATAGACATCGCCAACGAGCTTTAAGCAGCCCAAAACTACGCTCAATGCAGCATCGGGCTCTACAGTGGGTCATGCTATAATATTGCTTAGGTGTCCCATGCTCTGCATGTAGAATTGGTAGCATTAGCCACGGTTTATTGCCATATCCAGTGTCACCTGAAACAAATAGGGATGGCAATGGGTTGGCCTACCCAATTCCTAGTTGACTCCTATTTCCTACAACTACTCCACTTCTAGACTTATATATTACTCAACCCCCCCCCCCCCCCCCACCACCCTCCCGCCTACACCCCCCCCCCATTTTCCTCTGCCCCCCCTTGCTGGACTCCCCCTTATGACGACCCCCGCGATTTATAATGGATCTGCTTTGTGCGACCTAGTTGTCGAGTACATCGTAAAAAACCGCATGTATAAGATCATAAATGTTTGTTTTGAGGTGGGCAGGTTAGCAAGCTTTGGTGATCACAAACCCAGTCCACGTGCTCCTCTTCGCCTTTTCCTCACCATTACTTGCCATTTGTCCCTTCCTCCAATAATACTCCGCCGTCATTTGATCTACTTGTTGAGTATGTCATCAACCGCCTGGACCCAATTGGTCCGAAGTAGCTCTGCTGTCATAAGAGGCCACTAAAACGCCTAAATCGTATAATCAATCTGTAGAGTACATCTTAAAACAATTAGAAATAGTAATAATAGTAGTACACATATCTAAATGGTTAACGTTCCATTTGTTTACATCTTTCAATTAATATGAGTTGGAGAATTCAGACGAAAGGCAACTCAACAAAAGGAAGACCCCCATTGCGGAGGTTTCTAACAGATTTTACGATACCTCCAATGCCCTGAATAGCTTAAATTATAAAGAATGGGGATTCTTTATTTAAAATTAGTCGAAACTCAAGCAAGTGTATACCCTTAGTTCCTGCCTAGGGACTGATACCTTATCGTGGTGGGCAGGTTTGCGTGCTTTGTTGATCCCGAGAGCTATGCCGGCGGAAGCGTATGCTTCTGGTAGGGCCACCCTAGCCGGACTGGTCGAGGTGGAGAAGTCAGACGAAGTGCAGTCACACCCAAATCCCCTTTCCTCCCCTTCACTCTTTTATTCCCTGCCCTCCTACTTGACCCTTTCCTCCAAACACCCTCCTAGTTCATCTTCAAGTATCACCCACTCATTGTCTTGATTAGCCTCGTTGCAAAAATATGAGACGTTAAGCCCAAATATCTATCAATAATAATAATAATTCAATATGCTCCAACACCTCCTTCCCCACCCCCTTACTGTCCCACTGAATATTTCTCCTTCCACTTGGCCCTGCCCTCCCTTGCTGGACTCCCGTATGACGACCCACGCGACGTACAATGGATCTGATTCGGATGTGGCTTTATTCTTCATCATCATCTTTCTCATCTCCCCCATCACCCGCTGTATCAGTATCATCATCGGTATCTTCTTCGTCACTGTACCTATAAAAGTGCTCTTCTGGAGGTGGTTGAGCTGGAGGTGGTTGAGCAGGAGCTGGCGCAGCTGTTAATAGAAGTACGAAATGTGTTAATTCCACTTAGTTGCCGGAAGCAACACTGTTTTTCAACTTGTTCTTTCTTTACAAAACTTACCCTTAGTGTCAGTATCATCATTGGTATCTTCTTCCTCGTATTACTCTTCTGGTCTCGGTATCACTGTCCAGGAGGTACTGTATTTCCGTGTATAGTTGACTTTCCAGTGTAGATTGTAGATCGTCTGTTGAATATGAGTCGTTTTCTTGTTACATACTTTTTGATAGAAACTACATTGTTTTGTTTTTATCTTAGTTGGGGCCTGCTATACCTGCCCAGGGACTACTACCTTATCGTGGTGGGCAGGTTTGCGTGCTCCGTTGATCCCGAGAGCTATGCCGGCGGAAGCGTATGCTTCTGGTAGGGCCACCCTAGCCGGACTGGTCTTGGAGGAGAAGTCAGACGAAGTGCAGTCCTCACCCCAATCCCCTTTCCTCCCCTTTCCCCTTTCCTCACGCGCCCTCCTACTTGCCCCTTTCCTCCTAACAGCCCCATATTTCATCTTCATATATCACCCACTCATTGTCTCGATTAGCCTCGTTGCAAAAATATGAGACGTTAAGCCGAAATATGAATGAGAAGTCGGACAAAGTGCAGTCCACACCCCAATCCCCTTTCCTCCCCCTTCTCCATTCCACCCCGCCCTCCTATTTGCCCCTTTCCTCCAAACAGCCCCCTATTTCATCTACATATATCACCCACTCGTTGTCTCGAGAAGTCAGACGAAGTGCAGTCCACACCCCAATCCCCTTTCCCCCCCACTGTCCCACTGAATATTTCTCCTCCCACTTGGCCATGCCCTCCCTTGCTGGACTCCCGTATGATGACTCACGCGACGTACAATGGATCTGATTCGGATGTGGCTTTATTCTTCATTATCATCTTTCTCATCTTCATTATCACCCGCTCATCGTCTCGATTAGCCATCGTTGCATAAATATGAGACGTTAAGCCCCATTAATCATCATCATCATCGATTTGCCTCGTTGCAAAAATATGAGACGTTAAGCCCAAATATTAATCAATCAATCAACGACTAGCAGTGACTACTGTGTCGAGCTTGCCGTCGTGTGGGTTGTTTTTCCAGTCCGGCGTCGTGATTTTGAGGTTAGGGTGGTCATGGCTAGGCCTATTAATTACAGCCCTTAACTTATTAAGTAAACACTCCATTTCGTTCACAATGGGTTTTAAGTCCGATGCGTTTAGCACTGTAAAGGTAGGAATATAAGTAGAACACTTGCGGGGCTGCTGATGGGCCCAGGGCCTTGGCATAATGGACTTTTATTACGAGCACATGGCTCACAAGAACATGACCTTAAATTGAACAATTCTTCGCTGGGCAAACACGAAAAACACGACGTACACTTGGCTCGAACACATTTGGAAGTGGTAGACGAGGTATCACTGTTGCAAAAACACTTTTTGATATCATAATGTGGAATTAATAAGGAGCAGCAACAGCAGGTCACCGGAACCGACGCCAGTTTAGGACACACTCTAAACACACCATTAATCTGGACATGAAAAGCGACCGGCACGGCGCACTGAGCGAGACTGACTCCGGCTCTTTAGCGGTTTGTTGTTAGCTGTGGTGTAAATGTGTAACCGACCTTTGCCAATTCCTCGCCAATGAATTCCCACAATTTCTTAAGTGATTTCAATTTCATACATTTGCCAACTTTTGGCGATTGCCTTTGTATAACTTGCTCAGCAGTTTTGTTTGATCTGAATTCCAAAAGCATTTGTCCTTAACACCATCCGATGCCGTATTGCAGCAGTCTACCTGGTTTTCTTCGCCACCATCTAGTTTGTTTACTTCCCTCTCAATAAGTTCTGTGGGATAAATGTATTTATGACTTGGGCTTATTACCAAATGAATAATACCTGTCTGGGCCCGGGGAAGAATAGGCCCAGAGTGACTCTGCTAGTCGTAAGAGGCGACGAAAGGAGACCCGTCTCGGCCCGGGGTAGAATAGGCTCAAAGTGACTCTGCTAGTCGTAAGCGGCGACAAAAGGAGACCCTGTCCCTTACCCCCCCACTGGCCCACTAAATATTTCTCCTCCCACTTAGCCCTGCCCTCCCTTGCTGGACTCCCGTATGACGACTTACGCGACGTACAATGGATCTGATTCGGATGTGGCTTTATTCTTCAGTATCATCTTTCTCATCTTCATTATCACCCGCTCATCGTCTCGATTAGCCATCGTTGCATAAATATGAGACGTTAAGCCCATTCCCATCAATCACCATTCGGTTGTGTTTTCAAAATGTATCATATTCGTTTCTTGTACGCAGCAATTAATTTACTTTTTATCAGTTTATGATCAATTTGTTAAGCCTGCGCAAATCCTATATATTTGTATGTCTTCTTCGTCCATTGCTCCAATTCGGTTGTCTTCGTCAATTTCAAACTCTTCTTATTTCGTTATCTTTCCTTTGATGACATGCAGTGACTTACATTTCGAAGTCAGACGAAGTGCAGTCCACACCCCAATCCCCTTTCCTCCCATTTGCCCTTTCCTCACGCTCCCTCCTACTTGCCCCGGTCCTCCAAACAGCCCCATATTTCTTCATATTTCTTTTTCAATTTCATTTTCATTTCAATTTCATTTTCATTTCAATTTCATCTTCATA
Source organism: Isoperla grammatica (assembly GCA_945910005.1). NCBI lineage: Eukaryota > Metazoa > Arthropoda > Insecta > Plecoptera > Perlodidae > Isoperla > Isoperla grammatica. The sequence continues at coordinate 16,990,932 of OX246744.1, forward strand.
TATCACCCACTCAATGTCTCGATTAGCCTCGTTGCAAATAATGAGACGTTTAGCCCAAATATCAATCAATCAATTCCATAATCCAAACATTTATCTCTACTTGGTTCTAACGTTGAGTTAAGTAGATTCGTCATGTGTGTCGCATTTAAAGCATATAACTTGAGATCGTTGATTTAGAATAGATCCTGCCCATGGACTGCTACCTTATCGTGGTGGGCAGGTTTGTGTGCTTTGATGATCCCTAGAGCTATTCCGGCGGAAGCGTATGCTTCTGGAAGAGCCACCCGAGCCGGACTGGTCGAGGAGGAGAAGTCGGACAAAGTGCAGTCCACACCCCAATCCCCTTTCCTCTCCCTTCTCCTTTCCACCCCGCCCTCCTATTTGCCCCTTTCCTCCAAACACCTGTCCAGGGACTGCTACCTTATCGTGGTGGGCAGGTTTGCGTGCTTTGTTGATCCCGAGAGCTATGCCGGCGGAAGCGTATGCTTCTGGTAGGGCCACCCTAGCCGGACTGGTCGAGGAGGAGGAGTCAGACGAAATGCAGTCTACACCCCAATCCCCTTTCCTCCCCCTTCCCCCTTCCCCTTTCCACTGCCTTCCTATTGGCCCCTTTCCTCCAAACAGCCCCCTATTTCATCTTCATATATCACCCACTCATTGTCTCGATTAGCCTCGTTGCAAAAATATGAGACGTTAAGCCCAAATAATCAATCATGGGACTGCTACCTTATCGGGGTGGGCAGGTTTGCGTGCTTTGTTGATCCCGAGAGCTATGCCGGCGGAAGCGTATGCTTCTGGTAGGGCCACCCTAGCCGGACTGGTCGAGGAGGAGAAGTCAGACGAAGTGCAGTCCACACCCCAATCACCTTTCCTCCCCCTTCCCCTATCCACCCCGCCCTCCTATTAGCCCCATTCCTCCAAACAGCCCCATATTTCATCTTCATATATCACCCACTCATTGTCTCGATTAGCCTCGTTGCAGAAATATGAGACGTTAAGCCCAAATAATCAATTGAAGCGAAGACCACAGTATGCCCTACAAGTACATTACCCTGGAGAACTCGACGGAAAAACGGCTGCCGGTCGTTGCCTTCCAGGAAGCCAAACCTGACGTTGTCTAGGTTTGCGAGGGCTTGACCAACACCCAGCAGTGTTGCAGGAATGGCGGGTAGTCCGGCTGTTCTGGCCTTTTCCATCGTGCTCTTTACTTGCCGATAGTTAATCGGTACTTCCATTGGCGAATGCCTACACCATTCAAGTTTCCCAAAAATAAAAAAGTTTCCAGAAATAAATGTTATAAAATAAAAGCCAGCAAACTTTTTAAGGCGTATAGCTGTGTAGGTTGTAAGGGGTCTGTTGAAGGCGCTGGGGGCGAAAATTTGTGCGCTTTTTATCCTCAAAACAACATTTACAACGATCTGAGGAAACAATTAAGCTCAATTTTGGTTGTTTATCAAATTCAAATACTACACATATACACAACAAACAATTATGTCTTAATGAAAAATGTCAACATTCTTACCATCAAGATTATTCATTATCTCAACGCAGCTCAATTCAATTCAATTCAATTTGTTTTTTCGTTGATCAATACCTTCTGACAGAAGTTAGTCTTGTGAGTCAGTAGGTATACTATCAGGTGTGTGGAGGACTGAATAAAATAATATATTTAACTAAGTATTAACTTAAAAACTAGACTATAACTATGCATTTAATTTAAATTTATAAATAACTAGTAAGATTTTGTGGGTTGACGAGACGATATTGAGGACTATGATTAATTCCTTAATATTTTAATTTAATATATTAAATATAAATATAAAGCTATCAGCATACATTTCGAAGTCATCATCATCTGAAGCAAACAACAAAATTATATTGAGCATATAGGGAGCATCAGGGCCACCCACCGCGTTTCCTTTTCTGTTGGCGGCGTGTGAGCCCTCCGACCCCCCTGGTAAAGGCGGGCCGAAATTAACCCCTCTACTATCAGGAGGGCCACCATGAGTTTTACCCAGCGAAACAGGCGGCCCGTCCTCGGCAGAATGGGGTGATCCATTCTGCCGAAACCTTCCACCATGGCGCGGAGGCGCTACGCTTCCACCCACGTTCCCCAATCCACCAAATTGAAACGATCCATACAGTGACGAAGTCAAGTTAGAACGAACGCTAGAACAGAACTGAACGAGCTGGGGCCAGGCGTCTGTCACCAAGCGGAAAGAAGAAAAAAGAAACATATTTCACATGGTTATATTACCACCTAAGTAAACTGAAGTAATTGGATCTTGATAAAAGTATGTTGTAGTATTCTAATCATATTTTCAGTATTGCATATCTACATAATTAACATAAACTATGGAATACTTAGGCTACTATTACGCGGTTTTGCGGCGTCCATTTTCCCCTTTCCCCTTTTCTCACGCTCCCTCCTTCTTGCCCCTTTTCTCCAAACAGCCCCATATTTCATCTTCATATATCACCCACTCATTGTCTCGATTAGCCTCGTTGCAAAAATATGAGACGTTAAGCCCAAATATCAATCAATCAATCAATCTTCACGAAAAGTCATCTGGGTACCCATATAGGCATTTAAAACAAAAGTATTTTCAGTAGCTGCCATCTATCGGCAATAAAAAAAACTCACCACGCACCTGCGAGGCCCCGCTGGCTCTGTCAATAAATTAGTTTCCATAGCTATGTTTAGTGTCCTTCACACAGTACGCGGGGTCTGAGGAGGTTAATGACATTTTCCTCATATCCTACCTCCTAGACATATTACTACAAAAAGGTTATTCTAAAGCAATGAGCCCTCCCCAATGGGCTATCCCAATGCCCCACATATAACATTGTTGCAATCATACCTGTTACCTGAGTACATGGCTTGTCCTCTTCAGGGGACGTGGAGTCGACATCGTCCGAGCATTCCATCTCAACTTCAATTACATTTCATAAAGTAGTGATAAATGTATTGAAGGTGCACTTACCTCCTACTTACCTCTTTCCTCCAAACAGCCCCATATTTCATCTTCATATATCACCCACTCATTGTCTCGATTAGCCTCGTTGCAAAAATATGAGACGTTAAGCCCAAATATCTATCTATCTCAAACATATACTTGTTCTGCATATGACGGCGGTCGTACACTAACTTATGACCATTTTGCGCTGTTGCGATGTTGGCCATTGCTCTGTTATTGACGGATTCTCTGACTGCCAGTATGTTTTTCAATATATTTGGGAGCTCATGCATGTCAAAGGCTGCCTCTTCTTTCGTTCTCTCAGTACCCTCTGGTTCTTCGTACGTCTGACTACGGTCCTCTCCCAAATGGTGGCCCAAAAGGTCCACTGGTAGCACAGGCTCCCGCTGGTATAGCATGTAAAATGGTGAGTAACCAGTCGAGTTATGTTTCTCGGACCGGTGGGCGAAGAGCACACCGTCCAAAACCTCTGGACCACTATTCTGTAACTCTTTTATGAAACTCCCGATATTGATTCGGCCCGCTATGGGTCGATAGCGGGCGAGAGCGATTATGTAACTTTGTTATGCCCGATACCGCCAAAATTAACCCAGAATGGCAGCGTAAATCCCGAAACGGATTTCTTTCTAATACGATTTGCTTGTTGAAACGTCTAGTTTCGTTCATTTACTTTTGTTTTAATCAAAAACCAGCAGGATAATATTTAGATTCCATCGAAGAAACATCAAAGGTAAGTTGAAATCCTCTTCAGTCCCAAAGCATTTATTTAAAGAAAAAAATGTATTTTAGGCGATTTTCATTATAACTAGAAAGTATGAACTTATGTTTATATATATTTTTTTTTTCAATCCAGGGTTGCCCAAAATCAATGGTGCACATATGTGTACTCTGGGTCATAGCATTACCTTTAATGTGCAAGGTACAATTAAGTATTCAACAGTTTGACACACATTTTTACACACGTTTGTGGTACTTCTGAAAACAATTGTTTTTGGAGACACACAAATACAGATCGCACCTTGTACAGACGATCCGTGATCTTGACCTGCACCCGGGAAACCGTCATTTGGATGCGTATTTGTCGCCCATGTACATTGGCAAAATGTTTAATAGTATCGTACCGTACCTCCATCAAGGACTGTGGCTCAACACGCGATTCTTTGGGGCAGGTGTTTCGTCTAGATCTTCTTCACTGTCGGGATCGGAATCTGGAATGACGGGGGGCCGACATCTAAGTACCGGTGTCGGAGCAATGACAGCTCCAGCATACTGAACCATTGCCTGGCCTACGTGCATTCGGAACTTGAGCAATGGCAATCTTTCTTTGACTGGCACATTGGACTTAACGAACATGAGCCAACAGTTAACAATCACCAAGTCAACGAAGTGATTATAAACCCTGATGGTCCGTTTTCTTGTTCGAATAGAACAATGGTAACACGCGATGTACCGTTCGCATAAATCAGTACCACCCACGTAAGTGTTGTTCATGTTAACCACTGCAGGCAGGGATGTCCACTTCAACGTTTATTTCTCGTCTTTCGACCAGGGCATGCATTTACTCTGTGGTTCGCTCCCAACACAGCTAGGAAGTAATATGACTGGTTTATTGTCTTTACATTTCAGTAAACACTCTTCATCTTCCTCGCGAACAAGTTCATCCCAATCCCCTCTTTTCATTTTTTTATTATTCCTTATTTTAGAAATTACTGGGCCTACCCGATTCTTCATGACAGTTCCTGTCTGATGAATGGAAACGTCCAACAGGTAGCCAACTGATTTCCAACTGGTGAAAAAGCGATCAGTGTACAGCACATGATGGCCGTTATTAGGGATGGTTTCACATAAAAGCTTCACAATGCTGCTATCAAGCCCATATTCTTTTAGGTCATTTTCTGGTACAGTTCCCTTTCCTGTGTACATAAAGAAAATCGAGACTACAACAACGATACATATCGTATAATTCTCGAGGGAATAGATTTGGTTATAGACGGTTTGGTAGTGTGTGGCCCGAATGAACAAGATGCATCATATAATTATCCTTAGCCTCCAGTTTTGAAGTGGATCTTGCATAAACACATAAACATTTACGAGCACATCTTGCAGCCTCAGCCATGTACTACGTTGTACAGGAAAACGATCGGTCATGTGTCAGTCACAACTGGGTGGCTCGCTAGTTTGAGCTTGGTGTATAAAACTTTATTACAGGGCGTTAGAGTAGAGGCCTAGGGCGACCTTAGGCTAACTTAAAGTTATGAATACAAACGATAAATTTACTCAGGCCTAGCCATAATGAACTGGCATAAGCATCTTATCGTTATCAATCAAATTATCCACGGTTTCTTGGGCCTACTTCACCCTATAGACCTTACCCCCCTATACTCAACTCTTATCGCTACTTTTTCTTTTTAAACACTGAGGAACCTTGCTCGTACTAGGCCGAGCACTAGCAAAGGCAGTGGTGGCTGGTGGGGGGAGGCAAAGGACGCCGGGCCTCCTCAAACATTTCCGGAGGTAGGAGGATTAATCTTGTCTGTGATCTTGTTTTAAATGGTTCTATGTATTTTAATGTTCATCTTACATAATATACAGCTTTGCCATTACTGCAAAGGGATGGAGAGAAACAGCGCGAGTTTTGTTCGTTATGGTATAAAGATTGTTATGGTTAACGGCAAGTGTCGTCAACTTAGCTCCGGCAACTTAAGTCCACATCCACAACTTCTTTATAACAACTTAAAGAACGTAGAAAAATGCAGTTTTAAAAAATCACCCTGCGGGGCAAACACCCCCCTGCACTGCCGCTGATTTCCATTGCTTCCATATTCGATCTTTCTTGAATTGTCCTGGCCTTTCTATTATTTTATACCACGAGCCGCCACTGAGCAAAGGGGGATGCATCTTGCAATTACACAAAATCAGGGTCCTTGCTAGAACTAGGCCTAGCGCTAGCAGTCGGGTATGCAACTTGCAACGATTTCGATAGCACCTCCTCGATGATGACCTCAACGTATTCCTCTTGGCCGCTGTAGAGCACAATCTGAAACAACAGAAGTTTATCAGAACCTTGGAAAAATATACATTTCAAATTTAAAGGTTTTAAAAGTTTATGACATAAATACTAAAACACTCCTAGAGTAAAAAAGGGTCAGTAAACAAGAAGGTTAATTAAAATTTATAATTTCGATGCGTCATTCAGAGCTAAGTTGAGGTTGTGCGCTGCACAGTGAACGTAGATGGCACTGGGTTCTTTCTCCCTTATTCGGGTTTGTACTCCCGAATAAATTCCGCTCATCGTAGCTGCACCATCGCAACCTTGGCCCCTACATTTATGGATCGAGAGGGTTTTCTCCTCTAACAGTTTAAGTGTCACATTTGATAAACCTTCGGCACTCTGGTCTGTGATTGCATGAAATCCTAAAAAGCTTTCATTAACATTTACTTTTGTTGGAATCCCGCTTTCATCAGCTGATATCGTAACATATCGGTAAACTTGGCTTAGCTGGTCGATTTTCTTAACGTTGTCACACTGACCCTAGCCCAAGTATCGGGTAGACATTAATATTAAATAAAACCTAGCTCAGTTGATCGGTAGTACTTACTACTTGCTGGTCTGCGGCTCCAAACGGAACGAAAACCGTAACTGATCGAAGAAAGCGCTTTCTTCGAATGTCCAGTTTTCGTTCTGGTCACCGGCGAACGGACCTCACTTCAACACTTTTTTGTGACGAACTGACTTTTTTATATTTGTTTTTCCTAAAAACCTTTATATCAACTATATCAACTTCCAGCTCACAGGCTGACCCTGCACAGCCAGAGGCTACAGAACAAACTCCCTTCCCACCACGGAGGCCCGACTAGCAACTGATCTTGTTATTTCTTAAAAACATAGCAACTCAAAAACAACAATTCCATTAGAACAAAAACTTGATTTCTCCTGTCTCCAACATCATAACACTGCCTTCTCAAATTCCATCTTTATAAGCTAATACTCATGACACTGTTTCCTACCAATACCACGATGCCACAACGTCTTGCGTGGTGTCCATTATAACAGAGTAAAATGGCGCCTCTTTGATTTCACGAACAATATTTCTAGCAACACTATCGCCAAGTTATTGAATTAGTTCGTTCTGTATTTCTGGGCTTAAATAACGTACTACACCTGCATTTTTGTGCAAGAGTTCTTCCAACACTGAATCGTATTTGGCCAATAGTTCGATAATTGACAAAAAATTTCCATTGTGAAATTCACCGATTTTTTCACAGTGTCCTCTGAATGTTAAATTACATGTTGACAAGGTCAGCGTAACATTAATAATTCTTCTTAGAGCTTGCTCCAAAAAGCTGATTTCTTGCTGTACGTTAGTATCTAATATTTCACCGATGGTTTTTGGCCAGTCAAATTGTACACGTTCAGTTTTCGTTTATAAAAAAAATTTGAGACATTGGCCTTGGGAAGAGCAAAAACGTTTTCTAGGTCGAAAGACACAACAGCTACTTTTTCATTTAATCCCTTTTTAAATGCCAACCGATCTTTGTCGCGCTCCTCTTTGCATTCCAATTTTTCAGAAATATGGGTCAAATATACATTTTGCTGTTCGTCTGTTGGATAATTTACCAGTTTCATCTCTTCACAAAAGTCACATCTGTCCTTTTTCGGTTTGTGGAACTGGATATTTTTCCTCCAAAGAGCCCCCAATTTCATCTTCATCATCACCCACTCACCGTTTTGATTAGCGAAGTTGCAAAAATATAAGACGTTAAGCCCAAATATCAATCAATCTCTTGAAATCACTGTTGAAAATGTCTCTGTATTTGCTTACTGTAACTTTACAGTTTGGATTTAGTTCACAAAACAATTTTTTCCTGCCCAGGGACTGCTGCTACCTTATCGTGGTGGGCAGGTTTGTGTGCTTTGATGATCCCGAGAGCTATGCCGGCGGAAGCGTATGCTTCTGGTAGGGTCACCCTAGCCGGACTGGTCGAGGAGGAGGAGTCAGACGAAATGCAGTCCCCACCCCAATCCCCTTTCCTTCCCCTTCCCCTTTCCACCCCGCCCTCCTATTGGCCCCTTTCCTCCAAACAGCCCCCTATTTCATCTTCATATGTCACCCACTCATTGTCTCGATTAGCCTCGTTGCAAAAATATGAGATGTTAAGCCCAAATAATAAAAAAAAATCACAAAACAATTTGTGCATTGTAATTAAATTCAGATTAGTTTCCAGGTATTCTTTTTTAGTATTGGCCCTATTAAAAATATGAGACGTTAAGCCCAAATAATCAAACCCTATTATAATGGCTTTCCACCCGTGGAAATGAGTTAATGTGCTCAATAATGGCGCTCAATATTTTAAAAAAACACACTTTAGTTTTTTATGTTTGTTGAATGGTTTAAATAACCTAAATTAATTTAATTCTGATCAATAATCTATTTTTTTCCGTTCGCACAAAGTCTTAGAAAAAAACAGAAATATACAAATTTGTCGCTATTTCCACCGTGCAACTCTTACCTCGTCTTGCTAGAACAAAACGAACCAGTACTCACCACGTGGAGGTGGTCGCACGTCGAGTTCCACCCACACCCTACCCAACCAACCATCCAATTGTTGGGTCTGAAATGTACATTATATTCACAACTATTTACAAAGATTTTCCATAGAGTAGGATTCTTTGGCTTACTGTGTTTTTTACTTTTCCTTTTTTATTTCTACTAGACATTTGAAGTCTGATTTTGTGGATAAATGAGGCATATCCGATCTCAACTTCAGTGTTGCTCGGATATAGCCATCTCTGGCTTCATGACCACATACTTTACTCGAGGCCTCTGTCACAAGTGTCAGAGGAGTGAGCGTTGGAGAGATAAGTTAAACGAAAGTAGATAAGTTTTTCAAACATTTTTTTAGTTTCAACTACTAAGGAGTATTTTTTAAGAGGAGGAGTGGGGTGTGGGGGTAGGCCCACTTTAATTAGATTTGAAGTTACGCCACTGTTTCTGTTAGACGGGCACTATATTCTACTAAACGTGGAGTGTTTTACATTTTTGGCGAAACAATGGCATGCACACACACACTCAAAATAAAACTTAACTGTATGGCAGAAGATTCGTACTTCTTACGGAGAGGAACCGTTCGAACAACCAAACTATAACAGAAATTAATCCAACACAATTTCAAACACAAATTAAGTAACGAATCGCATACTTTTCGTGTGATAAAAAATACACATTAAAGTAACTTGTCTTCTTAGTTTTAATTCTGTTTATTTTATTTATTTTATTTATTTTATTTATTTTATTTATTTTATTTTAGTTTAAAGTTCAATAATATGGCTATATTGAGAGCCACAGTCACCGGTAGTCAAGTAAACATAAGGTTGCATACACCACGTCCTGCTGACCGGCATGTTGACAAGTTAATAACATCATTAACACACGACAAAAGGTAGAATAGCATATCCGAGTGAACAGTGCTACCCTAGTGTGCCCATAACATAGCCTAATATTATGTCACAAGAAATGAAGTGCTTTAAAACACAAGTTCGATGCTTCAAATCTTTTAATACACTAACACAAGTTTTGACAATGCTTTGGCGTGCTGGAGGACAATGCTAGACGAACCAACTGTATTGTCAATAGCTTTCGGAACGTACCTAAACGTGCCATTTCCTGGGTCCAAGTTTTCAAAGCGGACGAACGTTGCGATCCCGTAGGGAATATTATAATATCTTTGTTTGCGATGAAGTTTTTAACTTCGTATCAGCTACCTAAAACCTACGTACACGCTGATTATTCGTAATTCACGAAAATAATACTGGTAGGTGTGGAACTGTACTGTGGTGTTTCAATTGATCCCTACGTGACTTCGAAATCATTTGCCAAACTTGCAATGTATGTTTTGTTTTCACTTATGGGCATGAAAAGTGCACTTGATATTTCGGTCGGTTCTAAGGTAATCAAATCTTCAGTTGGATTGCATTTATATAGATAGCTCAGTGCAATGCCCCCAAGACGCATTTTATCTATCGCAAATACTGTGACTATCACGTGTATTTTGTTACCTTATGCATTCCTTGTTTCAATTATATTTTTAATCTTCCCGAAGCATCCGTTACGAGTCACGATGTAAGAATCGTTAGACTTGCCAACACGTGTATATTTATCAGAGTGGAAGATTTCATTTTTCACTCGCAATCTTTCATACTCCCAACAAGAAGTTTCATCATCGGCAACAACCAACCGCTCATGTTATCATCTTCACAATGCGACCCACATCCGAGTGGTGATACGAAATTTTCATTGAGCGTTTGGACATCCATTATTGTATTGAAGCGCTCTTAATTAGCACTTTTTTAACAACTTGTTTTAAAACACCCTTGGGACCTTTTTATTAATTTTTGTAAAGAATGTATTCCAGACTCGAAAGAGAAAGCGGAGGTTGCCCATAATGGCCCACTCATCGTCATAGTTGACGGAGTGGGCGAGGTGTAACATTAAATGTACATTATAGTTCATATTACTTTTACCGTACAAAATCTCTATTCCGGACACAAATCGAAAAAGTAAAATTTCTGCTTCGGTGATGCATTCCTGTGTGATGGATGTTTGCAATAACAAGTATATGCCCTCGCACAACATAGCAATGTGGTTTAGGTACATGGCTGGCATCACACCTTCAAGGCAAGGGAGACTGTAATACAAAAGCCACATTCTCCACTCGGTCGCTTTCCAGTTTGCCTTTTCGTTTAACGATCTAGGAGTACGGTGGATCTTTCGCGGAGGTTTAATTTGATTTAGTCGTAGATTGACAATGGGTCTTTGTCGTCGATAGTCCAAGTGGTAGGGAAACTGTGCTGTTTGTGTCCAAATGTCCATAAGTAACTTTGTAACACCTTGAAGTACAGAATGCATATAGTCCGGGGAGAATCCCCAGACCAAGTTGAAATGTGGCAAATTCATTAACGGTGACTTTCCTTTAATTCCACGCACTTTTTCATTCCCGTCCGACTTCTCCATATCCAATCGAATTCCATAGTCTGTTTCGATTTTCGTATGCCGGGACGTCAATGGAGTACTTAAATTGCCTGCCAACTCTTTTTCCGGGATGTATACAGAAACAGCACACAAAGTATCCGTTAAACTGTGTACTAAGCTGTAACAGTGGTCTAGCTACAGTACCCACAGCACAGCAAAATGGTACAAACTTGGAGGTAATTATGTCGTCATCCCACCGCCATTTAACTCCATTATGATATATCATGCGAGCCTGTTTCGCTCATCGTCTCGATTAGCCATCGTTGCATTAATATGAGACGTTAAGCCCCATTAATCAATCAATTACAAACTTTTCCAGGAAAAGTTTCATAATGGGTTCGCATTTCCCAAACCAAAGACCTGCTAAAATGGTGTTTTTAAATCTGGCCTTGGGACTAAGCTCATTCAGCTGAACCTGAATAGGCCACATTGTATTTCTTGACGCCTTAAACACTGCTGCTCCGTCTGTATTTAGGTTGTAGGTAAAAATTTTTCCTTGAGAAAGAATCCCGCCATCTGTCTGCAATGCTCTATATAATTTTGACTGAAATACATCGTGCATAACTGTTGATTGATTGATGTTAGGAAATGTGATTTGGCTGTTAATTTTAGCTCTTTCTAAAAACGATTTCAGTTGATCAGACAAATTAAGTATTACAAAAAAGTAACCTTTTGAAAACGATATAGGACGATCTATTTTACATTTGAGGCAGTTAACGCTAGCATTTACCTTAGCTTATAACCCTTTCACAGATGATAATATTGTTAGAAAATAATTTAAACTATCTGTTTTAAATTATGAACATGATTTATTAAAATCAGAAAACACACTGAAAAAATGTACAAGAAGCCATAGAAACGTCATAACAAAGTCTTGGCTACTTGACAGCCTTCTATATGTAAACACTACACATTGGTGTCGCACACTATTGCCAACACCCCCTCTCGACAGCTAATGTGTAATTCCCATCAGATGTCTCAATTTTTCAAATTGGGTTTTTGGAAGTGGTTTTGTGAAAACGTCCGCTATCATGTTGTCACTTTCACAGTAGACAAGTTGAATCACTTCCCTGTCCACCAAATCTCGCAGATAATGATGACGTACATCAATATGCTTGGTACGACTGTTAATTTTCTCATTTAATGCCAATTTTATGCATCCCTGATTATCTTCGTACAACACTGTTGCCTTGTCTACTACTTGTCCAAAGTCTTGGAGCATTTGACGTAACCACACAAGTTCTTGGCTAGCATATGAAACCGACACGTACTCCGCTTCTGTAGATGACAGTGCAACTGACACCTGTTTCTTGCTGGACCAGGAAATTGGGCTATCATCCAGTTTAAAAAGATACCCACTTGTTGATTTGCGATCACTACTATCACCTGCCCAGTCTGCATCAGCATATCCTGTGAGTTTAAGCTCGCTTCCAGCTGAAGGTCTCAACTGCATTGTTATGGTATTCTTGAGATATCTCATCACCCTCTTAGAGGCGGTCCAAACTTTTTGTCGGGGTTTGCTTACTCGCCTGCATAAAAATCCCATTGCTGCAGCTATGTCAGGTCTTGTTGTTGTAGCAATATACAGAAGAGAACCCACTGCTTGCCTGTACCTTTCATTATCTGGCAGAAGATCATCTTCATCTTGTAACTTGGTATATTCTGTATCCATTGGCGTTACCGTCCCTTTGGCTTGATCCATTCCATACATCTTTAAAATGGAATCAATTTTTGTATTTTGATTTAAAAGAAATGTACCATCTTCTTCTCTTTGTATCGAGTAATCATCTATGAACGTCAGAAATTTCTTCTTTCCAGGCGTTTCTATCTTCATTGGTCCACATACATCAGTGTGAATTAAGTCCAATGGTTGCTTAGCCCGATTCACACTTACCTTAGGAAAAGCTTTCTTAGTCAATTTCCCCTTTATGCAACTAACACACTTCATGAGGTTATCACAATTGTCAATTTTAAAATCTACCACAAGATCATTGCATACCAAACTTTTAATAGCTTCCGGATCTCGATGTCCAAGTCGGCGATGCCACAAGTGGATGCAATTACTGTGCTGTTGTTTAGTTACATTTACCTTTTCCTTACATGACAACTTGAACAAATCATTGACAACATTTGCTCTTGCCACAATTTCATTGTTGTTTAGAATAATACATTCATCTTCTTTGAAAACAACAACGTACCCTAATTTAGTTAATTTCTGTACCGAAATCAAACTGTCTTGTAACTGTGGAGCATACATCACATTCTTGACAAGAACTCTTATTGTCTTTGTAGGAGATACAATGCAATTTAAATAACCGTCACCAACTCCTTCAGATAACATCTGCTGTCCATTGGCAGTGGTGATCTTATCTATCCTAGTATGATAAAATGTCGTGAAGAAACTTCTATCATTCGTCATGTGACTAGTGGCTCCCGAGTCTATATACCACATATTATGTCGTAATGACTCTGCAGAAGATCTAAAACACACCTCCTTATGATATACTCCCTCTTCATTATCCACTAGGCCTACACATTTTGCCTTTTGATAATCATTTTGTTTTTCATACTCTTGCATTTTCTTTTTCCATACTTTGCAATCTTTCTTTAAGTGTCCTACTTTCTTACATACAAAGCATTCACGAATCTCCTTACTTTCCTTTTTAAACAGCTTGCCTTTGTTATTAAACAGCTTTAACCTTAATGTTGATTCAAACTGTGAATCAACAGCTCCCGAGTTGTGGAACTTACGCTTGTATTCATCCATAAGCTTACCCTTCACATACTTTAATGTGAGCTCATCATCCGGCCTGGCATCTAATGCTGTTACAAGTGAATCATACTCATTTGGTAATCCACCTAATAATAGAGCTGCTACATGAAAATCTTTTATTTCTTCTCCAATTCCACGTAAATGCTCTACCATTTCCAAGGTTCCCCTGATGTAAACTTGCATCTCTTGGTCCCTTTCTAACTTTGTTTGATATAACTTTCTTAATAAATATAATTTATTACTTAAATTTGCCCGTTCATGCACTTTTTGTAGCTCAAGCCACATGCCTCTGGCACTATTGCATTTACAAATGTGGATGGTTTGGTTACTATCAACACTCAAAGACATTGTAGTCTGTGCTTTTTCATCTTTTTCAGACCAATTAGCAGGTAACTCATCTGGTTTATCATTACTGACAACTAACCACGTACCTTCTCTGATAAGCAGCATTTTCATTATAAACTTCCATGTCTGGTAGTTACCATCATTCAGCTTTGCAACTGAAAACATCCTTTCTTCTGACATTATGTCCACTTATTTTTGAAAAATGTCAAAATACAAACTTTACTTTAAAACTTTACTTAAGTTACACTGCACTGCAATAGTTTCTTTAAATTAGCAGAACATCCTGGGCCCATAACCTGTTAGAAAATTATTTAAACTATCTGTTTTAAATTATGAACATGATATATTAAAATCAGAAAACACACTGAAAAAATGTACACGAAGCCATAGAAACGTCATAACAAAGTCTTGGCTACTTGACAGCCTTCTATATGTAAACACTACACATTGGTGTCGCACACTATTGCCAACAAATATTACTTTACAATCAACACAATAAAAATGAAACACTGCATTCTTCAACGAATGTTTAAAAAATGTATCCATTAGATGATGTGAAGGTTGGAAAACCACTTCGTCAATAATCGTGTTGATGAGGACAATGAGGTCAACTTTTGCTGCTCCGGTTAAAGAGTGGCGAAACGTGAAAGAAATGATCAGCAAAAGTAATTCTCCCCTGGTAATGCCTGCCGTATTGATAGCAGTCATCAATGAGGGTAGGTCTTCAAATGCTTCGCCTGCCCAGGGACTGCTATCTTATCGTGGTGGGCAGGTTTGCGTGCTTTGTTGATCCCGAGAGCTATTCCGGCGGAAGCGTATGCTTCTGGTAGGGCCACCCTAGCCGGACTGGTCGAGGAGGAGAAGTCAGACGAAGTGCAGTCCAGACCCCAATCCCCTTTCCACCCCGCCCTCCTATTTGCCCCTATCCTCCAAACAGCCCCCTATTTCATCTTCATATATCACCCACTCATTGTCTCGATTAGCCTCGTTGCAAAAATATGAGACGTTAAACCCAAATAATCAATTCAGCATCTTCGAAAATATCTTCCTCATCATCGCTGTTGGCTGCGACATCCCCGTCGCCGCTTTATTCTTCATCATCATCTTCTCACCTTCATTATCACCCGCTCAACGTCTCGATTCGCCATTGTTGCAAAAATATGAGACGTTAAGACCCATTAATTAATCAACCAATCATGCCACTTTAAACTCACTCAAAGGATTTGTTAGCATAACCTGCCCAGGGACTGCTACCTTATCGTGATGGGCAGGTTTGTGTGCTTTGTTGATCCCGAGAGCTATGCCGGCGGAAGCGTATGCTTCTGGTAGGGCCACCCTAGCCGGACTGGTCGAGGGGGAGAAGTCAGACAAAGTGCAGTCCACACCCCAATCCCCTTTCCTCCCCTTTCCTCTTTCTCACGCTCCCTCCTACTTGCCCTTTGCCTCCAAACAGCCCCATATTTCATCTTCATATATCACCCACTCATTGTCTCGATTAGCCTCGTTGCAAAAATATGAGACGTTAAGCCCAAATAATCAAATTATCGGCCTCGATAATGAAAATATTGACGTTACATGACGTTGTTGCCTGGCCGCCCGTGCTTGGCTGCCCGTTGCTTGGCTGCCCGTTGCCTGGCCGCCCGTTGCTTGGCTGCCCGTTGCTTGGCCGCCCGTTGCTTGGCTGCCCGTTGCTTGGTGCCCTTTGCTTGGCTGCCCGTTGCTTGGCTGCGCGTTGCTTGGCCGCCCGTTGCTTGGCTGCCCGTTGCTTGGCTGCCCGTTGCTTGGCCGCCCGTTGCTTGACTGCCCGTTGCTTGGCTGCCCGTTGCTTGGCCGCCCGTTGCTTGGCCGCCCGTTTCTTGGCTGCCCGTTGCTTGGTTGGCCGTTGCTTGGTGCCCGTTGCTTGGCTGCCCGTTGCTTGGCTGCCCGTTGCTTGGCCGCCCGTTGCTTGGCCGCCCGTTGCTTGGCCGCCCGTTGCTTGGCCGCCCGTTGCTTGGCTGCCCGTTGCTTGGCTGCCCGTTGCTTGGCCGCCCGTTGCTTGGCCGCCCGTTGCTTGGCTGCCCGTTGCTTGGCCGCCCGTTGCTTGGCCGCCCGTTGCTTGGCTGCCCGTTGCTTGGCTGCCCGTTGCTTGGCTGCCCGTTGCACAGCTGCCTGTTGCTTGGCTGCCCGTTGCTTGGCTGCCCGTTGCCTGGCCGCCCGTTGCTTGGCTGCCCGTTGCTTGGCCGCCCGTTGCTTGGCTGCCCGTTGCTTGGCTGCCCGTTGCTTGGCTGCGCGTTGCTTGGCTGCCCGTTGCTTGGCTGCCCGTTGCTTGGCTGCCCGTTGCTTGGCTCCCCGTTGCTTGGCTGCCCGTTGCTTGGCATCCTGCTGCTTGGCTGCCCGTTGCTTGGCCGCCCGTTGCTTGGCATCCTGCTGCTCCATCACCGCTTGTCTTATTGTCCAATATCTGTATGGTATCTACAGGAGCGATGTCATCTCTTGCGCGATATAATCTCTGATTCGAAATCATAACTCTCATTTTTAGAACTTCGCCTCCTACGACTCAAGTGTTATTGACAACGGTTTTGACTTTTTACAATGTTTAGAGCTACTTAGTGTTATTTAGAAGAACACCAGTTAAAGCTTAAATTCTAAATAACCACGTCGTTGTGTGCCCTTAAACCCGAATTAACAACAACAATCCTTCAATTTTTAGCACGCAAGAGTTTTTGAAGATTGACTCTATTGTGTACTGTCCCAAACTAAGAAAGAAGCGACCATACACCCTTCCGGTCTTCTCGTTTTAGGTTTTTGGCTAAGACTTAACTGCCGACATTAAACATATACTTGTCACAATACCCTAGCCCAACTATCGGGTGGACATTAATATTAATAAATCTTAGCTCAGTTGATTCGTGAGTACTTACTACTTGCTGATCTGCGCCTCCAAACTGAACGAAAACCGGCGTTGGTTGACGAAAGTACTTTCGTCGAATGGCCAGCTCTCGTTCTGGTCACCGGCGAAACGGACCTCCTCCCTTCACACACTTTATTTGACAACTCATGTTTTAATATTTGTTTTCTTCAAAACCTTAGTAACTCAAACCAACAATACCATTAGAACAAAAACTGATTTCTACTGTCTCAACAACATAACATTGCCTTCTCAACTTCCATCTTTATAAGCCTCCTCTATACGCATGACCCTGTTTTCCATCGATGTCACAATTACCCCCCTATTTCCCATATTCTTCCAATCATTGATGAATATGGAAATTACCCTCAATGATAACGCTTGAATTCTTCTGAACCTCCATCCTTAAAGCCTATTGACAATCAACTAAGACCTTCAACAATACCGTTACGTAATTCCACCTCTAAATCAACAATACCAATCTATCATCTCCAACAATACAACATTCCTTTAACCCAAAAAAATCAACCATGTGAATAAAAAAATTCTTTTTTTTTTTCATCTGTATAACACAGATAATGTACCATAGATAATGTGACCCACCACATTTCTTTAAGCAAAAAAAATCTACTATCGCGAATAAATTTTTTTTTTTTTTTTTTTTTTTTTTTTAATAAAACGTCACATACTCGACAACAATGACCATACTATGCAACAATGCAACCATGACAACACTATTCAAAACACTATTACCCCACTATGTTTTTTTTTTTTATATTATGGTATTTACCATTGCATGATGCCATTCACAAGCAATTTTGTTATGCAAAAAACTAAAAAAAAAAACATACATATATCAACAATAAGTATCGAACCCACGACCGAAAGAAACTCGATTTAAGTACCTGAACCGACATACAAACCCCAAACGGTGCAACCACCAACTGAAAAATCACCCATTCATTCTACCAAAGTCTTGTACGGTTTTAAATAAACCACATTAAATACACCTTTCGACCCCCCATGATCATTAACTAACTCATATGCATTACTCCCTGCACTCGCAGCAATCAAGTACGGACCCTCAAAAATATCAAAAAATTTCCGACATTCTTTGGCTGATAAATTGGACACAATGAAGCCTGCCCAGGGACTGCTACCTTATCGTGGTGGGCAGGTTTGTGCGCTTTGATGATTCCTGGAGCTATGCCGGCGGAAGCGTATGCTTCTGGTAGGGCCACCCTAGCCGGATTGGTCGAGGAGAAGAAGTCAGACGAAGTGCAGTCCGCATCCAGTCGATGTGGGTTCCTCTCCGAGGTGACTGGTGGACACAAGGGGGGCTCTTAAGCATATTTTTTCCTTTTCACATATCACCATTCCATTTTCATATCTTTCTATTACATTCTCTCTTCCCCATGTATGCTGGCCCCCTTTGTGCCCTAATCGCCCACCGCTGTGTTTGCCGTGCAGCGCGACCCGTGTCGGTGGAAAGGGGGATCCTGGCTGTTGAGGGAAGTGCGACGGCATGTAATTTAGAAATACTTCGACGCAAAAGGGCTCAGGCCAGACACTGTCAAGCACAGTAAAAGGCGTTCCTGGAGAGACTATGTGTGTACGATCAACCATTGTACTTCTTCCACCACTGTATGGAAGAAGATCAAGGCGATAGTGGGCCGTCAAGTGAATACCATCCCCGCCATTCGGGATAATGGCCAGCTTGTCACCACTCCATTGGATGTGGCATCGGTGCTAGGCACTCACTTTGCTTCTGTCAGTAGTAATTCCCGGTACGATGTGGATTTTCTCAATCGAAAGAAACGGTGTGAGTCGACGAAACTGAATTTTCGTTCGGAAAACACAGAACCGTATAATCGAGCCTTCACATTGTGGGAGCTCCGATCAGCCGTAAAGTGTCTCCGACCCACGTCTATGGGTGGGGACAAGCTGCACAACGACATGTTTGTTCACTTGACGGACTCGTCGCTAGAGGTTGTTTTATTGTTTTTTAATTTTTTATGGTTGTCTGACACTTTTCCTGATGAATGGCGTAGTGCCATTTTGATTCCGCTCCTTAAGCCTGGTAAAGACAAATCCATGCCGGTATCGTATCGACCCATCTCTTTAACTAGTTGCTTTTGTAAATTATTTGAGAAGATGATAAACAAACGTCTCATGTGGGTCCTTGAAACACGCGGATTGTTGGCGAACGTCCAGTGTGGCTTTCGTCAGCGTCGCAGTACCATCGACCACTTGGTGCGTTTGGAAACTTACATACAGGAAGGATTCGTGGCAAAGCAACACGTCGTAGGTGTTCTCTTTGACATTGAAAAGGCTTACGACACCACTTGGCGTTATGCCATAATGCAACAACTTCACACGTGGGGCTTCCGAGGGCATATGCCCAAGTTCCTCGAGAATTTCTTAAAAGACAGGCATTTCAAAGTGCGGGTTAACAACGTGCTTTCCGCTCCCTTTGGTTTGCAAACGGGTGTGCCGCAGGGTTCTGTCCTCTCGGTATCCTTGTTTGCAATAGGTATCAATAGCGTTATTGCATGCATACCAAAAGCATTAATGTCGTGTTTATTTGTTGATGACCTTGGGGTTTTTTACAGATCTGTGAATCTCTCGATTGCAGAACGACAAGTGCAAAAAGGTTTAAATAATATCAATGAATGGGCTCGAGCTCGGGGAACTAGATTCTCTCCCGAAAAGACCCAGTGCATTCGCTTTTGTCGCCTTCGAGGACTTCATAATGATCCAAAACTGACCTTCAACGATGTTGAGCTTCAGTTCAGGCCCCATGTCCGTCTTCTCGGTATGGAGCTTGACGTGAAGCTCAACTGGCATCATCATATTGTCCAATTGAGAAAACGTTGCATGTTAGCCCTCAACATTTTAAAAGTTCTGAGCAACACTAAATGGGGTGCAGATCGCACCTGTCTGCTACGCGTGTATGGAGCGTTAATAAAATCCAAAATGGATTACGGTTGTTTTGTATACTCTTCCGCTCGTGATACGACTCTTAAATTGCTCGATACCGTCCATCATAGTGGCCTTCGCCTTGCGCTAGGCGCATTTCGAACAAGCCCCGTCGTAAGCCTTTATGCTGAAGCAGGAGAGTCCTCTTTGGCAGAGCGACGAAACTACTTGATGGGCGCGTACGTAATGAAGATCAGAGCTATACCAAATCATCCATCACATCAGATTCTTTTTAACGACAGATTTGTCAGACATTTTGATAGTAAACCATTGGCTACATTACCAACGGGTTTGCGTGTTTTACATTTATTTACATTTTTAGAATTTGATATGCCAAATCTTTTCAACTCGGTTTTTGGTACTAATCCACCTTGGATTATACAGGAACCGGTTATGAGATTTGATCTTTGTCGTTTTGATAAATTTTCTACTTCGGATTTAAAATTCAAAATTCACTTTCTGGAAATTTGCCATGAACACCGTGGGTTTACCTTGGTGTTCACAGATGGCTCCAAAATTGACAACAAGGTAGGATGTAGCTTTTATTGCTCCGCCTTAACTGAACAATTCAGGTTACACGACATGTGTTCAGTTTTCACCGCAGAGTTGGTCGCCATTCGCGAAGCTCTGAAATATATATCACGTTCTCCAAAGGGTAAGTTTTTAATTTGTTCGGATAGCATGAGTGGACTTCAAGCAATTTGTATCATGTATTCCGTCCACCACTTGGTCCAAGACATTCAGTTTTATCTGGAGAAACTCAATTCGAGGAATTATACTATCGAATTTTGCTGGGTACCTGGACACGTGGGAATCGAAGGAAACGAATTGGCCGATCAGGCTGCAAAGGCAGCCTGTCAACATCGCCATGTTGACTTCGATATCGTCCCTGTTCCAGATGTCAAGAGTGCGTTCAAACAAGTCATTTTAGATAAACGACAAGCTGCTTGGGACCAAGTGCAACTGAACAAGTTGCACAGTGTGATGCCTAAATTAATCAATAAAGTGCGGCCTCCATCTTCCCGTCTTTCTCGCCGGGAAGAGGTTGTGTTGGCACGGGTTCGCATTGGCCACACTCGTTTGACTCATGGCTATCTCCTCACTAGAGAAAAAGTTGTCCCAAAATGTGACACCTGTGACGTTACTCTGACTGTACGTCACATATTGTCAGAATTCACCAAACATGATGTGTTGAAAACACAATTAAAGCTTTCCCCGTTGTATGAAGAACTTTTGTCATACGAGAATTGTGATAAACTTTTAAAATTTCTTGTCTGCACACAGTTTTTCCAACAATTTTAAAAAATACATTACAACCAATATTAAATATAAAATAATAAAAATTAAATTCATATTCAATTAAAACAAAATTACTACTTTCATAGTTACTTCATTATTTAGCTTGCAAAACACTATCTTGGTGGCGCAAAATGACCTAACTGGTTGAAGCGCCCTTAAACCCAATAAATTCAATTCATTTGTTTATTTATTTTGAAGATTGCCAACATTTCGCCAACAAAATACCTTAAGTAGGTATCCAGTATTCTTAGGCTTTCGTATTCCGCCCAGCGGAGGCTCGTCGAACTCGCATAGGTCCGTCAATCCCCTGGCGGAGGTTAGGTAAACCTCAGACTTGGGAGTTCGACGAGTCCCCGCTAGGGGATTAATTTCAGCGGAGGTTACAGTTGACCTTGATTAAAACGAAGTCAAACGAACACAGGTCCTGCCCAAGGACTGCTACCTTATCGTGGTGGGCAGGTTTGCGTGCTTTGTTGATCCACGGTGCTATGCCGGCGGAAGCATATGCTTCTGGTAGGGCCACCCTAGCCGGACTGGTCAAGGAGGAGAAGTCAGACGAAGTGCAGTCCACACCCCAATCCCCTTTCCCCCCCACTGTCCCATTGAATATTTCTCCTCCCACTTGGCCCTGCCCTCCCTTGCTGGACTCCCGTATGACGACTCACGCGACGTACAATGGATCTGATTCGGATGTGGTTTTATTCTTCATTATCATCTTTCTCATCTTCATTATCACCCGCTCATCGTCTCGATTAGCCATCGTTGCATAAATATGAGTCGTTAAGCCCCATTAATCAATCAATCATGAGACGTTAAGCCCAAATAATCAATCGTATTCTTCTTAATGTCCGTCTTTCTTCGAGCTCTGTCTGGAATGTTGTTTGTCGCACGATTGTTGTTGTTTTTACCTGTGTATTCATGTGAAACACTAACAGGAAGTCCTTCAGCAATTGTCTGCCGTCATGTCCAAGTTTGCTGCGTTTCATCTTCATATATCACCCACTCATTGTCTCGATTAGCCTCGTTGCAAAGATATGAGACGTTAAGCCCAAATAATCGATCAATCAATCTGCGCAGTATCACGTCGTAGGCAAACATTGTTGTGCAGTGAAAGAAACACTCTTCATGGACAGAATAATTGTTTAGGTACATGCGAGGTCGCCAAAAAAACCTTCCGCAAAATAAGCACTTGTGCATGATTTTTTTTTTTTTTTTATTTAGCGTGTTTGTTCTTTCTTCTTCGCATTTCGCGACCTGTCGTTAATGCCTGTCTTTCGGTTGTTCAGTTCGGTTGTTGTTTGCGCTTCTCTTGATTTTGAGCCGAGTATGTCTGGCGGGTTGTCAGTACAGACGTCCTACGATAATCCTGCCCAGGGACTGCTACCTTATCGTGGTGGGCAGGTTTGCGTGCTTTTTTGATCCCGAGAGCTATGCCGGCGGAAGCGTATGCTTCTGGTAGGGCCACCCGGCTCCGGACTGGTTGAGGAGGAGAAATCAGACGAAATGCAGTCCACACCCTAATCCCCTTTCCTCCCCTTCCCCTTTCCACCCCGCCCTCCTATTGTCCCCTTTCCTCCAAACAGCCCACTATTTCATCTTCATATATCACCCACTCATTGTCTTGATTAGCCTCGTTGCAAAAATATGAGACGTTAAGACCAAATAATCAATAAAATTAACTTACCAACTAATTCATTGAACGTGGCATCACTATCGAAACGGGCTTGCACGCGTGCGCTAGCAGTGGCTTTTAGGGGGAGGTCAAGCGCCTCCAGGTAAGACCTCGCGATCACGGGCTGCCCTGTTGCGTCGCGCTGCCTCGGCGCTGGACGGGGTAATAGGAGGCGGGTAAGCCGCTCTGGGTGCGCTAGCAGTGGCTGTTAGGGGGAGGTCAAGCGCCTCCATGTAAGCCATCGCGATCATGGGCTGCCCTGTTGCGTCGCGCTGCCTCGGCGCTGGACGGGGTAATAGGAGGCGGGTAAGCCGCTCTGGGTGCGCTAGCAGTGGCTGTTAGGGGGAGGTCAAGCGCCTCCAGGTAAGACCTCGCGATCACGGGCTGCCCTGTTGCGTCGCGCTGCCTCGGCGCTGGACGGGGTAATAGGAGGCGGGTAAGCCGCTCTGGGTGCGCTAGCAGTGGCTGTTAGGGGGAGGTCAAGCGCCTCCAGGTAAGACCTCGCGATCACGGGCTGCCCTGTTGCGTCGCGCTGCCTCGGCGCTGGACGGGGTAATAGGAGGCGGGTAAGCCGCTCTGGGTGCGCTAGCAGTGGCTGTTAGGGGGAGGTCAAGCGCCTCCAGGTAAGACCTCGCGATCACGGGCTGCCCTGCTGCCTCGCGCTGTCTCGGCGCTGGACGGGGTAATAGGAGGCGGGTAAGCCGCTCTGGGTGCGCTAGCAGTGGCTGTTAGGGGGAGGTCAAGCGCCTCCAGGTAAGACCTCGCGATCACGGGCTGCCCTGTTGCGTCGCGCTGCCTCGGCGCTGGACGGGGTAATAGGAGGCGGGTAAGCCGCTCTGGGTGCGCTAGCAGTGGCTGTTAGGGGGAGGTCAAGCGCCTCCAGGTAAGACCTCGCGATCACGGGCTGCCCTGTTGCGTCGCGCTGCCTCGGCGCTGGACGGGGTAATAGGAGGCGGGTAAGCCGCTCTGGGTGCGCTAGCAGTGGCTGTTAGGGGGAGGTCAAGCGCCTCCAGGTAAGACCTCGCGATCACGGGCTGCCCTGTTGCGTCGCGCTGCCTCGGCGCTGGACGGGGTAATAGGAGGCGGGTAAGCCGCTCTGGGTGCGCTAGCAGTGGCTGTTAGGGGGAGGTCAAGCGCCTCCAGGTAAGACCTCGCGATCACGGGCTGCCCTGCTGCCTCGCGCTGTCTCGGCGCTGGACGGGGTAATAGGAGGCGGGTAAGCCGCTCTGGGTGCGCTAGCAGTGGCTGTTAGGGGGAGGTCAAGCGCCTCCATGTAAGCCATCGCGATCATGGGCTGCCCTGTTGCGTCGCGCTGCCTCGGCGCTGGACGGGGTAATAGGAGGCGGGTAAGCCGCTCTGGGTGCGCTAGCAGTGGCTGTTAGGGGGAGGTCAAGCGCCTCCAGGTAAGACCACGCGATCACGGGCTGCCCTGTTGCGTCGCGCTGCCTCGGCGCTGGACGGGGTAATAGGAGGCGGGTAAGCCGCTCTGGGTGCGCTAGCAGTGGCTGTTAGGGGGAGGTCAAGCGCCTCCAGGTAAGACCTCGCGATCACGGGCTGCCCTGTTGCGTCGCGCTGCCTCGGCGCTGGACGGGGTAATAGGAGGCGGGTAAGCCGCTCTGGGTGCGCTAGCAGTGGCTGTTAGGGGGAGGTCAAGCGCCTCCAGGTAAGACCTCGCGATC
Organism: Isoperla grammatica; assembly: GCA_945910005.1. NCBI lineage: Eukaryota > Metazoa > Arthropoda > Insecta > Plecoptera > Perlodidae > Isoperla > Isoperla grammatica. Next base: position 17,015,574 of record OX246744.1, read on the forward strand.
ACGGGCTGCCCTGCTGCCTCGCGCTGTCTCGGCGCTGGACGGGGTAATAGGAGGCGGGTAAGCCGCTCTGGGTGCGCTAGCAGTGGCTGTTAGGGGGAGGTCAAGCGCCTCCATGTAAGCCCTCGCGATCATGGGCTGCCCTGCGGCGACGGGCAGCTCTGTTCCGCCGCGATGTCTCGGCGCTATAGAGGGTTATTATTGGCGGGGAAGCCTCTCTGGCTCTGCCCTCTGCGGGTGTTGGGGGAGGTCACAGGGCTCCATGCAAGCCCCACAGGACTCTATGACCTCGCGATCACGGGCAGCTCTCGGCGCTATAGAGGGTTATTATTGGCGGGGAAGCCTCTCTGGCTCGGCCCTCTGCCGGTGTTGGGGGAGGTCACAGGGCTCCATGCAAGCCCCACAGGACTCTATGACCTCGCGATCACGAGGCCCGTTTGACGCTGAACTACGGTCTGGGATCTTCATTGTGTTGCTGCAGCTGGCCGGAGGCTTGGGCCTCCATGCTTGATGGTTCAATCTGCTCGCTTGTCACGTCCGCCAGATGTTGCTGTTCCTTGGTGGATTCTTCATCCTTAATGAACTCCATAATATTTAATACTTTAAATTTTGTATTTCAATTAGGCTGAAAATTGTAGGTGCGTCTGGCAGCTGGCCTAGAAGTTTGTTAGTTAGTTTGTTTCTTGTTTCTATGGTAACTACCGGGAAACAATGTGCAGAACGAGGCAGTCTCGCTTACATCTCGGTCCCAGCAAAGCCTGCTGGAAACAATTCACGGTCTTCTTATCTACGCCTAGCGGAGGCTCGTCAAACTTCCATATCATGCGCTTGATCTTGATTTGAACCGCTCACCCCCACAAAGCTCGCAGATGAGTAATGGACGGTTCCCCCTGGTAGAATCGTTGTTTCATTTCATTATGGACTGTCCTAGCGACAACCTGAGACATGTAATAGGTATTTGTCAAATGATTAAGAAGCGATTTGAACCGCTCACCCCCACAAAGCTCGCAGATGAGCAATGGACGGTTCCCCCTGGTAGAATCGTTGTTTCATTTCATTATGGACTGTCCTAGCGACAACCTTATACATGTTATGGTTATTTTTTTAATGCTTGCTAAGCAATTTGAACCGCCCTACCCGGGGTCATTCCATATCAAATCAACACAGCCATTTCCCTCACATGGACTGCTACCTTATCGTGGTGGGCAGGTTTGTGTGCTTTGATGATCCCGAGAGTTATGCCGGCGGAAGCGTATGCTTCTGGTAGGGCCACCCAAGCCGGACTGGTCGAGGAGGAGAAGTCAGACGAAGTGCAGTCCACACCCCAATCCCCTTTCCCCCCCCACTGTCCCATTGAATATTTCTCCTCCCACTTGGCCCTGCCCTCCCTTGCTGGACTCCCGTATGACGACTCACGCGACGTACAATGGATCTGATTCGGATGTGGTTTTATTCTTCATTATCATCTTTCTCATCTTCATTATCACCCGCTCATCGTCTCGATTAGCCATCGTTGCATAAATATGAGACGTTAAGCCCCAATAATCAATCCCTCACCCCCACCGATTTTGACAAAATTTTGAGCATATGCTCAAAAACACAAAAAAAAAATATACTTTAATTTTATCGTCCAACCTATTACGGTTCTCGAGTTACAGGCTCTCCCCAGGGATTGCTACCTTATCGTGGTGGGCATGTTTGCGTGCTTTGTTGATACCGAGAGCTATGCCGGCGGAAGCGTATGCTTCTGGTAGAGCCACCCTAGCCGGACAGGTCGAGGAGGAGAAGTCAGACGAAATGCAGTCCACAACCCAATTCCTTTTCCTCCCTTTTCCTCTTTCCTCACGCGCCCTCCCACTTGCCCCTTTCCTGCAAAGAGCCCCCAATTTCATATTCATTATCACCCACTCATCGTCTTGATTAGCCAAGTTGCAAAAATATAAGACGTTAAGCCCAAATATCTATCCATCTCGAGTTACGGGCCGTGCAAAAACTCAAAATTGGGCGCGCCACCCCGCGGCCTGCATTGTTAAAAAATGTTTAACTTCTGTACCGTTCAACTTAGAAAGCTGATTTTTTTTCATATTATAGTCTTATTGTACTCTTATCTAAAAAGCAGTATTTCATAAACTTTGAAATTCGTTTGAGCAAGGTACAAGTCAAAGTATCTTTCAAAAGCGGATTCCCGCCAAAGGGGTATTTTTAATTTTAAAAAATTTTAAATTAAGAATCGTATACATGTTCTCTACATACCCAAATAGTTTCATCATGGGATGGCAATGGGATCAGGAGTTATGAATTGTTACAGTACCAATGTGTATTATAGTCGACATTTCTTAGCCCTAAGAAAAGGGACAATACAAGTAACTATGTATGTATGAGCACAATAAATTATATGGCCATGTTATGGTTATTTGTTGATGTTAGTTGAAAGCCCCATAACCTCGCCAAGGTCTCAACTAACTATGGGGTCTTTTTTTTATTGTGGAAAGGTTAAACCACTGTAAAAAATGGTTCAAAAGGAAATTAGGCAGAACAAAAATCAAATGAAAGAGCCACAAAATAACAGAAGTAGCTTCAAAAATTACGTGACGAGATTTACAAGGAATACATCTTTAAGCAGGCAGTTTCTTACAGCAATTTAACTTTAAGCTTGCATCTTCAATCTCCTTGGCAGTGAGTGTATAGACACGGCCGGTTGCAGTTTGTGGGTCTATTTTTGTCAGAATGCTGTGAGTATGTACAGTGAGAATATCTGGTGGTGATGTGTACGTGAAAGATGCACTGGGGCCATGCTCTTTGAAAAAGCTTAGTTTAACGAGGTTCTTTACTTCGTCAGTTCTAGAACACAAGCTGGGTACCAGAATCCGTTATACTCACAGGTAACAAATCCCTTTATGTTTTGAAAGTCTAGTTCATCTCAAACTTGGTTATGAGACGTTAAGCCCAAATATCATCATCATCATCATCATCACTGAATATATCTTCTCCCACTTGGCCCTGCCCTCCCTTTATGACGACCCACGCGACATACCTGATTATATCTGATTCGGATGTGGCTTTATTCTTAATCATCATCTTTCTCATCTTCATTATCACCCACCCATCGTCTCGATTAGCCATTTTTGCACAAATATGAGACGTTAAGCCCCATTAATCAATCAATTCTTATCTTGTTTTTTGAAATTGGTTCAAAGAAGTGCAATTTCTGTGTACGTGGGATTGGTCGAGCCATGGAAAATCGAGCTTCCAATGACTGTGCCTCTTCAGTATGCTCTTCGTCGGTGCAGGACTGAAAAGTTACTGACGGAATACTTGGTTTTGCCCAATCGTAGAGTTGCCTCGGAGTCATGATCTGCTCATTGTATGGGCGCTGCAAACTAGCTCGGGCATCCAACCTCTTCACGACACCTCCAACTCCATCACATGCACCTTTACCGTGACAGGTTGCAGAGAAATGCCAAACAGTCATAACACCAAAGTCTTCTTCATGAAAACAGATTTATAAAATTTTTGCGATTCTTGTACTGCGAAGCGGCGCCATCAGAAAAGTAATGTATTTTTGTTGGTAGCTTAAAGCTTTCCAAACTTCTCGCAAGGAAATGAATTAGCTTGCGAAAAAATAGATGTACAGCAACAGTGTCGTGTACAAGACAATTTGAAATGATACGAAACTCTCATGTTTCACTTCATTGTTTTCTTGGTAGTAGGCAACAAAAGGATGAACTGTTGCATAAGCATTGTTCCAATGAAAGCTCTGCGCTTCATCTTGCAATACAAAGGAGTAATTTTCAGCAAAGTCACACACTACTAAAAATTCTCCAGGTTGTAACAAAGATTTTAGATCACTTTGATACTTGGACTGTTGTGTAGCAATGAATGAGTGTCGGAAGTAAAGATCCAGCTTCTCGCAAAAAATATCCAAAAATTCATCTGTTGACACAGTTGATGTTTCTATGCATTTAGCAGCCCTCCGACCATGCCGGTGGTTTGGTCCGCTACGGGTATCCTGCTCTGAACTTTCGTTGGGTTCAAGTGTCTTATCTGTGTGCTGTTTAATCACCCTGTCTACCGCGGCGAGTAACGAGTTGAAATTGCCTTCTGCCATAATTGTCTCAACTCTTTCGGGGTGGGTGTATGTATAGGTAAGTTGGGCGCCAATGTAACGTTTCACCTCCTTTCTAGCGTTGGAAGAACCGTTAAGCCTGAGGGGGGGAAATACGTAGGTGGTGTGATCAAGGACTCAAGGGACCTTGTTCGGTTAGTGAAAAACAATAAATACCTTGTGGTTGTCAGTAGCGCCGCCAAGGTCACGCCGGTGTCTTCTCACACGGTCCACCGTGTCACTAACTTAAGATATTAAAAAAGTAGGTATATGAGATAATCCAATCTTACGTATAAAAAGTCAAAACATATAATCGAAGAATCAAAAGAGTTCGCGATGAGTGCACTCTACAATATATCTAGTATCAATTAAATCACACGCCACCAGTTATCCACAAGGCACGCGCACACGTGGTCTCTACACGGGTCGAGAGCTTGCCCGTGACTGCTCTTCTTAGCCCTCCGACCAGTCCGCCCGCCCTCGAGCGGCACGTTGTCCTGGCGCCCTTTCGGCGGGGCTCTATGGTCCCGCATTCTTACCCCCGAACAAGGTTGGATAGAGGACATGATGAGAGGGAAAGCTGCCAAAGGGGATTGTTGGTTACACCCTTCTTGCACCTCCTACACCACCACTGTTCCTTGTTGTTCCCTATCAGTCTCATATACTCCCCATCAGCCAGTCCCCCACAGCTCGGATGATACCACCCATCACAACCCACCCCCTTGTTTACTAGTGCCTTCCCACACGCCACACATGGACATGGACATGGATGAGAGGGAAAGCTGCTAATAGGTGGTACGGACACGTCCATGATAGGAAAGGGGATGGTTGGTTACACCCTTCTTGCACCTCCTACACCACCACTGTTCCTTGTTGTTCCCTATCAGTCTCATATACTCCCTATCAGCCAGTCCCCCACAGCTAGGATGATACCACCCATCACACCCATCACAACCCACCCCCTTGTTCACTCTTGCCTTCCCACACGCCACACATGGACATGGACATGGATGAGAGGGAAAGCTGCTAATAGGTGGCATGGACACGTCCATGATAGGAAAGGGGATGGTTGGTTACACCCTTCTTGCACCTCCTACACCACTACTGTTCCTTGTTGTTCCCTATCAGTCTCATATACTCCCTATCAGCCAGTCCCCCACAGCTCGGATGATACCACCCATTACACCCATCACAACCCACCCCCTTGTTCACTACTGCCTTCCCACACGCCACACATGGACATGGACATGGATGAGAGGGAAAGCTGCTAATAGGTGGCATGGACACGTCCATGATAGGAAAGGGGATGGTTGGTTACACCCTTCTTGCACCTCCTACACCACTACTGTTCCTTGTTGTTCCCTATCAGTCTCATATACTCCCCATCAGCCAGTCCCCCACAGCTCGGATGATACCACCCATCACACCCATCACAACCCACCCCCTTGTTCACTACTGCCTTCCCACACGCCACACATGCACCTGCCCATGGACTGCTACCTTATCGTGGTGGGCAGGTTTGTGCGCTTTGATGATTCCTGGAGCTATGCCGGCGGAAGCGTATGCTTCTGGTAGGGCCACCCTAGCCGGACTGGTCGAGGAGAAGTCAGACGAAGTAAAGTCCAAACCCCAATCCCCTTTCCTCCCCTTTCCCCTTTCCTCACGCGCCCTCCTACTTGCCCCTTTCCTCCAAACAGCCCCCTATTTTATCTTCATTATCACCCACTCATCGTCTTGATTAGCCTGGTTGCAAAAATATAAGACGTAAAGCCCAAATAATCCCCTTTCCTCCCCTTTCCCCTTTCCTCTCGCGCCCTCGTACTTGCCCTTTTCCTCCAAACAGCCCCATATTTCATCTTCATATATCACCCACTCATTGTCTCGATTAGCCTCGTTGCCAAAATATGAGACGTTAAGCCTTAATAATCAATCAATCAATCAATCATTTCATATTTAACCCACTCACCGTCTTTATGAGCCAAGTTGCAAAAATATGAGACGTTAAGCCCAAATATCAATCAAAAGTCATTTTAGATAAACGACAAGCTGCTTGGGATCAAGTGCAACCAAACAAGTTGCACAGTGTGATGCCTAAATTAATCAATAAAGTGCGGCCTCCATCTTCCCGTCTTTCTCGCCGGGAAGAGGTTGTGTTGGCACGGATTCGCATTGGCCACACTCGTTTGACTCATGGCTATCTCCTCACTAGAGAAAAGGTTGTCCCTAAATGTGACACTTGTGACGTTACTCTGACTGTACGTCACATATTTTCAGAATGTACCAAACATGATGTGTTGAAAACACAATTAAAGCTTTCCCCGTTGTATGAAGAACTTTTGTCATACGAGAATTGTGATAAACTTTTAAAATTTCTTGTCCGCACACAGTTTTTCCAACAATTTTAAATACATCCAATTATAAATATAAAATAATATAAATTAAATTCATATAAAATTAAAACATAATTACTACTTTCATAGTTACTTAATTACTTAGCTTGCAAAACACTATCTTGGTGGCGCAAAATGACCTAACTGGTTGAAGCGCCCTTAAACCCAATAAATTCAAATTCAACCTACTGAAAGTGCCGCAGGTAGCGTGTTGACGTGCCCAAACACATCCCTCTTGGATTGTCTTTTCCTACCGGCATCCGGTGAAATGCACTTCTGCGGTTGCAGTTTTCTATCCTTGTTTCCAGTTACCGGAATAGATGGTAGCTTGTTACTTCGTTATCCTCACTATAAACAACTGCAAATGTGCAGGGCCAATCCTCAGCAATCTTTTGGGCAATCTGTTTAGGTTGTAGTCTTACCGTTAGCCTGACGTTCTCGTATTGTCGTGGATTGGCGGCGACTGCTGTCCTCCAGTTGTAATGCCGCTAGAGGTGAATATCATAAAGTGCATGCATGAGCGAAAATAAAAAGTGGCCCTTGTTGGACAAAATGGCGTCTGATCGGTAAACGCCCCTTTTTATCCCGTCTTACTCTTCGAATTCCTATTTGGGACCTGCCCAGGGACTGCTACCTTATCGTGGTGGGCAGGTTTGTGTGCTTTGTTGATCCCGAGAATGCATCTTCATATATCACCCACTCATTGTCTCGACTAGCTTCGTTGCAAAAATATGAGACGTTAAGCCCAAATAATCAAGCTATGCCGGCGGAAGCGTATGCTTCTGATAGGGCCACCCTAGCCGGCCGGACTGGTCGAGGAGGAGAAGTCAGACGAAGTGCAGTCCACACTCCAATCCCATTTCCCCTTTTCCTCACGCTCCCTCCTACTTGCCCCTTTCCTCCAAACAGCCCCATATTTCATCTTCATATATCACCCACTCATTGTCTCGATTAGCCTCGTTGCAAAAATATGAGACGTTAAGCCCAAATATCAATCAATCAATCCTCCTTCCCCGTTCCTCCCCGCCTGTCCATAGGCTGATACCTTATCGTGGTGGGCAGGTTTGCGTGCTTTGTTGCTCCCGAGAGCTATGCCGGCGGAAGCGTATGCTTCTGGTAGGGCCACCTTAGCCGGACTGGTCGAGGAGAAGTCAGACGAAGTGCAGTCCACACCCCAATCTCCTTTCCTCCCCTTTCCCCTTGCCTCACGCTCCCTCCTACTTGCCCCTTTCCTCCAAACAGCCCCATATTTCATCTTCATATATCACCCACTCATTGTCTCGATTAGCCTCGTTGCAAAAATATGACACGTTAAGCCCAAATAATCAATCATTAAGCCCAAATATCAATCAATCCTATTTGGGACACTTATCTTTTCAAAATGACGTTTACACATCCGTGTACCTTATGAGGGGAACTATGGCCTTTTTGGGGCCATTTTGGAGGCGTCTGGCGAGGACAATAGCCCAAAATTTCTTTAAAATGTATGTTTTCTACGTCTTGAGACATTTCCGGATATTTTTGACTGTTCAAGCGCGTGCACGTGTGAAAATAAAAAGTGGCCCTTTTTGGACAAAATGGCGTCTGATCAGTAAACGCCCCCTAATATCCTGTTTTACTCTTCGAATTCCTATTTGGGACACTTATCTCTACAAAATGGCGTTTACTCCATCCGTGTACCTTATGAGGTGAACTATGGCCTTTTTGGGGACATTTTGGGGGCTTCTGGCGAGGACAATAGCCCAAAATTTCTTTAAAATGTATGTTTTTTTACGTCTCGAGACATTTCTGGATATGTCTATTTCATCTTCATACATCACCCACTCATTGTCTCGATTAGCCTCGTTGCAAAAATATGAGACGTTAAGCCCAAATAATCAAACCTTTCCTCCAAACAGCCCCATATTTCATCTACATAGGCTATATCACCCACTCATTGTCTCGATTAGCCTCGTTGCAAAAATATGAGACGTTAAGCCCAAATAATCAATCCTCCAAACAGCCCCATATTTCATCTTCATATATCACCCACTCATTGTCTCGATTAGCCTCGTTGCAAAAATATGAGACGTTGAGCCCAAAAAATCAATTTAATGTTTTGGTCCGTCTGATGGTTACTAACAAGTATTTCCCCACCCCACATACACTGAGTGTTTGGACTCATTCATCCTGCCCAGGGACTGCTACCTTTTCGTGGTGGGCAGGTTTGCGTGCTTTGTTGATCCCGAGAGCTATGCCGGCGGAAGCGTATGCTTCTGGTAGGGCCAACCTAGCCGGATTGGTCGAGGAGGAGAAGTCAGACGAAGTGCAGTCCACACCTCAATCTCCTTTCCTCCCCTTTCCCCTTTCCTCACGCTCCTTCCTACTTGCCCCTTTCCTCCAAACAGCCCCATATTTCATCTTCATATATCACCCACTCATTGTCTCGATTAGCCTCGTTGCAAAAATATGAGACGTTAAGCCCAAATAATCAATTGGACTCATTCATGGGCATGAATGGAGAGAAAAATACATAATTAGGTGACCCCAATGCGCCCCATGCTTGGGGCAAAGAAACCATTTTGATGCAGCCCTATGCGAGCAAAGGGAGACTTCAAACTTCAAGTAGACTCTCTTTCCATACCTAGCAGGCCAATGTCCGAGTTGCATCCTGACAAAGGTTCCACGTCAACGCTGTTTGTGAACATTTTTTCAGGAAAATAACATCGGATTCTTTGTAGGAATTCTCTATCGATGGGATATCACACATTTTAAGCCTTTTAGAACGGCAACAATCTTCCGTCTTTGTGATTAACGTGGTGGCCCTATTTTGAATGCCTTCTAGTTTTGTGATGTTACTCTGTGAGTTGGGGCCACGCACTGCTACCATACATTAAATTCTCGTTGCAGAAATATGAGACGTTAAGCCCAAATATCAATCTATATAGACCTACATATTAATACTAATATGTGAAATGCAGTTTTTACTTCATAAAGTAGACCAAAATGAAGTTATTATGATGGAATATAAAACAGAATGCAACAGACGCCGGTGTGGCGAACTCATGAAATGGCTGTGGGTGTGTTTTTGGATATAATTGATAATAATTATGTAGAACTTACTATTTTTGTTTGGAGGGCTTCGCCTCCATCCTTCAGAGAATTATCAAGTTGAAATAAAGCCGCCGTCGGATCATTAGGATCTTCTATTCCCACAGGGAATGCCGACATTATTTGTGTCACTTCCGGTGACGTGTCGACACGCCCTGTGGCAGTAGAAGATCCAATGATCAGATTTTGGATTATTTTTACCTCTTTTAAGAGGGTTTTCATGTCGTACTTGATGCTGTCTATCTCAGCCAGCATTGTATCCTTAAAATCTGGAATCAAGAGCATAATGAATTTAGCACCATAACATATTTATATTTTATTTAGGTGTGTGTATGTCGATAAGCGGCAAGACAACTGCCTCGCTGTACGGTGCTTTTACATAGGTTGTGTTTAATTTTGATGATGGATAAAGTTAAAATTGATAAGAGAGAAATACAAGGTAATGGATATTAAAATCATATAAATGCTGTCATCCTTTATGTCCACATGGTTCAATAATTTAATAATTGTACTCACAATATCTCTGTTCCGACCATTGGTCTGTCTGATGGGAAATACAGGCCATTGGTTGCTGAGTATAGTAGCAACACTAACGTAAAAATAAAAACATCTTGAAACATGGCGAGTAGGCCTAAAGGCCACTCTCTAGATTAACAACAAAAACAAAAAATTGTCGGTGAAACCAAGTCAATTAACAAATTGAAAAAAAATATATATATTTGGTGAAAAACCAATTCAACAACGAAGAATAACACGAATACTTCACGCAAATGCAATGTAGTTCAATAAATTGCGGAACAATTTGAATATACGTTGTATCCGTTAAAGTAGTTGAACTACCATGGTAACACGAGGATAATTGTGTGTGTGTTGTAATGACCAATAACAGAGCCATTGTTGTATAAAGTAAACAGTCGCCACACGGAAAACATTTTCCGAAAATATTTTCAGGTGCATAAGTTTACTTAATAAGCAGTTAAGCACTGATTTTCCCGTCTGGGCCCGGGGAAGAATAGGCCCAGAGTGACTCTGCTAGTCGTAAGAGGCGACAAAGGACACCCTGTCCCTTTTCCTTCCCCCCCCCTTGCCCCACTGAAGGTGTCACCTCCCACATTGCCCTGCCCCTCCCTTGCTGGACCCCCCGTATGACGACCCACGCGACGTACAATGGATCTGATTCGGATGTGGCTTTATTCTTCATCATCATCTTTCTCATCTTCATAATCACCCGCTCATCGTCTCGATTGGCCATAGTTGCGAAAATATGAGACGTTAAGCCCCATTATACAATCAATCAATCGATTAGCCAAGTTGCAAAAATATGAGACGTTAAGCCCAAATATCAATCAATCATTCCTCCCACTTGGCCCTTCTCTCCCTTGCTGGACTCCCGTATGACGACCCACGCGACGTACAATGGATCTGATTCGGGTGTGGCTTTATTCTTCATCATCATCTTTCTCATCTTCATTATCACCCGCTCATCGTCTCGATTAGCCATAGTTGCATAAATATGAGATGTTAAGCCCCATGTATCAATGTAGGGCCTTAGGGCCTAGCTTTTTAGCCTAAGCCTATATTTATACAAAATTTTGACTTACTTTATTACTAATCCTGCCCAGGGACTGCTACCTTATCGTGGTGGGCAGGTTTGCGTGCTTTGTTGATCCCGAGAGCTATGCCGGCGGAAGCGTATGCTTCTGGTAGGGCCAACCTATCCGAACAGGTCGAGGAGGAGAAGTCAAACGAAATGCAGTCTACACCCCAATCCCCTTTTCCTCCCCTTTCCCCTTTCCTCACGCGCCCTCCTACTTGCCCCTTTCCTCCAAAGAGCACCCAATATCATCTTCATTATCACCCACTCATAGTCTTGATTAGCCAAGTTGCAAAAATATGAGACGTTAAGCCCAAATATCCATCTAAATTTGGCCCCCCCCCCCCCCCCCGACTGACGATATTATCCAAAATCCATTCGTCTACGTGATAGTCTTCCATTATATATTTTTTACAGACCCCTAAAACATTATGAATAATATATGTCATATTACTACAAAACGTTAATTCTAAAGCAATGAGCCCTCCCCAATGGGCTATCCCAATGCCCCACATATAACATTGTTGCAATCATACCTGTTACCTGAGTACACGGCTTGTCCTCTTCAGGGGACGTGGAGTCTACATCGTCCGAGCATTCCATCTCAACTTCAATTACATTTCATAAATCAGTGATAAATGAATTGAAGGTACACTTCTGATTAATTACCTTTGACGGTATCTATATTATTATAATTATTTCATTTAAACATAAAAATAGTGATCACCTTAACATAATACAAATATTGAAAAATACATTCCTAATAAAAAAAAATTCATTATCTTTAGAACCAATTTAGGGTCCCTTAATTGGCCCAACCCATACAGGAAGTCGTTTTGGAAATACTTTGGTATAACCTTGATCTATTTGTCATTTGTCGTACGTTAGAATGGTGTATCAGAAAGTGCAAGATGATAGCATAGTCTAATGATTGTGATACTATTTTGCATATTATTTTATTACTGACCTATGATGTTAGGCAGCATTGCCACTTCCTCCTCGATGATATCAAAGCACTGTTTCGTACGTTTAGCATCATTGCGTTGTTAAGCGTTGTGCTCATTTTTTGCTTGTGCCTTTGCCCTACGTGGGGATGTACATAAAAAGTCAAACCCTTTTGGTGTAGCCGGGAGCTTTGTCTGTTGGACTTCGGCCTAGGTTGGACTGTTTGTTTGGCAGGAGATTTTTTTTAAGGTTTTGCAATTTCTCATGAAGAAATTTACTAAGTTCAGCCTTATCTGTAAAATAACAATCATCTGTGTAGACCTACACACATTTGAAAATAACATATCTTTGTTAACGTGAAATAAAGGCAGTATTGCTATTAAACTATACAGAAGTTTCACAATTTACTTGAAAAATAAAACAACGTAACTGTTGAAATTGGACGAACTGGCATTTAGCCCCAGAATTCCACAGAAATCAATTACCTGGGGGTCATTTTCATGATTTTTCCAAGGAATGTCAAGATTTGTATTCACTAGTCAGTAAGGAATTAAGTAAGGAGTTCTCTTCAATATGCTCCAAATTCATACGATCAATTAACCTCATAGACAGGATTTAAAGAGGAGAGATAAGCACTGATAACCCAGATGTTTTTTGCCTTAAAACCAAAATAATAATAATAATATTAATATCGTTTCTGTTGGCGTCGTGTAGTGAGCCCTGGCCGTCTCCACGGAGTGGCTCATGCTGTCTGCTACTTGTATAGTCTTGCTGAGTGGTCGATGCCCAGCTCGTCTCCCGCTGTTACTAGTGCTTTGCGGACGTCCGTGCATGAATATTTTTTGCCCGTGTATTTAAGAAATAATCTGCAAACATGTTGTGTTGCTAGTTAGTCTGGTTTTCCGGCCAGGGTCAAGAGAAAGTTTTGTTCTGCAGCCCCAAACATCCGGTTTCTGATGTTGAAATATCGAACGTAGGCACTGATAACCCAGATGTTTTTTGCCTTAAAACCACAGTTATAATAACAGTAATATTAATTCAATATGCTCCAACTGGTCGAGAAGGAGAAGCCAGACGAAGTGCAGTCCACACCCTCCCCACTCCCTTTTCCTCCCCCTCCCCCTTGCCTCCCCGCCCACCCACTTGCCTCTTTCCGCCAAACACCCCCCTATTTTATCTTCATATTTCACCCACTCAAGAAGTCAGACGAAGTGCAGTCCACACCCCAATCCTCTTTCCTCCCCTTTCTCCTTTCTCACGCGCCCTCCTACTTGCCCCTACCCCTCATCGTCTTGATTAGCCAAGTTGCAAAAATATAAGACGTTAAATCCAAATATCAATCATCGTCTCGATTAGCCAAGTTGCAAAAATATGAGACGTTAAGCCCAAATATCAATCAAACAACCTAAAGCGCGTGATGAATCCCACATCATCTATTTCATCGAAGTAATTACGTCGTTCATTAATCACTCTTTCACGCCTTTGTGTCGGCGAATTGTACGAGAGTTTAAAATCAGCTAGAACTAGGCGTAGGCCTAGACTCCTGTGTCAACAGAGTAGGCCTATGCCTAATTTTTGCCCATGACTATCTATTTGCTCGTTGACTATCTATCGACCTCGTTGCAAAAATATAAGACGTTAAGCCCAAATAATCAAGTAAACATATTTTTGTATTTACATGATAGGCTAAACAAAATCATGAGAGCCTAGTTGATGATTATGCTATTTGGGGGCACAGTTATAAAACGGGATAGGTTTACCACGAATAGAAACGGAAAAAATGCTACTATACGTAATGAATTAATGTTGTCTTTTCAGATATATAAATATTGGCAAACCAGGACGTGCAAATGACGCTTCAATTTTTGCGGAGAGTGGTTTAAGAGAGTACTGCCACAACGGAGTTATAACGAATGAAATCAAGCACATTCTAGGTGATGGTGCATTTCCCCTTCTGGGAAAAGCACTGATAACCCAGATGTTTTGTGCCATAAAACCACAATGATAATAATATTAATATCGTTTCTGTTGGCGTCGTGTAGCTAGGCGTGGCCGTCTCCTCGGAGTGGCTGATGTTGTCTGCTACCTGCAATCTTGATGAGTGGTCGATGCCTAGCTCGTCTCTTGCTGTTACTAGTGCTTTGCGGACGTCCGTGCATGAATATTTTTTGCCCGTGTATTTAAGAAATAATTAAGTCTGGTTTTCTGGCCAGGGTCAAGAGAAAGTTTTGTTCTGCAGCCCCAAACATCCGGTTTCTGATGTTGAAATAACAAACGTAGGCACTGATAACCTAGATGTTTTTTGCCTTAAAACCACAATAATAATAACAATAATAATAATTCAATATGCTCCAACAGGTCGAGGAGGAGAAGCTAGACTAAGTGCAGTCCACACCCTCCCCACTACCTTTTCCTTCCCCTTCCCCTTGCCTCCCCGCACACCCACTTGCCTCCTTCCGCCAAACACCCCCCTATTTCATATTGTTGCAACTTGGCTAATCGAGACGATGAGTGGGTGAAATATGAAGATGAATTGAATTTGAATTTGAATTTTAAATTCAAAATTCAAATTCAATCCCCTTTCCTCCCCCTTTCCCTTTCCACCCCGCCCTCCTATTTGCCCCTTTCCTCCAAACAGCCCCCTATTTCATCTTCATATATCACCCACTCATTGTCTCGATTAGCCTCGTTGCAAAAATATGAGACGTTAAGCCCAAATAATCAATTGTCACACTGACCCTAGCCCAAGTTTCGGGTAGACATTAATTATTTAATATTTCTAGCTCAGTTCATCGCCCGCACTTACCCTCGTTGTCTTGCCTCCGGTTTAACGAAGACTGTGGATGATCGAAGAAGGTATACCTCCTTTGAATTCCCAGCCTTCGTCCGCAGCCCAAGCACGACCGTGTTCACGTCACTTCACAAATGCCAACTGACTTTTTAATATTTGTTTTTCCTAAAAACCTTTATATAAACTATATCAACTCCCAGCTCACAGGCTGACCCTGCACACCCCTGGCTACAGAACAACCATTTGTTAATATTTCATCCACCTAGCAACTCAAACCAACAATTCCATTAGAACAAAAACTTGACCTCTTATGTCTCCATAATTATAACACTGCCCTCTCAAGTTCCATTTACATAAGCTTCCTGAATAATCATGACACTGTTTCTACCGATGTCACACAATCAATCAATCAAATTCAATTCTTCTTCATATTTCACCCACTCATCGTCTCGATTAGCCAAGTTGCAACAATATGAGACGTTAAGCCCAAATATCAATCATCACAACCTAAAGCGCGTGATGAATCCCACATCATCTATTTCATCGAAGTAATTACGTCGCTCATTAACCACTCTTTCACCCTTTTGTGGTCTTTGTATTAGATTAATAATTTCTTAATCTTCCAAAGACAGCCGAGCTATAGCTACGCTGCCAGTTCAGTTTTAGTCCGACTAATATTAGCGCGAATACAATGTGGTGTCATTAGCTTTCAGCTTGAATGATTTTAGTGTGAGTGCGGGTCAGCGAAAATAAGTTAGGTATTCTGAGAACTTGTGTATCTTCCGACAATTTCTTATTTTAAAAATCGTGTTTTAAGAGATTTTTTTTTATTTTGAAAGGGGTAGAACCAACGGTCAAGGAGTCAACTATTAATAAGGGCCTAAATGTGCAACAGAAAATATAGATAATTGCCAATGTAAAATGGACATCACAAACCTGATGTTCATCTATTTACTACATTCAGCAAAGTGCCCATACTATTAACATCCTTAAACCCTGTCCCTTTCCCTTCAACTGTCCCACTTACAATCTCCCATTTGGCCCTAATCTCCTATGCTGGACTCCTCTAACGATGACCTCCGAGATCTTCCGCGACGTCATATGAGTTCAGCTGTCAAGTTCGTCGTTAAGCAACAAATAATCAATTAACCCTCACTTACAACATAATATGAATCAAATTTTGACTATGGGAGCGGAGCCCGCTCCCTATCTCCCCACTACATAGAACATGGGACGACCGCTGCGAAGTTGTCTATTGCCTGATAACTATCACAACTCCCTCACCCCCAACATATATTCCTTACTACAGTTGCTGATTGAATTCAGCGACCCAGCGAGTCTCAATCAGTTCTTCGAATTGTCTAAGACAAAAGCCAATATTCCATAAGATTGTTGGCTTTTAAAACCTCAGTACCTGCCTAGGGACTGCTACCTTATCGTGGTGGGCAGGTTTGCGTGCTTTGTTGATCCCGAGAGCTATGCCGGCGGAAGTGTATGCTTCTGGTAGGGCCACCCTAGCCGGACTGGTCGAGAAGGAGAAGTCAGACGAAATGCAGTCCACACCCCAATCCCCTTTCCTCCCCTTTCCCCTTTCCTCACGCGTTCTCCTACTTGCCCCTTTCCTCCAAACAACCCCCTATTTCATCTTGATATATCACCTACTCATTGTCTCGATTAGCCTCGTTGCAAAAATATGAGACGTTAAGCCCAAATATCAATCAATCAGCTAGGATATTCTATTCTAATATTTTGTTTTAGAATCCTACGATGGAAAAGCCTATGTGGCAGTAGGCCTCTCCTGCCCATGGACTGCTACCTTATCGCGGTGGGCAGGTTTGCGTGCTTTAATGATTTCTAGAGCTATGCCGGCGGAAGCGTATGCTTCTGGTAGGGCCACCCTAGCCGGCCGGACTGGTCGAGTAGGAGAAGTAAGACGAAGTGCAGTCCACACCCCAAGCCCCTTTCCTCTACCTTCCCCTTTCCACCCCCGCTCTCCTATTAGCCCCTTTCCTCCAAACAGCCCCCTATTTCATCTTCATAGGAGAAGTCAGACGAAGTGCAGTCCACACCCCAATCCCCTTTCCCCCCCCTTTTCCCTTTCCTCACGCTCCCTCCTACTTGCCTTTTCCTCCAAACAGCCCCATATTTCATCTTCATATATCACCCACTCATTGTCTCGATTAGCCTCGTTGCAAAAATATGAGACGTTAAGCCCAAATAATTAGCAGTAGGCCTCCATTAAAATGCTCAACGACGGAATTGCATACATCGCTGCAAGCGTACAATGATTATTTCAGGCCCTTAACCTCCGAAGAGTGATTTAATCCTAGCATAGTTTATTTGACATGGAATTAAGATTTTCTCTGATATTACACCATCTACACTCACTGTAGATCAATCGGTGTGTACAGCAGAAACCTCAGTTCGACTTATTGTCTCTAAGCGGGCTCTACAATGCCCCAGTCCCC
Organism: Isoperla grammatica; assembly: GCA_945910005.1. NCBI lineage: Eukaryota > Metazoa > Arthropoda > Insecta > Plecoptera > Perlodidae > Isoperla > Isoperla grammatica. The sequence continues at coordinate 17,032,954 of OX246744.1, forward strand.
GTCTGGGCCCGGGAATAATAAGCCCAGAGTTGACACTCAACCGCTTGCATTCAAGCTCATGCTTTTCCCGCATTTGCTTAAGCACCAGACAGCGACGCTCTTTCTCGAAGGCTTCCTCTGCTAGGGCTTGCTTCCGAGAATCCTCGAGTAGGAACTACTCCCGCCGGGCTCTGAATTCAGCCGCACGTAGTGCGGCCCTCGACTCCAGGATGCGCAGCTCGTGTAGGCTTGTTTGCCTTGTAGCATCACACGTGAGCTGCGACATCCTCTCTTCATGCTCTTCGCTGATTACGGCCAGCCTACTCCGACATCTGCTAGAGCTGCGAGAGGAAGTAGCAGTTCCAGCAGATTCCGTAGCAGGCCGTGGCGTCTCTGGAGTCTGGGAGATGAGTGGAAATGGTTCGTTGTTTTGTTCCATTTCCACATCTGTAAACATAATGAACAGTAAGGGGTTCAGAAACTTTCAAACCATCCTGTATAGTAATTTTTCAAGAAAATATTTTTGTCTAGTTAGTAGGCTAAACAGTAAACACCAAGAACTGAAATTAAAACTTATAAATGAATGGCTGAAAAGTCATCATCGCATAAGAAGAAAAAAAAAATAAAGACCATCAAACATGCAAATAAATGATAGAACTTATAGAAAAGATGTACTGTATTGCGGTAGGCCATGTCTATACGTTCGCTAAATAGTGAATATGTAATACATTTCTATAATATAATAATAACACCAGAATATTCATCCTCCAAAAGAGAGCCATCTGCATCATAGCTGCATTTCCATGAGGCATACACACTCAGCAGGCTCACCCACTTGGTCTAGTCAACAATATGTTGCAGAAGTTCACACTAAAAACATAGGCTATTACAATTTACCTCCATCAGACTCCAGAGACTCGTCATCAGCGAAGTCATGTTGGGAGTCGATGGCCGTACTGCATCCGGCACCATCATCATTGGCCAGGGGAAGAGTTCTGACGAGAGCGTCGCTGTCATGGTGTTGTGCCACGACATAAGTTAAATGCGGGGCAATCTGCTGCACAAGCGGATTGGGGAGTGGCTCGGGCTATAGATGGACCGCCGCCAGTACCCATTCGATGACGATTAAGTGCAGCGGTGGATTTTTTTAGTGCAGCTTTTATAGCCTCCCATGCCCTTTTCAACTGCTGGACAGATCTCTGAAATTAATGGACACTGTTAGACCAACATTAATTACAATCACATAGATATTATCTATGAGTCACTATGACCTACTCTGTACAAACAATGGGGTAGGCTTTTTCTAAATTAATAATACGTGTTTTAATAAATATTATAATTCAGATGAATTGTATCAGTTAGCCTACCCATTTCAACTATTGAGTGTGTGCACGTGTGTATAGGCCTATACCTAGCATTAGTTGGCCCCAGTCTATTCAAAACCTTGACGAAACCAATATTTGTATCCTGTACAAGTCTACTGGTAAATTATCTTATCAAGATTATCTCTGTGATATTATAGACCTAGGTGGGGTTTGATACACCTAATAAGATTAGGCTAGCCTATCTACTAGGCCTAGGCCTACCTACTCTGTACAGTTGTCATGCGTAGGCCTAGCCTAGGCCCCTACTGGCAGGCATAGGCCCTAGGCCATGCCTGCCAGTAGGCCAAGGGATGTCTGTAGGCCCATGGTAGGCCTAGGCCCATGGTAGGGCTAGTCCTACTTTGGAATTTGACATGGATGTAGGCAAGGTCTAGGCCTAGTGTATTGGTATCTAGCCTAGCCCCTACCTATCCCAAAAAGAGAAGTACTTAACTGGTTGAAGCGCCCTTAAACCCAATAAATTCAAAAAAATTCCACATTCATTATTATAATAATAATAATAATATAATTATAATTGTTTACATACCAGTATGCGCCATTGGTGGCTGGGGTGGCGGCGGCGAGGGAGTTGGCATAGTGGCCGTCGACGGCCCCGCAACGTCTACAAACAAAGAGACAAGCGTTATTGTTGTACAATTGAAATTCCACATTCATTATTATAATAATAATATCATTATATTTGTTTACATACCAGTATGCGCCATTGGTGGCTGGGGTGGCGGCGGCGAGGGAGTTAGCATAGTGGCCGTCGACGGCCCCGCAACGCCTACAAACAAAGAGACAGGCGTTATTGTTGTACAAGTGAAATTCCACATTCATTATTTTAATAATAATAATAATATACGCCTAGGCCTTGGCTACCAATTGTATACTAAGCTTGCCATGGATGTAGGCAGAATTGTAGCAAAGTAGGCCTACGCCTACTTATTGCCCTTGGTCATCTATTTGTTACTGTAATCATTTTTCATACATGCCTAGATGCCCTACATTAACTAGGCCTACTCCTGGATAAACAAGCCCGTCTGGGCCCGGCGAAGAATAGGCCCAGAGTGACTCTGCTAGTCGTAAGAGGTGACAAAAGGAGACCCCCCCCCCCACCCCCACCCCACTGTCCCACTGAATATTTCCGCTCCCACTTAGCCCTGCCCTCCCTTGCTGGACTCCCATATGACGACCCGCGCGACGTACAATGGATCTGATTCTGATGTGGCTTTATTCATCATCATCATCTTTCTCATCTTCATCATCACCCGCTCATCGTCTCGATTAGCCTTTGTTGCAAAAATATGAGACGTTAAGCCCCATTAATCAATCATCCTCGATAAACAAACAACAAACGCCTAGGCCCAAGCTTGCCATGGATGTAGGCCAAAGTCTAGTGGACCTCCGTGCCTAGGCCCAGCATTATGCTTAGTGTATGACACAAATGCTTTGGCCTAGCATATACCTAGGCGTAGGGATCAATGTAATGGGGAAAGGATATCATCGATTTTTTCGTTTTTAAGGATTACCATTATTCTAGGATATAATTTCGTGGAATTTTGAATTTCGTCCCGGATGCTTAGTTATGGGCATTTTTTCATTTTCGCTACACGGTAACAGTTTTGATTTTTTTTCGGCAAGTTGGTACTTTCGAAATGGGTATTTTTCCTTTAGACCAATGCTGAATACTTGCCCGTACAGGGGCATTAAAAAACATTTTCAAAAAGTAACCTTCTTACCGAATGACAGACGTTCGCGCAACGCACTTTTTACGGCGATCTAAAAACACGCATACAAAAGTTTTTGTTTTGTACATTTAAGGTGTTTTAAATATGCTAGTTAACAAAGTTTTGTATTTAGTATGATTAGACGGACATTTTTCTATCTGGAAATGTTAACATCAAAAATAAGACTTTTTGTGTGTACGAGTTATGGTGCCTTAACGGATTTCAACCGTGCCGTGTTTTTGCCGGTATTTGTCTATGAGAATTTTTAAGAGTCTAAAAAAACTATGTTGGGATTTTTTCATATTTTGAAACTCCATTTTTCTGGTGTTTAAAGCTATTGTTGACAGGTTGAACTTACCCGGACGTACCCGGCCCGTACCGTTTTTGCTTATTTTTGATGAATTACGGTTATTTTTGTTATTATTATTTTTTGATTTTCGTTATAGAACGTCCCCCAAATGTCCTGTTTTGAAATCAGACAAACTTTTTGGGTATCATCTGAAAGTGCGTTTTAATACATTTCTTGGACTAGCATATACCGAGGTGTGGGGATCAATGTAATGGGGAAAGGATGTCATGGCAAATTAATTGAAGAGACACAACATTTTTCATTTATTTTTTTTTTATTTTGGTAAATTAACATTTTTACAATTAGAAATGTTAAAAACCACGTCCCGCATGTGGTGCGTAGTTCCGCCATGCTGCCGCCGACACCTCTGGCGCCGACCGCCGCGATTATTCCTCTTCCGCTTTTCTGTGGGCAAGTCACAAACATTTCAAATTACATTACACCAAAGTGGTGTACTGGGCTATGCTAATAAAGGAATAGATAATAATTTCAAAAAACTGTCTTTTTTATGGAGAAACACATTTTACATTAGGTAATTATTTTTAACATACTTTTTTGGGGCTCGGCGCTGTCAACCTGCCTCGGTGGCGGCGGCTGCTGCTGCCGGGATGGGCCGGCCACCCCCTCCACTACAAAGAACGAGACAAGCGTTAGTGTACCAGTGATAAGAGCAAATGTTACCGTTACCTAGTCTCACGTCCGACCGTAAACTATATAGAGCTACATTTAAGAATAGCCATTACACACACCAAAGTGGTGTATTTGTAATTTATTTATTTATCTATTTATTGACTAAATGAAATAAAATATTGTTGTTATTATTATTTTTAAATAATAAAGAAATTTCATAAAAAATTAACTAATAATTAATAATTTTAATAATGAATTTACTACTAAATAAAATATTTAATATATTTACTTACATATCCATTTACTATGGAGAAATGGTGTTGCCAAAAAGCAGCAAATTTCAATTAGATATATGTTAACATACCAATTTGCGCCATTGGCGGCTGGTGTTGCGGCGGCGGGGGAGTCTGTACAGGTGCCCTCGACGGCCCCGCAACGCCTACAAACAACGAGACAAGCGTTATTGTTGTACAAGTGAAACTCCAATATATGAAATAATAATAATATCATTAAATTTGTTTATATAAACATTTCAAATTACATTACACCAAAGTGGTGTACTGGGCTATGCTAATAAAGTAATAGATAATGAATTAAAATAACAACAAACACATCAAAATGAACACATTTTACATTAAGTAATTATTGTTAACATACTTTTTTGGGGTTCGGCGCCTCCAACTTGCCTCGGTGGCGGCGGCTGCTGCTGCCGGGACAGGCCGGCCACCCCCTGCACTACTAAGAACGAGACAAGCGTTAGTGTACCAGTGACAAGAACAAATGTTACCACATGGTGTTGCCAAAAAGCAGCAAATTTTGATTAGATATATGTTAACATACCAATTTGCGCCATTGGCGGCTGGTGTTGCGGCGGCGGGGGAGTCTGTACAGGTGCCCTCGACGGCCCCGCAACGCCTACAAACAACGAGACAAGCGTTATTGTTGTACAAGTGAAACTCCAATATATGAAATAATAATAATATCATTAAATTTGTTTATATAAACATTTCAAATTACATTACACCAAAGTGGTGTACTGGGCTATGCTAATAAAGTAAAAGATAATGATTTAAAATAACAACAAACACATCAAAATGAACACATTTTACATTAAGTAATTATTGTTTACATACTTTTTTGGGGTTCGGCGCCTCCAACTTGCCTCGGTGGTGGCGGCTGCTGCTGCCGGGATGGGCCGGCCACCCCCTGCACTACTAAGAACGAGACAAGCGTTAGTGTACCAGTGACAAGAACAAATGTTACCACATGGTGTTCCCAAAAAGCAGCAAATTTTGATTAGATATATGTTTACATACCAATTTGCGCCATTGGCGACTGGTGTTGCGGCGGCGGGGGAGTCTGTACAGGTGCCCTCGACGGCCCCGCAACGCCTACAAACAACGAGACAAGCGTTATTGTTGTACAAGTGAAACTCCAATATATGAAATAATAATAATATCATTAAATTTGTTTATATAAACATTTCAAATTACATTACACCAAAGTGGTGTACTGGGCTATGCTAATAAAGTAAAAGATAATGATTTAAAATAACAACAAACACATCAAAATGAACACATTTTACATTAAGTAATTATTGTTTACATACTTTTTTGGGGTTCGGCGCCTCCAACTTGCCTCGGTGGTGGCGGCTGCTGCTGCCGGGATGGGCCGGCCACCCCCTGCACTACTAAGAACGAGACAAGCGTTAGTGTACCAGTGACAAGAACAAATGTTACCACATGGTGTTGCCAAAAAGCAGCAAATTTTGATTAGATATATGTTTACATACCAATTTGCGCCATTGGCGGCTGGTGTGGTGGCGGCGGTGGGGGAGTTGCCTTCGAGGCCGTTGATGGCCCCGCAACGCCTACAAACAACGAGATAAGCGTTATTGTACAAGTGAATGTCCACATTCATTATAAATTATAATAAAATTATTATTATTATCGTTAAAGACACCAATTACCTAACTAACCCTTCTTACATAACACATGCACGATACATACGACAAGCACCACACGCACAACACGCACTCACGACACATGCAAGACACACACACACACACACCCACACACACGATACATACACCTCTTACCTTACTAGCCTAACACATGCACGATACATACGACAAACATCACGATACATACGACATGCACCATACGCACCACACACACCACACACACCACACGCACTCACGACACATGCAAAACACACACACACACACGACACATGCAAAACACACACACACACACGACACATACACACACGACACCTAACCTTACTAACCTAACACATGCACGATACATACGACAAACACCACGATACATACGACAAGCACCACACGCACCACACACACCACACGTACTCACGACACATGCAAGACACACACACACACACACGACACATACACCCCTTACCTTACTAACCTAACACATGCACGATACATACGACAAACACCACGATACATACGACATGCACCACACGCACCACACACACCACACGCACTCACGACACATGCAAGACACACACACACACGACACATACACCCCTTTCCTTACTAACCAAACACACACACACACACGACACATACACCCCTTACCTTACTAACCAAACACATGCACGATACATACGACAAACACCACGATACATACGACATGCACCACACGCACCACACACACCACACGCACTCACGACACATGCAAGACACACACACACACACGCGACACATACACCCCTTACCTTACTAACCAAACACATGCACGATACATACTACAAACACCACGATACATACGACATGCACCACACGCACCACACACACCACACGCACTCACGACACATGCAAGACAAACACACACACACACACGACACATACACCCCTTACCTTACTAACCAAACACATGCACGATACATACGACAAACACCACGATACATACGACATGCACCACACGCACCACACATACCACACGCACTCACGACACATGCAAGACACACACACACGACACATACACCCCTTACCTTACTAACCTAACACATGCACGATACATACGACAAATACCACGATACATACGACAAGCACCACACGCACCACACACACCGCACGCACTCACGACACATGCAAGACACACACACACGACACATACACCCCTTACCTTACTAACCTAACACATGCACGATACATACGACAAACACCACGATACATACGACATGCACCACACGCACCACACACACCACACGCACTCACGACACATGCAAGACACACACACACGACACATACACCCCTTACCTTACTAACCTAACACATGCACGATACATACGTAAAACACCACGATACATACGACATGCACCACACGCACCACACACACCACACGCACTCACGACACATGCAAGACACACACACACACGACACATACACCCCTTACCTTACTAACCAAACACATGCACGATACATACGACATGCACCACGATACATACGACATGCACCACACGCACCACACACACCACACGCACTCACGACACATGCAAGACACACACACACAAACGCGACACATACACCCCTTACCTTACTAACCTAACACATGCACGATACATACGACAAACACCACGATACATACGACATGCACCACACGCACCACACACACCACACGCACTCACGACACATGCAAGACACACACACACACACGACACATACACAACAAACAATTGTGTCTTTATGTATTATGTATACATTCTTACCTTCTTTCTTTTCTATGGCCTCAGCACATCTTATAGCGAACATTTCAAATTCTTCGTTATCTGAAGCAAACAACATAATGATATTGAGCATATGACTAACATTACAATTGTCTCTTGATTTGATTCTACTAAATATTGTCATAATACCTACTACCAACAACATAAATCTAGGCTAAAAAGTATAGGCACCGTGTGTTAGTACATACAGCGCTATATGTGGCCAAATTTAGCAACAAACTGCTGAAGATTTCATTCCGCGGTTGAAAATAGTGCTGGATATTATTGTGATATATTTTGTTTTTTGTTTGGTGTTTGTTTTGTTTTTTATTGTTGATGTGTATTTATTTTGTTTTGTTGTTTTGTTAAATGTTTTTGTTTTGGCTTTTATTGTCTTGTTTTGTTTGTGTTTGTTGTGTGTTATTTGTTGTTTTTACGTCTAAAACGTGTCCTGATTAAAATGGTAGCTTGCCTTTTTAAGATTTACTGATGGGATTCATAATCTGCACAAAAATTTTAAAAGCCGTATTTAATTAAACAATTTTCACAATTTGCCATTACCGACGTAGGATGAACGCCGGTGCTTCAGCAGATTGTTGCGCGACTTTGCCACTTTGAGCGCTTCATTCGTTTTCACTAGCGCCATCAGTGGCCAATCTCGGTGCCTATACAACAATATCAAAGTCTAGCTTGGCCTAGTCCACCTAGCTGTTCAGAATCTATGTTTCAGGTATAGACCTATGCTCAAGTAAAATAATTGCTAATAATTAGCATCTACTCTCAACTGAACAATAAATGTATTTGACAATCATGTACACATACACTTGCACATTAATTATTAGCAGTATTATCATGCAAAAACAACATTAAAACCTACAAAATCATTTATTAGATGAAGGTATGTACTTACAGTATTGTTCTCCATGTTCTCTATTTTCTTCAACCAGTAACAATGCCTTATGAAAACAAAACGCCGCGCCTCATATGTTGCAAAGAAATACATAACAATTATAAACGATAAACTCTCTTCAAGTGCATTGACAATAATTGAGTAGCGCTCTCTTCCAATAAAAATTAGTAATGTGTTGTGGACAAATATAGCAAAAATGATCAATCATGTTTTAAAATTGACAACTATAAACAATAACAAAAACAACAATTGATTGTCAAAAATAGTTACATAAACTCGCACATGGAACGGAATCTATCAATCTATTTGTTTCAAGTCGATGATCGCGATCAACAATAGATGCACGTTCGGACGGAAAAAACCAGTCACACATCATAAACTATGTAGTAAATAAATTATAATTACTTTATTGATTTCATTTAAGGTCTTCCACATTTATACAGATAAACACGCAAAACAATATACTCGACAACTGTGAGAGGATAAGCCAGACAGCAACAACAACAACAACAACAACAACAACAACAACAACAACAACAACAATCGATCAATCGATTACTTTCAAGTCGATGATCGCGGTCAACAATGGATTCGTGTTTCGACGGAAACAATAGGCGAAAGCTGAAGCTGAGCCTTGAAATTGTGTGAAAAATTTTACGGAAGAATTTATTGAATTGAACGAGTATTAAGAAGGTTCCGAAGAGAGAATATGAAGGTAATTACTCTACAATATGTACATAGTATTCATAGTATTTCCGTCCCTCATAGCAAGCCCTCATATCCCTCCCAATCCCCTCCCTATCTGGCCTACTATATCTAATGGTCTATACACTGCAACTACCTCTGTCACCACTTCACCCATGTTTACCTTCACCCCCATCATCTCGCAATCCTCCTCCCTCCATACTATCCTTCCCCTTAACTCCTTCTTACACCCAATCATAATTCCTCCCCCTCTCCTTCCCCTATCCCTCCTAAATAGGCTGTATTCATTGCGCCCTATCTCTTTATCCGTTATCCCTTCCTCTAGCCATGTCTCAGTCGCAATTATAATATCTGGCTGCTGCAGTTCCACCATTGACAAGAAGGGTACTAGTTTGTTTTTTAAACTCTGGCAATTTACCTGCAGTACCCTTAGATTACCCTTGCACTCCTCATAACCCTCCTTCGCCTCCACATCCCTCATCCTAGCTCCCTGTTCTTCAATACTCCCCTCCCCTCTTACATCCCTATCAATACCTCTACTCCTACCTCCCCGTCCTTCCTTCTTCCCTTCAACCTCCCTCATCCTACCTCCCTTTCCTGCCATACTCCTTTCCCTTCCTACGTCACTATCCACACCTCTACCCCTACCTTCCCGCCCCTCATACCACCCCTTTCCCCTTACCTCTCTAACCTCTCCTCAAAACTCTCTCCTCCCTGCTTCCTTCACCCTACCCATATCCTGTATAACTCGAACCAGGAGGTCACCCAACTAAGCGTCCTTCTCCCTATTTAAATGCAGTCCGTCTCCCCTCAGATCCCCAAGCCCCAAATACCTCCTCGTATCAATATATCTTACCCCTACCTTGTCAGCCGCCTCCTCCATGCCTCTATAAACTCCAACTACCACCCACCTCTTCATATAAGTCCTGTCCAGGACTCCCATGAACACAATCCTCGCTTCCTCTCCCACCTCCCTCTTGATTTCCCTCACCAATCTTTCCATTCCCTTCTTAGTCTCCTCCCTGTATGCACCCCCCTGATCCTCCTTACATCATTTGTGCCCACCATCACGCACACCACTCCCGCCCTCATATCTGTTCCCTTCAGCGCCGCCTCCAACCCCCTCATGGTAATACCTGGATACGACCACACATTTACCCCCCTTCTCCCACAATACTCCCTTACCCCCCTTACCATTGAGTCGCCCACCACCAACCCTCTCAAAGCAGCCCGTCTTGGCCCGGGATAGAATTGGCCCAGAGTGACTGCTAATCGTAAGAGGCGACTAAAGAAGACCCTGTCCCTTTCCCCCCAATGTCCCAATGATGATTTTTCCTCCCACTTGGCCCTGCCCTCTCTTGCTTGACATCCCATATGAGTCTATGGACTGCTTCCTTATCGTGGTGGGCAGGTTTGCGTGCTTTGTTGATCCCGAGAGCTATGCCGGCAGAAGCGTAAGCTTCTGGTAGGGCCACCCAAGCCGGACTGGTCGAGGAGGAGAAGTCAGACGAAGTGCAGTCCACACCTCAATCCCCTTTCCCCCCCACTGTCCCATTGAATATTTCTCCTCCCACTTGGCCCTGCCTTCCCTTGCTGGACTCCCGTATGACGACTCACGCGATTTACAATGGATCTGATTCGGATGTGGCTTTATTCTTCATTATCATCTTTCTCATCTTCATATATCACCCACTCATTGTCTCGATTAGCCTCGTTGCATAAATATGAGACGTTAAGCCCAAATAACAAACTGGTTTATGTCCTTGTTTGGATTTTTCTCCTTTTTATCTCCCATACCAAATACCCCATCTTCCTCTCCCTTACTCCTGCCACCCCTTCCAATCTTACCTTCCTCTTCCTTCCCCATCATACCTTCATCCTTCCCCACCTCCTCTTCCTTACCATCCTTCCCCTCCATCTTCCTCTCTTTTCCCCCCCTTCCTGATTTTTCTCTACCATCCCTTTTCGCTCTTTGTTCTCGCCCTTCTTGCACCTCCTCAGAGGCGGACTGGGGGGGTAAGGGCCCCGTACGGAAAAGGATTTTAGGGGCCCTGGATCTTGGCGAAGTGGAAAGGGGTCTGGGGCGAAGCCCCAGCCGCCGGAGGCGAAAATTTTCCAGCCTATTATTTTCTGTAGAACGCATATAAACACTTTTAAAAATCGATAAATGATGTGGAACAACGTGTTGAACTGTGAACACCACTTTAAAAAACGAAATTGAAGAAAAAAACTTTCCCAACACTGGCAGTTTTATATTGTATATTTCAAACTATATTCTTTCTCAACCCTCTACAGTCTACGAATATAGAGTACTAGTTGTCCACTCGCATCTCGTAATTTTTACTCGCAACGAGGGAGCGGGATGCAGGTGGGGTCTGGGGCGAAGCCCCTGCCGCCGGAGGCAAATTCGCCGAAGGCAAATTCGCCGAAGGCGAAACATTTTTCGGTCCTGCATGATGCTAAGTGGCCTAAAACGCGTTTTTAGGCGATATCCTATCATGAAAAACAATGAAACTAAAGTCAATATTGCATTTATAACTCCTTACTTAGGATGGAATTTCGATCCTGTCATTTGAGAAAGGATTAAGGCTAGTGCTGCGCGGGATCGGATTTCAGTAGGCGCCGATAGATATATTTTTGCCAAAATGTTCGCTTTTGAAAACTTTGAACACTTATAAACACGCGATCAGCCCAATTTGTCATTTTTCTGATATAACAAAGTTTACTAGCTTAACTATAAAGTCACTCCCAGGTTGCGTGCTAGCATGCAGTAATTTGGAGGATTGTTGTTTCCTATTTATTTGTTTAGAACGCATATAAACATGTGTAAACATCGATAAATGATGTTAGGTATGTGGAAAAACATGTTGAACTGTGAACACCACTGTTCAAGAGTAAATTAAAGAAAGAACTTTCCCAACACTGGCAGTTAGATATTTCAAACTTTATTGTTTCCTATGAATTTGTTTAGAATGTTTATAAACACGTTTAAAAATCGATACACGACGATAAATATGTGGAACACGAGGAGAAGTCAGACGAAGTGCAGTCCACACCCCAATCCCCTTTCCTCCCCTTTCCCTTTCCTCACGCTCCCTCCTACTTGCCCCTTTCCTCCAAACAGCCCCATATTTCATCTTCATATATCACCCGCTCATTGTCTCGATTAGCTTCGTTGCAAAAATATGAGACGTTAAGCCCAAATATCAATCCGGCGGAAGCGTATGCTTCTGGTAGGGCCACTCTAGCCGGACTGGTCGAGGAAGAGAAGTCACCGAAGTGCAGTCCACACCCAAATCCCCTTTCCTACCCCTTCCCCTTTCCACCCCGCCCTCCCATTGGCCCCTCTCCTCCAAACAGCCCCCTATTTCATCTTCATATATCACCCACTCATTGTCTCGATTAGCCTCGTTGCAAAAATATGAGACGTTAAGCCCAAATAATCAAACCAAACACTCATAGATCGGCATCTTGCAAATACGGCAACAGATACAGGCTAGGAGATCCATAACGGTCAAAGGTACTGGATTTCCAATCATCCACTCGTTGCTCAGATCTCCTTCTGCCGTGGTTTTCCATCCATAGCCACACAGATCGGGAACATCAGGGTTGGCTTCCAAGCAACGTATCAATAGATCGTGTTTGGTTGATATCTCACAGTCGCAGGATATGAAGCAGTAAGCAATCATTACAAGGTGGTAGCTGATTAGACTTCATATCATTACACTTACTTCTAAAAAGCTCGTAGCGCAGCAGGTTGACGCATGACAGAATCGTGGTCAAAGAGCAGAGTTTACAGAAAAACTCTTCGAGTTTTTTTGATGACATCGATAGAAACTCTCCAGTCCTGACCCATCTTGCTTAGCTTGACACATAAATGCGACTTTTTTTCTCATGATATTCAAAGTTCTCTTTTCCCCTTTACCACTGAATGAGCTCACTCAGGTTGGAACTCATAGTCGTCCCCTACACCTATAAATGCGCCCGTTGTTAACAAGGTAACAGTTTCATACATGTCATTTCCCATATAGAAAACATATCCATAGCAACATTGGGTGCCTCTAGGTGAAGTGGCCGACTATGAATTCCAACCTTTGTCACAACCAGTGCATGGAGGTAAGGGAGGGAGGGTATATTACATACTTCGAATCCCAACGAACTCGCTAGTTTTTGCACATCTTCGAAGTGTGTTTGATTTTTGGTAGTCAAGCGTCAACCAGCTGCCCTACGAGCTTTTTAAAATCAGCTACCACCTTGAAACGATTGCCTACTGCTTCAAATCCTGCGGCTGCGAGCTAACCACCAAACAGCGGTCTGGATACGTTGTTTGGACGCCAACCCTGATGTTCCTGATCCGCGTGGCTATGGATGGGAAACAATGGCAGAAGGAGATCTGAGCAACGAGTGGATGATTGGAACTCCAGTACCTTTGACCGTTATGGATCTCCTAGCCTGTAACTGTTGCCGTGTTTGCAAGATGCCGACATGTGAGTGTTTGGCCAATCAATAAAAGTGTACCCACGCTTGTAAGCTGAAGGATTGTACAAATACCAGTACCAGTACCAGTACCAGTACCAGTACCAGTAGCCAGCATGAGAATTCCAGTGAGTCAGAAGGTGATTAATCTGACAACTTGGACAGTGACTGCTAAGGTAGATATAGCAAAATACTAGTATCATATCACGTATCTCAGCATGGTCATGCTCTTTTCTAAAAATGTATTTTGTTGCAGTTGCACACCCATTCAAGAATACCCTGATGTCTGAGGACATTAATTAGAAATTCAGTAACAATCTTAAGTAGTTTATACGTAATATGATAATTACATTCTCTTACGATTAAAACATGATATTATTATTCATTATTGTAATTGCAGTTAAAATTCTGCGTCTTTAGAGTACCCACAAGTAATATTTTAGTTACTAGACCTAGTTTGACGATACTTACCTATTGACCTTCGAAAGGGGAAACTTGGAATTGTTCCTGCCCAGGGACTGCTTCCTTATCGTGGTGGGCAGGTTTGTGCGCTTTGATGATTCCTGGAGCTATGCCGGCGGAAGCGTATGCTTCTGGTAGGGCCACCCTAGCCGGACTGGTCGAGGAGGAGGAGTCGGACGAAATGCAGTCCACACCCCAATCCCCTTTCCTCCCCCTTCCCCTTTCCACCCCGCCCTCCTATTGGCCCCTTTCCTCCAAACAGCCCCCTATTTCATCTTCATATATCACCCACTCATAGTCTCGATTAGCCTCGTTGCAAAAATATGAAACGTTAAGCCCAAATAATCAAAATCATATACTTTTACGAAAAAGAAGGCGTGGTTAACCGCTTGCTAAACGTACGTATGTACACAGTTCGGTCCGCATGTGTTTATCACTCAATTTGAGATCGCACGGAACGTACTGGCTCGGCTTCTTCACCGAGCTGAGTTGGGTTCGAGCTTAGGTGTGTATCAGGCAAATTCAGTTCGCATATAATCCAGTTCGAGCTTTCGAGCTCGGCTCGCATGGTAAACTTAGTCATTGTAAGAAATACAATCAATATTACAGTAGTACTTACGAGGTTGTCCACATTCCTTAGTATGTCTGACTTGGATGTGCCCAAACCTTTGATGATGGATTTAGGTTTCTTTGTGGAAGTAGTAACAGTAGTATCACACCGTATTTTCTGAAAGGGCAGGACATATTTTAAATTGATAAGTTCAAATCTGCATCATTTTATTGAACGTATTTTATTTATTTTTATTTCAAGCCTATATATATTTGACTTACATCTGGTAGTGGAGTGCTAGTTAAAAGTCGTTCACCTCTCTCTAAAAAAAATTGCACTGCTGTCAATGTCAGTGCTGTAACTTATTACAGATGGTGACGAGCTGGTGGATTGTTCAGACTGATTGTCTGGCAGATTGAGTATGCTTATAATCTCCTGAAAATTTATGTATTGGTAATCTCACTGGCAGTACTGTGAATGGCAACAATGCTTGCTCAAATATTGTTTTTATTAACAAATCATGTAAGGCTATAAGCTATAAGCTCTTGCACATAAATTGAATAATATAGTGCAATTAAACCATTTAGTATCTTTATTACTGATATGTTGTTATTATTATGGTTTGTTGTTATGGTGTGTCTGGGTAATTATTATTAGTACCAATTTGTGAGTCCTAATTATTTACTCCTCATTAGATTTGTGTGTTATTAACTTATTATGAAACGAGAATTTATCGTCAACAAACCCCTGCCCATTCATGAAGCTTTGATAATGGATTTATAATAGTACATGCTTTGATAATCGTAGCCCGCGACTATGTGATCGGATTTAGAACCTGCTTTATCATTGGCTGCTTCGCTGTGAATTGACCAATCAAAAGCACTGTTCTGAAGGCTCAACGTCAGCCCCAGCTGGCTGGAAGTAGGTCAAACTCAATGCCATTGTCAGCTGT
This sequence comes from Isoperla grammatica, assembly GCA_945910005.1. Classification (NCBI taxonomy): domain Eukaryota; kingdom Metazoa; phylum Arthropoda; class Insecta; order Plecoptera; family Perlodidae; genus Isoperla; species Isoperla grammatica. Next base: position 17,048,793 of record OX246744.1, read on the forward strand.
TGCTTTTCAGATTGAGATTCAGGGACTTCTTTCTGTAGCACATGGTCCAGTTATTAAAACTTTAAAGCATTATTTGATATTATTGTGGTTTTAATACATATTCATGTGCTTTCCTTATTTTCTGTGTGTGTTATTAACAAAGAATGTGCGCCTAGTATGGAATATGTATGTTTAGTGGGATATTTTAAGATCAAATAAACAAGTGGGGGGGCATACAAGTTAGCTTTGGCTCCACATAAGCTCAGTTTATTGGCGTATTACTGATTGAAAATAGGATTTCTTGGGGAAGAATTGTAGTGGGTATATTAGGCCTACCTGCTACGTTGTGTTTGTGTGTAAAAGTGAATGCCTGCAATGGAATGCAGTGTTGTGTGAAAAGTGCAATGAAATGTTCACAAATGCTAGGCCTACTCGCCTACATATTACACTTGATCCAATCATTTTTAGTGCAGTCCACACCCCAATCCCCTTTTCCTCCCCTTTCCTCTATCCTCACGCTCCCTCCTACTTGCCCATTTCCTCCAAACAGCCCCATATTTCATCTTCATATATCACCCACTCATTGTCTCGATTAGCCTCGTTGCAAAAATATGCGACGTTAAGCCCAAATATCTATCCATCTGGAAGGTTATGTTGTTTATTTATTAGCCATCGTTGCATAAATATGAGACGTTAAGCCCCATTAATCAATCAATCATCATGATCGCTGTCAACACAGTTCCTACAACGGTACGGCTCACTTCAAAGCGCAGTTCTTACAGCGGTCAGGCACGCGGACAGTGTTGCCAGATAAACACGCCCCTAGGAGAGCCCCTACCTACGGGACACCTAGGGGCCGTCTATAAATACTAATGTCCAACACACCCCTAGGGGCACCCGAAGCTAGGGGACCCCTAGGGGCGCCCCTAGGAGACGACTATGAATTCCAGCCTTAGCATGGTGTAGGCCTACACTACTAGTAAGTTACATTCCAAACGTTATTATAATTGAACAGGTCAATTGAAACCATCCTTTTGTATATATAATTTTGACTAACTTATACACTGTTCTTTACCACAAACAGAAATAAATAAATACATAAGCGATATTTCAAAGATTAGCTTCGGTCGTGTTCTACTTGCACAAATGTATATGTAGCTTAACAATTGGACCATCGATTGGTTTTTCGTCAAAAAATATGCTGTTGAATCATTATCGTCGTCTGATGTCCAATATTCCGTTTGTTTGTTGTCCAGTCTATCCGATTCTCCGATGTCCGATCCATCCGATGCAAAACAGTCATCTGAAAAACACACTAGGTTATGACTAAGCCAATATTAACACAACACACTCGCAAACTACTGGACCAAATAGATCCTTTATAGTTTAGGAATTTACATTTAAAGAAAATATATATTTTGTATTTATGAAATTAAATAGAGGAGGAAACACGCAAAAATTAAAGAATGACTCATCATGCTGTCCACATCATCCCCCTCCATTTTTCCTCCCCTTTCCACCCCGCCCTCCTATATGCCACTTTCCACCAAGCAGCCCCATAATTAATTTCATCTTCATATTTCGCCCATTCATCGTCTCGATTAACCAAGTTGCAAAAATATGAGACTTTAAGCCCAACAACAATCAACCAATCAAACAGAAATATGGAAAGAGCGTATATTTTAGTCTATTTTGTCCAGGCCAACGTTGAAATGCTATTAATTAATTACGAAATGCAGTCCACACCCTCCCTACTCCCTTTTCCTCCCTCTTACCCTTTCCGCCCTCCATCCTACTTGCCCCTTTCCTCCAAAATGCTCCCTATTTCATTTTCATATACCATCCACTCATCGTCTCGATTAGCCTAGTTGCAAAAATATGAGAGGTTCAGCCCAAATATCAATCATGAGACACTTTACTACAGTTTCGTAGACTAACCTGAGATCACTCGATTCACTATGACAGAATTCGACCCCAAGGATTATTGCTACATCCAGCCGATAATTTAGTTATGTTGAAGTTATTCGTGTATTTGTGTGATTATTAAATGCATTAAGAAATTATTCAACATCACAGGCCTATTAACAAGAGGAACTACAACGCCCACATTGTCCTTTGGAAACGTTGCTGATAAGTAGGCCTACTAATAGCCTGAATTATGAAATGTTAGTAAGCTTCTTTCTTGTTTTATCCATGCCATCCACGTTTCCCATTGGTTGTTGCCATCGTAAAAACTATAAAAGCAAACAATATTTCATAATACTGGGTCTTTCAATGTAATGAGACGTTCAGCCCAAGTATCAATCCTCACCAACTTATTAGCAAGGAAAAAGTGTTCTTGCGTATCGGATTCGTCAACATCAAAGAATATCATGTGGTGAAGTGTCGACAAGTGTGATTGCACAACTCTTTATCCTCCACGAGTGACCGGATGGTAAGTGACCCGGGCAGCGCGTCACGATCCAAGTGGCCCTTGGAGCCTGCAGTTTTCACCTGGTACTCTTGCCCAAGGACTGCTACCTTATCGTGGTAGGCAGGTTTGCGTGCTTTTTTGATCCCGAGAGCTATGCCGGCGGAAGCGTATGCTTCTGGTAGGGCCACCCTAGCCGGACTGGTCGAGGAGGAGAAGTCAGACGAAGTGCAGTCCACACCCTAACCCCCTATCCTCTCCTTTCCCCTTTCTTCACGCTCCCTCCTACTTGCCCCCTTTCCACCAAACAGCCCCCTATTTCATCTTCATATATCACCCACTCATTGTCTCGATTAGCCTCGTTGCAAAAATATGAGACGTTAAGCCCAAATAATTGCAAATTCCCTGGTCCTCCTCTTCCCCTTTCCACCCCGCCCTCCTATTGACCCTTTTCCTCACAACAGCCCCCTATTTCATCTTCATATATCACCCACTCATTGTCTCGATTAGCCTCGTTGAAAAAATATGAGACGTTAAGCCCAAATATCTATCTATCTAAAGTGTGAATTTTTATACATTTTAACAGGCTTTCAATAAAAAACATAAGACGCCTGTCCATGGACTGCTACCTTATCGCGGTGGGCAGGTTTGCGTGCTTTCTTGATCCCGAGAGCTATGCCGGCGGAAGCGTATGCTTCTGGTAGGGCCACCCTAGCCGGACAGGTCGAGGGGGAGAAGTCAGACGAAGTGCAGTCAACAGCCCAAGCCCCTTTCCTCCACCTTCCCCTTTCCACCCCCGCCCTCCTATTGGCCCCTTTCCTCCAAACAGCCCCCTATTTCATCTTCATGTATCACCCACTCATTGTCTCGATTAGCCTCGTTGCAAAAGCCCAAATAATAATTAAAAAAAAAACATTAGACTGCCAATGTTGCAGCTCACAGCTTGCTGGATTTTGATAGTTCCTGTAAACTTCTTCGAATTCTCGAACTCTTATGGCTACACAACAAGGTCTACTTGAGGAGGAGGCTCCGGAGGCTCGTCGAGCTCGAGAGTTCGACGAACCTCCGCTAGGCGGAGATCAAGTAGACCTTGGCTACACAATAACGATTTCAACGTTAGCGATCAAGGTTACATGATTGCAGTTGCAGTGCAGGACCTGCTTATTTCGTCGTGCGCCATTTTAGTATTCGGCAATAGTCCGCGCATGAACACAGGCAGTAAACCGTCCGCGGAAGTTTACTTCGAGGCCTCAGGGGTTATGACGAAAGCATGAGAATAGTTTCGTTGGGAGGACTATAGCACCTTATATAGCTTTTGGAAAATATTCACTTTTTTGGTATGTTTTATTATTTTTAGGTTTCCATGCATTCTTGAACTCGGTTTTCATCACTTTCTCGTGTTTATTATATTATGTTATACGCTTCATAGAATGACGGGTCTGTTCATACAACCCTCTAGCTAGATATACATATATTTAACGTACATTTTTCTTAGTCCACTTTAATATATTAAAATATTCTACGATTTAAACCCTCGTTTATATTATCGATTGTTTTAATTATTAAGACACAATAAATATACACTCACAGAATATTAAATTACCCTTTATTATATTGAAACAATGATCAAGGGTTCACCCGAAGAAGTAGACTTGTTTACGTCGTCAAAGCAAAGGAGAGAGCTAGAACGACAAAACGTTGACTCCCGATCAGACCTCTTGTTTGAACCGTTTGCTTGTTGGACCCGAAGGCTGACAATGTCATATTCACTAGAATGTAATAATGTTTAATACAAATAACAAGCCACTCTTACAAGATGAGTTCCATTTATTAACTGCTTTAGTCATTTTTTTTTACAACAATACCTAAGTCACCGCCTGTCTGATGCCTGCCCACTGGCTGGCTACTATTACCCAGGTGTTGTAGATACAACAATACATTAGTCACCGCCTGTCTGATGCCTGCCCACTGGCTGGCTACTATTACCCAGGTGTTGTAGATACAACAATACCTAAGTCACCGCCTGTCTGATGCCTGCCCACTAGCTGGCTACTATTACCCAGGTGTTGTAGATACAACAATACATTAGTCACCGCCTGTCTGATGCCTGCCCACTGGCTGGCTACTATTACCCAGGTGTTGTAGATACAACACTGTAGCATATATATCACACCTCCCCACTTTAGATTTTAATTATACATAGAGGTTATTTACATCCAGATGGGCAGTCCCACTCATTGTCTCGATTAGCCTCGTTGCAAAAATATGAGGCGTTTAGCCCAAATATCAATCAATCTAAACCTTGCCGGTTTGACTATGACCCGTCCACTGCGTGTTGTTATTTGGGAGCTCTTCCCTGGTGCTGTTGGCTAAAGGGTATTCTCACTAGGCTCCTCCCCTGCAGTAAGATGTTGGTTGACATCCGCCATCTCCGGGTTCTGGAAGACGGGAACCTCTAGTGATGGGCGCAAATCTCGTCGGTTGCGTCTTAGAGTGGAGTTGTTCGAATCGCGAATGATATAGGATCGGGGCGACGGGTGAAACTCGACGATCTCTGCTGGCTTCCAGCTCTTCGAAGTGCAGTCCACACCCCAATCCCCACTATTATCGTTGCATAAATATGAGACGTTAAGCCCCATTAATCATCATCCCACCCCACTGTCCCATTGAATATTTCTCCTCCCACTTGGCCCTGCCCTCCCTTGCTGGACTCCCGTATGACGACTCACGCGACGTACAATGGATCTGATTCGGATGTGGCTTTATTCTTCATTATCATCTTTCTCATCTTCATTATCACCCGCTCATCGTCTCGATTAGCCATCGTTGCATAAATATGAGACGTTAAGTCCCATTAATCAATCAATCATTGAGTTGCGGTTTTAGTTTCTCAGAGCTGATTGGAATTTTGGTCTTGATATTACGGCTTAATATTATTTGCGCAGGTGAGAGGCAGAGTCATTTTATGGGTGTGCTCCTGTACCCCATTAATGAAACATACACGTTACGCCCTTCCTCGTTAGCTTTGCGAAGCATTTTCTTCGCTGTTCCGACAGCACGCTCCGCCATGCTGTTGGACTGTGGGTAGCGGGAATCAGTACTAACACGCATATTTTGCATTCAATAATACACTCGTAATTAATCAACTCGTTAAAATACACAAACTTTATCATGTGCCATTATTTCTTTTTGTCACGTTCGCTAACATGGCCGCCAATCAGTCGCGCCCAAACGTTTGAATTTCACTTGAAAACGTTCTGCAAACAAACATATCTCTTACCTATTTCACTCTTCCAATGTATTACAGCTGATCAATTCTCATGGCGTGTGGCTACACTTCAAAGGGTCCGCGATTCGAATCCAACAATTTTAAGGTTTCTTTCTGTACTCAAGTATGGACCCAGTTTTATATGAATTCATGTACTTTTGGAAATTTAAAATAATCAAAATTCCAAAATTACTTTTTTCTTTGAATGACTTTCCCACATACCTGACATCCCTAGAAACTTAGGAAGGTAAGGGGGTCGTGTTGATGTTTGTTGGCTACACTAAATACACACCCGTGTTACACGATGTAAATTACCGAATGTTGTAGCATAGTATATATAGGGTAGTGTCCAGTGTTGAAATGGTCCGCGATTCCAATCCCAAAATTTTTAAGTATCTTTCTTTCCGTAAGTATCCACGACAGTTTTACATGACATGTACTTAGGGGTACTTGAAAAATTTTCTTCCACATAAAAATTTTTAACATAAAAATAATTTTTTTTTTCAATTTTTTTTTTTTTTTTTTTACTTTAAAAGTTTTCCAAAAAGTGACTGTCAAAACAAGTGACGTGTCAGCAGCGGCGAGTCCTCGACAAACTCTTTGAACGTTGCAAGACCCGCGACACTTGAGGTTGCGAAATACTCTATAGACGTTCTTTGACTCGCTTTGTGCAGCCGAAAAAATTGGCCGCTGCGAAATGTAGGTCTTGTTCATATGATCGGTGATTATGGCCTCCTCTATATGGACTAAATCATGCTCTGCCAGGGGGAAAATTCTCTCCAATTCCAAGGAATCTCCACTCTCACCATCTGGCACGGTGTCAGGTTGCCAGAAGACACATCCATATTTGTCCTTTTTTGATGCCCTCAGTTTTTTTTTTTTTTGCTTTTCCTTCTCATCTTCATCTTGAAAAATATTTGGGAGACGTTTCTTCTCCATAGCATTATTGGTTCTATTCAAGTATGCGATTCGCACCTCCGTCTGCCGTTTCAATGTGCTCCAGCCATGGAAGAATACTGAGAAACTATTTTACTTGCTATTGACGTGTAAACTTTGTCACTCGAGTAATTTGTTACGGCGTAAATGTAAACTGGGTCCCGGACCCTCCATAACCAGCAATGGGAGTGTGCAAATCTTCTCTCCATAAGCAATTTGTACTTGCATCTAACCATGGTTGTGTAACTTTTTCCGAGACCAAGTCTGTAGCGACGGTAGGGACTCTACTATTTATTTGTTCTAGTGGTTCTGGCGTGACACATTCTATCTATTAAAGGTTTGTGGGAGTCTTGAGGTTGTGGCTGAGGTTGGAGAGAAAACGTAAACGTATATGTATAAACAGGCATTAAAGTGGGTGGGCGCTATGGCTTGTTCTTCCGAAACTTACCAATCATTAAATCGCGCTCTGCAGTAACTTCTTTGAGCTTATTTTTCAGTTCAATGATGGTAGCTGCTTGCTTGGCATTTTCCTCGCGTAAAGCCGCCATCCCATCATCGTCAATTTGGTTCATGCTTTTCGGTGTCTGTTCCCCATACTGTGTTAGGATATCTCTGGCTGCGAGCAGGCTGGCACTTGCTTTTTTCATTCTGTGCACCTTTTTGTTCTGAAACAAGTATCAACACATTTTGCAATATCAAGGCCTATTTTGCCAAAAGAAGGGCTGAGTTGTGTAAACGTAAAAAAAACCTGCGCGTAAATATACGTGTACAAATATTCATACGCGAAACGTACCCTAACAACAAAAAACACAATCTCGCAGATTTTTCCGATGGTGGCTTTTGTCAGTTGTTGCTTGTAACGATTTCTCGCCAGTGTATCATGTATCCGTGATATTTCACGTTGCAAAAATATGAGACGTTAAGCCCAAATATCTATCAATCAATCAATCGAACATTCCAAGTCATGTAGGCTAGTTATTATTATTTGTAAACAGGAGAGGTGTTACAATTAAACGTGTTCTCCCAGCCCTATCCAAAAGTATAAATGATGTTTAAACAAACCTACCTTCTTCAAATTTTCTTGAGCACCTAGGCCTGAATCAGAATCACTGCTCTCCTCCCATTTTTTCGGTATCCATCCTCTTTCACTGTTACTGAGCGTCGTTTAGTATTAAAGTATTAAAGCCACTAATTGAGGTCGATCATCTGAAAGTACATATAAAAGATTAGCCGAAGGCTTAGCCCTAGTATAGCCTAGGCCCTGCTGGTGGCCTAACATGTTTGTTTCCATTTCATTTAACTTCACAAGGCTGCTTATGCCTAGGCCTATTTGGAACAATCTAAGGTCCAAATGCATATACCTTCCTCAGCTCTTCCTTTCCTCAGATCTGAGAAAAGGAAGACCTGAGTCGTGAGAGCCCCATGCAAGGACGCAAACACCTCCTCAGCTCTTCCTTACCTCGACCTCACATCGTCATCACGCTGAGGAGGGCTCGAGTCTTCCTCCGCCCGACCTCAGCAAAAACTTAGCCAATCACAGCGCTCCAAAATCATAACAGCTCACAGCTGTGCTTGTTTCAATTTCAATGGCGGCGCTCACGGCAAATGTGTTGGGATGGCGTGACTTTTTACAGAGATTAGCAGTAGATCTTTACGAAAATGCCGTACCAGAGGCAACGAGAAGCTATTTAAGAGATATGAGAACCTACTGGAAGATTTCATTATGATGCATTCAATATATTTAACCGTTTTGCGATGAAACTGTGGCGTGTGGCTGTGTGGCTCATAGGCCTAGGCCTAGGCCTAGGACAATCGAGATTCCCTAATTAAACCAATCTTTAAATGAATTAAATATTTTACGTAAGCAGAAGATTTCAGGTGCGTTGTAAATATATTTGTCTACTAACTGGATATAACCTACATCTAGGCCTAACCCTATCCTACGGCCCTCAGGCCTCGCCAAAGGTTGCTGTGTGGGCTATGTAAAATATACGGTCCTAGGCCTAGGCCTAGCCCTAGCCTAGACATCATCGACTAGGTAGGTCTACATATTGTCATGTAGCAAGATCACGCGCCGACCCACCCTTGTCCCTACCACCCTGGTACGGGACTCGAACCCACGTTCTGGTCGGCTGTCTCAAGGTTTTACGGGGGACGTAACACTCTCGACATACGTGAACTCGTACATGCGGGATCTTTGGCAAGACTGAGGAGAACAGGGAATCTAGGTTATGTTGAATCACAAGACCCTTGGTTCGAATCTTGAGGAACCATATTTATTGTTACTTACATTTATCCTATACGTGGCGTTAGCGTGGCGAACCTGACTATGGCCATAATCAGCCTGATGGGCACATTCCATCTGATCTAACGAGAGCCAGCGCTCCATACCTCATAACCGCATTTCCAGCTGGCAACCGTCAACCCGTTGGTCCTCCAATCGCCTGTCCGTATCCGCGTCTTCGTCCTCAGATCCTTCCGTCCTCTGCCACGTCCATATCGTACTCTTCCGCTCGTCTCCCACGTACCCTTAATCCTCGCCTAGGCCGCTAGGACATGCTTCCCCCGTTCCACCACTTCTTCCCTCGCGGGGTCAGCCCTCCACGGCGGCCACGGCCTCCTTGACTCACGAACCTACCGGACAACCATCTTGCCCGGCTCCTTCGGTGAGACCCCCGTCCGTCGCGTGGCGCAAAACTCGCCTCGCTTGGCCTCTGCTGACTTAGCAGTCACGATTGAAATAATGACGAAAACGCTGACAAACGCTGTGGCAATAGTAGTATTTAGCCCCGTTAAGGCAGTTTTAGGATTACGCCGAACCAAAGAAATTCGGGAAAAAGTTAAAGTGATATTACAAAAGTCTATTTATTTGGGCATCTGGTCCATAACTTTTGGTTTTAATATTTTCAATAGTTTACTTTTTAAAAATAATTAGTAAATTTAGTTTAAATAATAGCTTATAAAATCAATGGTAGAGCTGTGTCTAACCACATCCGGTCGAGTTCCGTTGACCACATCGTCGTCTTATCATCGTACGTAAATAAGCACGAGTAAGTAAATAGGTCCTTGGTTCGGAGGTCCTAGGTTCGACGCTAGGTTCGACCGTGACTAGGGGTCCTACTTTTAGCCTTTGTATAGCGAGAGCGAGAGCGAGAGCGAGAGCGAGAGCGAGAGTGAGGGCGAGAGCGAGAGAGAGAGAGAGAGAGAGAGAGAGAGCGAGAGCGAGAGTGAGGGCGAGAGCGAGAGCGAGAGTGAGGGCGAGAGCAAGAGCGAGAGTGAGGGCGAGAGCGAGAGCGAGAGTGAGGGCGAGAGCAAGAGAGAGAGAGAGAGAGAGAGTGTCACCGAGGGATGTGCTTAGTTCCTTTTCATGCCACTAGAATGCATCGAGGTCGGTGCTTACCTTAGTACGTAGTCTATTCTTGGCGCGAGGTCCTTGGTTCGTTTCTTTGTGAAGGTTATTTATTCTCTATGTTAAATTAGAACGCTCTTAATAGCTGCATAAATACTGAAAACATACAGGAAGTAGCGCAGACTCTGATAACGTTTCCGATAGCGAGGCGTTGTAGCGTTCGACTCTACGTACGTTACTCATGGTGCTTGGTCATTGGTTCGAGGTCCTAGGTTCGACGCGAGGTTCGGCTCTTCGTATTTGAATAGCTTTATTGAGCTTATTGGTTAGAGAGATTGTTTTAGTACGTACTTTGTTGTTCCTAAAAAATTCCCTATTTTACTTTGATTGTAATGTTGGTATGAGCTCTCTCAATGTTAAATTATAAGACCTCTTAAACAATGCACACGAGGCTGTAACAGGAAGCGTTAATACGATAGGAATAATCGTAAGTGATAGCGGTTAATTTTTTATCTTTTGGATAAGTACGGTGTAGGACTTGAAGGAATTATAAATAATAATATTCTCATGTTTGGTAATATCTGCGAATGATTTATTAATTGAAATATACATTTTATCATTTTTCTTATCCTAACCACAACTTCTTAATCAACACAATATCTTGAATATGCATGTGGTAATTGATTGAAGATAGTTAGGTTTTATCTCAATTAAAAATTATTCACCTCCTATGCAGTTATGGACAGGAAGGAAATTGCGGTTAATGGTGCGCTTGCAATGGACTGCGGTTTCTCCCTGTAACAGAAACAACACATGTTGTACGTTGCACTGCAGTTTTTCACTAATTGAAGAAGGTTGTGATATGTAATTAAATGCAGTTTAAAGTAACTGCGTCGGTAGGCTACATCATCAGTTGAGGTTTGACTCTACTACCTGCCGGACATTCAGCACCAGTTACGTCTTGGACTTGAAACAAGCCACTTATCCTGTCGAGATCTACATACAAGACATCAATTGTAAGTATTCATTGTTCTTTTTATATCTTTATCTCTTAAAAATGTACTATTTTCTATTATGTTACGCTCTTATTTCTAGAACATGGAAAAGCTTGCAGGCGAATCGCAATCCACCTCCTCCTCCTCCCCTCGTTTTTCACTAATCAATTCCTTTTCCCGCGAGTTTACTAGATTTAAAACGAAAGGAACCAGATATGTTGTCAAAATTAATACTACTCCTCAAGCGGAAACAGCTCCTTTAGAATATGTTAAGGAAACGATCGAGGAACTTTTAGAAAAAATTCTAACAGGTATTGACGATCAGGACATGGTTGGCATGACAATTAGAAACACCGAAAATATTATGGACAAACCCATTGGCATGTCGTTTCGACGCAAAGATCAAATTGATTCCGAAATTATTCTTTCGGTCATTTCGAAAATTACTCAATCAAATTCAAAATTTTTAATTACAGATAAACTTGAGGTAAGTGTTGATCACGTCAAATTACCCCAAGGTAACGGTGGAATTAAAACCAAAGGCCGCCCATTACCTGTTCTTAGTCATTTAAAACGAAGCATTGTGACTATTAAAGCAGAGCATAATTGTCTCGCTCATGCCCTGGTGGTGGCAATGGCTAAAGTAGATAACGATCCACATTACACGGCATATCGAAAGGGGTGGAAAATAGAACCAAAAGTGAAGGAACTTCTAGAAAAGTCAGGTGTTAATCTAGAAAATGGCGGTGGCATTCACGAACTTCAACAGTTTCAAACATATCTTAAAGACTACAAAATTGTTGTTTATAATAGGTTGAAATGTGACGGTATTTGGTTCTCAGGAGAGATTCAATCACAAAAGCATCTTAACCTTCTATACGATGAGAAAGCAATGCATTTTAATGTGATTGTTAATCTACCTGCAGCCATGGCAAAACGTTTCGTATGTAAAGGGTGTCACGCTGGTTTTAGGAATCTTTCGAGACATACATGTGCCTATACGTGCTCGGGTTGTCTAAGTGCACCTCCTTGCGATGTAGGCGATACTAAGGTGTTTTGCGAATCATGTCAGAGATATTTTAGAAGTCAATCCTGTTTCAATCATCACTTGGAAAAACGTTTTTCTAATGACAAGTCTGCATGTATGATTCGCAAAAACTGTCCAAAATGTAGGGTGTACATGCACGAAAATCACGAATGTGGCAAAGTCTTTTGTCAAGTATGCTTGAAAAATGTCGTTCTAGGCCATCAATGTTTTATGAAAAAAATGGGGGAGTTTAGGGAGAAAGAAGATTGGATGTTTGTGTTTTTTGATATTGAATCTACTCAGGACTCTGAATTAGACGATAAGGTATTTGAACACAAACCCAATCTATTGGTAGCGCAAACAGCGTGTTATCATTGCATTGATTCTGACACCCTAGAACATTGTTTTAGGTGTGGAACACGTCAGATATCTTGTTGGAAAGATCCTATTAATGAATTTCTAGATTTCTTGGTCAAAGAACGGCTGTGTATTGACAGAATAATTTGCATTTCACATAATGGACGAGGTTATGATTCGCACTTTATTCTAAAGCGATGTATCGAAAAAGGATGGACACCTTCCCTCATCAAGGATGGTCGTAAGATTCTTGCCATGGATGTCGAACATATTCGATTCATAGATTCTCTCAGCTTCCTACCTATGCCTTTAAGTGCACTCCCTAAAGCATTTGGATTAAAGGTAAAAAAAGGATATTACCCTCACCTATTTAATACCGAAACAAACTTAAATTACGTAGGTCCTATACCTTCACCCTATTTCTTTGGTGATGAATACATGTCTCCTGCAGCACACACAGAGTTTCACAAGTGGTACAAAGACCAAGAAGGGAGGGTGTTTGATAACAAACATGAACTAGAAAGTTACTGTATAGACGATGTCAATGTACTAAGACTGGCCTGCCAAGCATTTCGTAGGCTATTTTTTGAAATAGGAAACGTTGACCCTTTTCTAGAGTCCATCACTATTTCATCTGCATGCAATAAAGTTTTTAGAAGAAACTTTTTAAAGTCGAATACCATTGGTATTATTCCTTCTTGCGGATATCGATTGGGCGACAAACAGTCGGGAGAGGCTATTAAATGGCTCATTTACGAGGCAGAGAAACGTAACATTAATATTCAACACGCGGGTAATGGAAGGGAAAAACGTCTACCGCAATTTCCTCGTAAAAAAGTAGATGGCTTTTGTGCAGAAACAAATGAGGTGTTTGAGTATTTTGGATGTTTTTGGCATGGATGCCCCCTGTGCCAACCAAACAGAGACCATATGATTCGTAATGCTACCGAGACACTTGCCGACAGATACGAACAGACAGTGCATCGTATGGAGATGATCTGCAAGGCTGGGTACACATTACATGTCATGTGGGGGTGCCAATTCCGTAAAATACTCGATAAATCACCTCAACTCGAATCTCGTCTCAATAATCATCCTATGGTGAACCAACAACCCCTACGTTTCAGAGACGCTCTCTACGGAGGGCGCACAGAAGCTTTGAAATTAGAGTATACAGTTAAAGAGGGAGAGCAAATTTGTTACATAGATTTTATCAGCCTCTATCCTGATATTTGTAAAAATTTCAAGTTTCCTCTGAAACATCCCACTCGCATTTGTGTAGGGGAAGAATGTCCCAGTCCTAGTGAGATTCTGAAACTGGACGGATTTATTAAATGTACCATTCTTCCTCCTAAAGATCTCTATCACCCAGTTGCTCCTTTGAGGGCACAGTCGAAACTTTTGTTTCCTTTATGTCAAGCTTGTGCCATTAGTATGAACATGGGCGCGTGTTCTCATTCACGTAAAGAACGTTGTCTAACGGGTACATGGGTTATAGACGAGATTCGAGAAGCCATACAAATGGGATACGAATTTGTCGAAATTCACGAGTTTATTCAGTATGACGTCACACAGTTTGATGGGGTTGAGGGTGGATTCTTCGTAGAGTACATCAACATGTTTTTGAAGCTTAAGCAAGAGGCATCAGACTGGCCCGCTTGGGTTCAAACCCCTGAGGATAAACTAAAGTATGTAAACGACTATAAGGACAACGAGGGTATCGAATTAAACCCTGAAAACATTGCCAAGAACCCCGGATTGCGAAGTATCTCAAAATTAGCACTTAATTCGCTCTGGGGACGGTTCGCAATGCGGGCTAATGCCTCTCAAACAACCCTTATTAGAAAGCCAGAAGCATTGTACAACTTCCTCACAACCCCTGGAATCGAAGTACAAGACTTGATATTCCCGAACGACGATATGGTTTGGATAACGTGGAAGTACACCGAAGAATCTATTAAAGTCAATAATACAGTGAACGTGGCTATAGCATCCTATGTCACGACAGGTGGGCGACTTAAACTCTATCGTTATCTGAAACAAATCGGTCGTTTGGTACTTTACTGTGACACTGACAGCATTATCTATGTAAAACGCCCTACCGACACGTTTGATATTCCAGTGGGGGATTATCTCGGGGACTTTACAAATGAACTTGAAGAGTATGGTTCAAATGCTTACATTAACAAATTTGTTGCGGGAGGCCCTAAAGCATACTCTTTCTCTGTGACAAACACAGACTCGGGGAAAGACGTGACAGTATGTAAAGTACGAGGTATTACTCTAAACTTTAAGAATTCCAAGGAAATTAATTTCGACTCTATTAAAAATTCGATACTCTCGGAGGTTCCTGCCCCTATTCAAGTAACAGATCCCCGAAAAATCAAAAGAAAACAAATGGGGGTAATTGTTTCTAAGCCGGAAACAAAAACCTTCAATGTTGTTTTTAATAAACGCCGACGACTTGATAACAATGACTCCCTACCTTACGGATACGATTCCTCTTAAATACAGGGCATTCTGAATAAACTCGTCAGTCTCACCATGTCTGTCGAACAGTCGATTTCGGCTTTCATTTCTAAAAAACACTTATTTTTACTCTCTGATGAGGAACTAAGTTTTCTTCCAAAATGTTTTCTAATAAAGTATGCAGAAGATGCTATAAAACATGTCTGGCATAGATTACCCCCTCATTTGACAGAAGACAAGGAAATGCAAGCTTTTAATGGATGTCCTGGCCATGGAGGGCCTAACAATCGTACACAATACGATGGCTTCCCTCCACGCAGAAACCAGTGTCGGTTGTGTATAAAACAAGCCGCAACAAAGTAAATCAGGTCAGTCTTGGTAATGACATCGGTCGTGTTTGTTCATCCTTTCACGCTCACACTCAGTGGACCCTCGTTCTGTGGTAAAACAACATTTGCAGTTCGACTCATTCAAAATCTCGACTCACTCTGTAGTGTTGGACAATTTAAAAACATTGAATGGTGTCTAGGTGAATCAAGTGCCGCTCCAGTCGCATTGAAACATCTCGTTACTTTTCACAAAGGTATTCCTGAATTTAAAAACGATAAACAAGAGCCAAAATTAATTGTTCTAGATGATTTAATGAACGACGTGTACGGGCGTAAATTAAGTGATTTGTTTTCCAAATTTTCTCATCATAGAAACATCTCTGTGATTCTCATTACACAAAACTTATTTCACCAGGGTTCATGTTCCCGGGATATTTCGCTGAATACAAAGTATCTGGTAATTTTCAAAAATCCTCGCGATAAAAGTCAAGTAACTTATTTGGCACGTCAAATTTACCCTGAAAATTGGAAAAGTCTTCATAAAGCGTATCTAGACGCAACAATTTTGCCCCACGGTTACTTGTTAATAGATTTGTGTCAAGCGACAAACGATTTATTACGATTCAGAACAAACATATTCGACAGTCCAAGTATAGTTTATGCAAACGTAAGTCCCGAGGATGAAAAAGTTAAAGTCGCATAAACACTTTCTTCATATTTTGAAAGACGCTAATCCGAAAGTCAGAAAAGCTATACTTCAGTCAGCAGACGACGATTTAATCAAGGCTCTACTCGAGTGTGTTATAAATACTCTGAACGGAAATCATAAAATATCAGATAACGTGAAGCGCCGACTTTGCAAGTACAAAAGTTGTTTTCGTCAGCTAGCACATCCTAAACTTTCACTTAAAAAGAAACGTCAAATTCTAGTTCAAAAGGGTGGATTTCTTATTCCTCTGTTGGGTAGTATTTTATCAGGTGTGATTGGTAGTTTGCTAAATAAATGACGGAATTAAGAAAAATGTTTCTCATATCGCCCGAGTTATTGGATAGACTTGAAAATAAAACGTCAAGGACTGAACAGCAATTGGTTAGCAGAATGCGTCATGCTTTATCTAAGAAAAAATTAAATTCTGATACATTAGCGCAATTTAGACGTTATCAAACCCCCTATTTAAAGGCTTTACAAAAGAAAAGAGAGCCAATTCCTATTCATGTCTTAGAGGCTAAACAACCACAACACCGTCCCATTTTCAAAACAACAAGGCGTAGAAAACTTAAACGTCCGTATAGAGAGGAACCTATAGTCTTATCTGATCAGGAGTCCATTGATCAATTTACTAGACGTGAATTAGGGGAAATTGCAGGTTCATACATGTCACCCTATGTTAACAAACGTCACACTATAGATAACGTTTTTGGAATACGTAAGGACGCAGATAGTTTTAAAATAGGTAACGAACCTGTGACTGTAGAGGATAATAATATTATTATTGGTAATAAAACTTACGAAGGCACTACGGGATTGTGGGAGTTGCTAACTAAGAAGCGTGTAGATTACAGTAAATTGAAACAATCAGATTTGGATAGTTATAAACAAATACTAGAACAGAGTAAAGCGCACTTGGACAAGTGGGGTCGTGTCAAATCGAGTAAGGGCGAAAAGTACAGGCGGGTTGTAGGCAAATTATTTCCTGCAAAGAACAGATGGACACCAGTCAACTAGAAAATTATTTCTATAGCTTACGACTACCGACCGGCTATTCCTCTGTTGACAAGCTGAAACATGCTAGTGGTTTATCGAAACCGGACGTTGATAAATGGTTAGAAGCTCAGGAAACATACACTCTGCACAAACCAATTAGAAAACATTTCCCTCGAAATCCATACACAGTAAACAATATTGATGATGTATGGGAGATGGACTTGGTTGATGTCGCCTCTCTTGCTAAATACAATGATGGATATAAATATCTTTTGAATATCATAGACGTGTTTTCAAAATTTGCTTGGAGTGAACCACTTAAAGATAAGACAGGGAAGAGTATAGTTACAGCTCTTGAACATGTATTGAAACAAAGTAAACGAGTCCCTATAACTTTGCAATCTGATAAGGGTAAAGAGTTTATTAATCATCAGGTACAGGCCCTTCTAAAGAAACGGGGCATACACTTTCAAACAACACAGGACCCTACGGTGAAGGCTGCAGTGGTTGAACGTTATAATAAAACTCAAAAAACACGAATGTACAAATATTTCACTCATAAAAACACGTATCGCTATTTAGATGTTCTAGGAGATTTACTAAAAGGGTATAATGATTCGGTTCACTCAACCATTGGTATGGCTCCGTCTCAGGTGACACCTAGTGATATCAAAACCATATGGCATAGAATGAATCAAAAGCATATTAAGAGGGGCATTGTTAAATTTCATGTAGGTGATTTCGTGCGTATAGCAAAGCAAAAACGTACGTTTGCTAAAGGTTACGAGGAAAATTTTACAACAGAAATATTTAAAATTCTAAAAGTTATTCCTAGATTGCCGCAACCCGTGTACGAACTCGTTGATTTAAACAATGAACCCATCAAGGGAAAATTTTACAACTACGAACTTGTACGTGTACAGCCGGGTGAATTCAAAATCGACAAAATTTTAAAGTCTCGACGTAAACGGGGGTTACTTGAACACTTTGTCAAATGGAAAGGCTATGATGACAATTTCAACTCTTGGGTTAAAGCTTCTGCCATTGAAAGAATCTAATACAGTTATTATTTTCAACAGAACATGGAAGATATCACTGAATCCTTCAACAATGTTGGTGCCTCATCATCAGCGTACAAAAAAATTAGTGAACTAGAGATTAACAAAAAATACCTAGTCAAAAAGGTTGAGAGGGTGAGCACCAAGTATGGAAACACCATAAAGATGACCCTAGAGGAAGATAACAATCTTATTTTCGTATATCTACCAAATAAATATGAAGAAATCTTTTCCGACATATGGCTCGAGTCGGTTAATGCACAAAAGGAAGACATTTTTTTAGTTTTTGAGGGTTATCACCCAAATAAAGCATATATTCTTCGTCTTGTGTAAATGTAACATGATTCAAATAAAAATGTTACTCTGAATTTGTGTTGATTTTTAGAACCTATAAAACTCCTTTACATAAAGATAATCCTTCATTTAATTAGTATACTCGGCTCTGTTAAGATGGAGGGAAATAATTTTTATGTTACTTTACCCTCGGACAGTTCAAAGAGTTTTTTCGAAAACAATACTTTGGCTAGTTTCTCTACAAAATTAGCAAAGCCCCTCTCTTTAAATAGCAATTGGACAGTGGGTTTAGCAGCACTCTCCTATCCGTATGGTTTTGATACACTTGAAACAGAGGTGAAAACTGACGAGAACAATCAATTGACAGCCAATGTCGTTGTGACTAGAGTTGGGCGTGTCGTCTTTCCTGCTCGCGATTACACTTCTTTTGAAGACTTGTATTCGACTATTCGAAATTCTGTTTCAGACGCGGGTAAACAAGAGATTTTATTAAATGAATTCAATTATTATATTATGCGGGATCATATTGATATTGAGAAACTGAAAAAGAATAAAGCGGTGTGGTTTCCAGATAGTTCGCCTATCGCTTCGGAAGTACGCAATACAATAGCTATTGTAAGGAAGGGTAAAAACGCCATTGATCTTAAAGTGAAATTCCCTTGCAAAATTTTCTATGGGCTTGATGATTTAATTACTACTATTCGTAACAGAATACCTACTGTTGAAGCTCTAGCAGCTGCAAACGAGCAAATACGAAAATTAGTTGTCGCAGACATTCACTCTGCAAACTTGCAACCTAGTCGGCGACTCATACCAAACGGTCTAGGAGAGACTGAACCTGTGTTTATTTACACGGATATTATCAGTCCTCAGTTTGTAGGAGATAGTCTCGTGAGAAACTTGCGAGTTATTCAATTTCCTTCTCCACTAGGGGAACATCAATTTTTACCGATTTACTATTTTCCTGTTGAAAAGAGTCATATAGAGTCAATCACTATTAAACTCATGACCAAATTTGGAAATCTCGTGAAATTTGAATCCTCGCCTATACCTACTATTGCTATACTTCACTTTGTAAAGTCATAAATACAGGTGTTTTTCGTTTTTTGAATTACTTGGTTTAAGGCATTGCAGCAGTATGGACGACATAGGCCCTGTCTATCACGCTAGTTATCGCGTTCAAAAGGGAGAGGGAATAGGAAGCTTTTTAGGGGGGATGTTTCGGTTAATACGCCCCCTGTTTGTCAGAGGAGCCAAGGCGGTCGGGAGAGAGGCTTTGAGGACAGGTGCTCATATTTTAAATGACATTAGTATCAAACAGCCCGAACAGAACCTAGAGAGTATAGTTCATAAGCGCGTCGCTGAGGCTGTTGACAGGAACATGGTCGGAAAGGGTTTAAAAAGAGGGTTAAAGCGAAAACGAGTTCAGTCTGGAGGTAGAGCTCGAACAGTCAAACGGCTAGCTCGTGAGAAGCGCGATATATTCACCTAGGGAACAATGCTTTGTACAAAGACCGAATTGGACCTGTTCACTGAACGTGCTATTCAAACGGAAATCAGAGGCAATCGTGTTGTGGGTTACAAATCAGTTAGTTCACTCGATAATGAGAGCCAGTTGGAGTTTAACTGTCCTGGAGATACAGAGTATTATCGTGATCTAGCATCCGTCTATTTGTGGTTAAAGATTAAAACTACCAAATTATCGGGGGAAGACTTTACAGACGATGATACCAATCAGCCTGGTTGTGTCAACTATTTACTGAATAGTCTCTTTTCTGAGGTGAACGTGTCTCTTAATGAAACCACCGTCACCAAAAACACTGATAATTATCAGTATCGAGCTATTCTAGAAAGTCTGCTAAGTTATACAGAGGATGCTGTGAAAACACACATGACTAATAGTCTATTCTATTTGGACACAGAGGATACGGACGGGGCACTTGGTGCGAGTGCTCAAAACAAGGGTTATAATACGCGATCAGGAATGTTAAAAAGTAGCAAGCCTGTCGAACTAATGGGTCGTCTTCATGTAGACTTGTTTAATGTTTCGCAGTTAATGTTGAAGAATGTTTCAATTCGCGTTAAATTGAATAGGGCAAGCCCTTCGTTTTACATGTTTTCGAAAACTAAAGAGGTGACCGGTAAGATTAAAATCTTGGATGCTACACTTTTCATTAAACAAGTAGAAATCACTTCGGCAAAAGCTCTAGCGATTGAAAAACATTTACTTAAGCATACTGCAAACTACCACATCAATAGAGTAGAAGTAAAGAATTTAACTATTCCTAAAGGCTCAAACTCGGTGAACCTAGACAATGTCATACAAGGTCCTATTCCAAAGTACATCATTTTTGGCCTCGTTAAAAATGAAAGTTTTGTAGGCGGTTATAACACTAACCCCTATCAGTTTATTCATTCCGATTTGGCAAACATTGCCGTCTTTGTGAATGGCGTTACTGTTAATGACCCCATCAAATGTGATTTTAAACACGAGGAACTGATTGCCGCCGCTTATCAAACTCTGTTTTCGGGAACAGGTATTCATCATCAAAATCAAACTCATCTCATTTCGAAGCACATGTTTTTCCATGGTTACACCCTCTTTGCCTTTGATTTAACACCTGATTCCTCTGGGGTTGAGACACACTCAAGTCTACCTTTGGCCGGAACAGTACGTATCGAGTTTCGATTCTCAAGTCAAGTGGCCGATTCGTTATCCTGTATTGTCTATGCCGTATATGACGGAACGATTGCCATTGATAATCACAGAGCTGTTTCTCTACTTTACTAAGCACAATGAACACTCTTGAAATTAAAAAAGTTCTAAACTTTAGACATTTTAAAGGTGTTTATGCTCGCGATAAGATTCCCTCTTATTTTTCCCTACCTGCGACCTTTGTCATTAACCTCGACATTCAAACCCTACCTGGTTCTCATTGGATTGCGATTGCTCTCTCCGAGAACGGCTATGGAGAATACTTTGACTCGTACGGCCTACCGCCCCTTCATCATGATCTCGTCACGTTTCTGCAACATCACTCTACACACTGGACATTCAACAAGCAGAGACTTCAAGGAATTGCATCTAGTGTATGCGGCCAGTACTGCTGTCTCTACGTGAAATATCGATCGACACATCGCTCTATGAAGACATTCACGGACATGTTCAGTCCTGTCGACTGCTGCCTCAACGATCGTCGGGTTATCAAGATGTTTCGTCATACATTTGGAGAGTGCAAACCTTGCAACGATGAAGAAAAAAGTCAAGCCTGTGTACCACAGATGGATATATTTGCAAGACGTTGAGAAGCACACGTCAGTTGAAAACAGACTGTTGATCATGGCACTTGTGGTTGACTTTGAATACGTCATCGACCTTGAAGGAAAATGGATAATCAAAGAACTCGCTATCGTCAGTCAAGACTGCAAGAGAGTAGGATGGTTCCTATTTAAATCCGAAGAAAATGATGAACGAATGGTGACGACCGTCTTCAAACACGGCATTCATTGGCGAGATGGCTACATTCCCTACGAGGAACTTACCGATATTTTGGAAGAAGTCACCGCCACGACGGGACCCCTCTACGCCTTCAACGAGGAGAAATGTCTGTTTCTCGCAGAAATAACGGGGAGAACATTTATAAATATGAGAAGGGAATGTTCATGCCCGTATCCCGAAGATATTCCATTTACCGACACGATGAGCTGTACGTTCGCATGTCACCGCCTGCCAAACAAATCATGCGCTCTGAGAAACGCGCTCAAGTTGGCAATATGGCTGAATTACGACTATCTCAAGAAACAACACGTGATTTGTCCGCACCCGTCGGAAAGACACGGCGTTAATTTTCTTCTCGGAAAGTATTGAAAAACGACGAATACAGAAGCAAAGCATCAGTCGGTGATGGAGCTCTCAACTGTCAACATCAACGCTATGAATACTGCAATGGAGGGGTTACCTGAGGCTGAACAAGCAAACATGACAATGGAGGTCTCACCTGAAAACGTCAACCTTCTCATCCGTCGAAGAGCGAAATCCACGAGACTCGTGACGATTCTACGACGAGTATTCTTCTTGAACCCAAGACATTCAGCGTACGTGTCGGTTGCAATCTACCCCGAAAAAGACTTTGACTCGTTGGTGGAGATTGGACGGGTCAATGGACCGTACGTTCTCTTGAATCCCGCAATGTGGGGCGTTCTAGTAAATGAACTGCAAGAAAAGACAAATAACAAGTATGACATGATCTCAGTAAAATGGGCCGTGAGTCGAGGAAAACCATTTCTCGTCATTAAAACGGACTTTTGGGGAGTACGACTTTCAGAAGAAGAAGTGAATAATCTAAAAAAATATTTTGTTTGTGTGACAAGGCAGTCGTTAAAATACGAACTGTTTAGAAGTGATGTTCAGAATTACCATTCATTAGTGAAAACTAGTACAGAGTACATAACACCTGAAGGGATTTCAGCGTGCATTGACTATGAGAATCTATTTGATGAAGTAAAAGCAATGGAAGTAGACTAAATTGCCAATATACTTGAATGATGTTGATTCTCAAGTATAATTCATATTGATTTAATTATTTTACTATATTGCTTATTCTAGTTTGTAAGTTTTAAATTTTATGCTTGAAAGATGTTTGTCAAGTATCATTGAATATAACATGTACCAAAATGGAAGTAGACTAAGTTGCCAATATACTTGAATGATGTTGATTCTCAAGTATAATTCATTTTGATTTAATTATTTTACTATATTGCTTATTCTAGTTTGTAAGTTTTAAATTTTATGCTTGAAAAATGTTTGTCAAGTATCATTGAATATAACATGTACAATGCCATGAATAAATTATAATAAATAGCTGTACACTGCGTTATTTTTTGTTTCCCTTAAATTCATCGAACTTTTCAAAAGTCTCTCAGTGTGATATCAAACGTTAAAGATGAAGTACCTACTTCTTATTTTTCTGATGGTTCAGGTAGTCGTTGGTTGTAAGTAAAAAATACAATTGTTTTGATATGTAATACATGACTAATCAAAGTAAAAAAAAAAGAAGTATCTCTTATTATTTTGTTTACAGTAAACGAAACCTACACTGAAGACAAAAACAAAAGTTCGAATGAAGAATTTCCTTCACCTCTCCTTGCTATGGTTAATATTTATCCTCGTTTCAAAAGAGCTGTGAGGCAAGAAAACGTAGTTCGCTCTAAAACTTCATTTCTACGTAATATTACCCAAATAAATACAGATAGTGAACTATCTATTGATCTGAGTACTAGAAATGGAATTGTTCAAATAAATATACAAGCCAGAAAGAATAAACCGCTTCCTCCTCGCCCTCCTCGCTGTCCGAAGAAGATGAGAACCAATGTCACTGCCAATATCGACGATGGATTAATTGATCCCTGCGAAAGAAAAAAGAAGAAGAAGAATTCTAATACTAATCAATCAAACATCCTTGTTATTGAATAACTGAATCAATAAAGAATATCAGTAACAAAATCTGAGTTGTGACTTACCTTTATCCATTCCCTGAAGATCACTATGAGGGTGTATGTACAGAGTAATATTTGGGACATGGTCCGATGATGGTAGAACTACACTGATTCTATTGTAACAGTCGCATACTAATTAGGCCAAAGTTGGCTCGGCGAGCATGGCCGCTATCACTTACGATTATTCCTATCGTATTAACGCTTCCTGTTACAGCCTCGTGTGCATTGTTTAAGAGGTCTTATAATTTAACATTGAGAGAGCTCATACCAACATTACAATCAAAGTAAAATAGGGAATTTTTTAGGAACAACAAAGTACGTACTAAAACAATCTCTCTAACCAATAAGCTCAATAAAGCTATTCAAATACGAAGAGCCGAACCTCGCGTCGAACCTAGGACCTCGAACCAATGACCAAGCACCATGAGTAACGTACGTAGAGTCGAACGCTACAACGCCTCGCTATCGGAAACGTTATCAGAGTCTGCGCTACTTCCTGTATGTTTTCAGTATTTATGCAGCTATTAAGAGCGTTCTAATTTAACATAGAGAATAAATAACCTTCACAAAGAAACGAACCAAGGACCTCGCGCCAAGAATAGACTACGTACTAAGGTAAGCACCGACCTCGATGCATTCTAGTGGCATGAAAAGGAACTAAGCACATCCCTCGGTGACACTCTCTCTCTCTCTCTCTTGCTCTCGCCCTCACTCTCGCTCTCGCCCTCACTCTCGCTCTTGCTCTCGCCCTCACTCTCGCTCTTGCTCTCGCCCTCACTCTCGCTCTCGCTCTCGCTCTCGCTCTCTCTCTCTCTCGCTCTCTCTCTCTCTCTCTCTCTCTCTCTCTCTCTCTCTCTCTCTCTCTCGCTCTCGCCCTCACTCTCGCTCTCGCTCTCGCTCTCGCTCTCGCTCTCGCTATACAAAGGCTAAAAGTAGGACCCCTAGTCACGGTCGAACCTAGCGTCGAACCTAGGACCTCCGAACCAAGGACCTATTTACTTACTCGTGCTTATCTACGTACGATGATAAGACGACGATGTGGTCAACGGAACTCGACCGGATGTGGTTAGACACAGCTCTACCATTGATTTTATAAGCTATTATTTAAACTAAATTTACTAATTATTTTTAAAAAGTAAACTATTGAAAATATTAAAACCAAAAGTTATGGACCAGATGCCCAAATAAATAGACTTTTGTAATATCACTTTAACTTTTTCCCGAATTTCTTTGGTTCGGCGTAATCCTAAAACTGCCTTAACGGGGCTAAATACTACTGGCAATAGTAGGTGTTGCACACAAGTAGAATGACACACAGAGCTTACATAAACCACGGATTCCAATAAATAGTAAAAGATGGACAAGTTCATCCTTTTACATCACATCCCCCTATGGTAGGTTGACATGCGACAAACAAACATAGCATGTTACCAGCCGGAGGATCCTTACTATCCAAAAATACCATAATCAATGTTCCTCACACCTCCGCCACAAATACACACTGAAGTGAAGCTACTGGAGACATGACCTGCAAAACCATTCGCCTAGGTACCTAACCAAAGTGAGAACAATAAAATGTGCCTGTAGAGGTCATGCTCCGCAACAAGGTTACATTAATAAAAATTAAAATAAAAAAGTATAAACTCAAAATCAAAACAATAAACAAAACCATCATTAGATCTGAAATACATTTTGTCTTAACCAAGATCAAAATTTGAAATAGTAAATTAAATTGAAGAAAGAAAAATCATGGTTCCTCTTGACAACAGTGGGCATCCAGGAGCGAACAATTCCTCGCTTGGAGCCCGGCCGCCGATAAACAGGTCCCACAGCAGGGTCGGCTGACACTGACAGTTGACACGCGCAGGCGTCCCGAAATGTAACTGCAAACTGCAACATACAAGCAGATCAACGGCAGTTACCTGTACACAATGAGAGCGCCGGCCACCTACCAGCGGCCCTCCATACGATAGCCTTTGCATCGCCAACTGGCACCCTCCTGTCACTTGTTACACACCCTACTTTCAACGAAACCAGTGAACTTTAAACGGCCATTGTTGCGAAAAACACAAAGTAATTTCAAATCCTCCTTGCCAAAATAACACCTGATTTCAAACAAATTTTGACGGTTATAATTTAAACTGGAAGCTCACATCAATCGAAATCTACAACCTCCAATCACCCTCCAAAAACACATGAATATCTTTCCTCGCTTAGGCAGTCCCAACCTTCTACCAATGTAGAATTCGCTCGCCGGCTGCCCAGGGAAACCAAACAATGCATTCAAGTCTGTAACAATCTTACTAAAAAGAATGTAACAAACTTCTCGTATTAGCGTTCAAAAAACCTTCCAACCATCCTGCTAAAGTTCGAACGCAACTAATAAACTCCCATCACCCGAGAATCACAGACCAAAACAAGGACCGGTGCCTGCCCGACATGAACGTCACAAGTCGCAGAGCGAATCAACCCTGAAATTACTAGGAGTGTCCAAACGTACCCTAAACCTAATGCTTAACCTAACAAAATAATAAAATTAACCATCATCTATAAATACATAAGATTGAAGACCATAATCCTATACTATAGTAATAAAACTAAAAGTACACTCACAAGACACCCCTTCACATCCCCCGCTAAAAGCAAGGTGCAAAACATCTAGCACCTGTCTAGTGTATGATCCTCGCGTGAATGGAGTATATCGTGCCTCTAACTCGACGCTCGACGGACCCAAAACGCGGATACAGCAAATTCCTCTCTACGCTGGGCGAAAGAATCACGACAGAAAATATCGAAGATATACATTAGTTACTTGTACCTACAAAAGTTACTCGAAAAGTCATAAACCCACAGAGAGAACACACACTCAAGCCATGCACACAATCTACACATGCTTACACCTACATGAGCGACAAAACACATGGGCCCCCAAAGGCCCCCACAGTCGCCCTTCAATGACGAAAACACAATGGACCTCCAAAGGCCCCCACAGTCGCCCTTCAATGACGAAAACACAATGGACCTCCAAAGGCCCCCACAGTCGCCCTTCAATGACGAAAACAAATGGACCCCCAAAGGCCCCCACAGTCGCCCTTCAATGACGAAAAACACAATGGACCTCCAAAGGCCCCCCACAGCCGCACATATACATGAAAACATGTACACATTGTATACATGCACCTGTCATACATTCCTACATTCCTACATTCATACATTCGATACAACCAACAAAATGCATCTACAAGTGTTTCATAACTCGGCCACAGAAGACAAAAGTGCAGTGCTTGCGAAGTTATAAACTGGCCGCAATGATAAATCGGAACAGCTCTTAGAACGAGCACCTCACTCATCGTCGCAGACGAAAACTGCTGACGCGCGCTCGGCCGTGGTCAGTTACAAAATACAATCACATTCCAAGCAATATAAACAACGAATAACACACGCTAACTAAGCCATACGTCATTCACCGGCAAAAGCGGGACTCGAACCCAGTACAGCGAATGTTTTCCGGCCCGAAAAAAAAACCACGACAAATCCAACAGATGCTCGAAACAACAAAAAAAAAACGCAGAAATAAACAAAAGTCACAGCACTACACCTCGTAGACCGGAGTGGGAGTTCGAATTGAAACAGCAACGAAACCATGTGACGTTGACACTTGAAATAGCACAGCAATCAATAACAAATCCCCCAGCGCAGAGAGGCTAAGCGCGACGAAACTAAACTCTTGCCTAGATAAAAACAACACAGAGCCTACAAGTTCGCCACGGCTGAATATGACGTCATCGGCACGTAATCCGAACACTGAACTGCCTGCGTACACAAAAGCCACGTAGCAAATACACGCTAACAAACTATATAGTCAGATTCGCGAAGCCAGTACCACGTCAAAATGAAATAACTATAATTTTGATAAAATGAAAACTGTTTTCCCCAGCTGCCTAAAAGAACTTGATAACAAATTGTATCAAGACCCTAGCCTCCACCAAATTTGTCATGTAGCAAGATCACGCGCCGACCCACCCTTGTCCCTACCACCCTGGTACGGGACTCGAACCCACGTTCTGGTCGGCTGTCTCAAGGTTTTACGGGGGACGTAACACTCTCGACATACGTGAACTCGTACATGCGGGATCTTTGGCAAGACTGAGGAGAACAGGGAATCTAGGTTATGTTGAATCACAAGACCCTTGGTGCTTGGCGAGAGAGCCGCGTGGCAGGCAGACAGGATCCTCTGGGACGGGTATACTGTTTCGGTCCAGATACATTCCTCCTCTTGGATACCCAAACATCCCCTGAATGTCCGAATCCTATTAGTCATCCACCCGTCGTACCCTTGCGGGCTGACTTGCTTTCCTATTGTCAATAACAGGATTCCCATCATTAAGATTTGTTGCCTCCTGTTGTCAAAATACACGGCTCTCTCACTATGAGCAAACTTGTCCAAGAAAGACATGGATGCTGCTCCAACTGCCGCCACTAACTCTCTGGGGGTCTGGATATCATGAATCACGGGCTCCATGTCACTTTCTCTCAGTGCTGCTCTCAATGCTCCTCTAGCTGTGATCGCATCGAGCGGGACCATGTTAACCAAAAGGTTGAGAAACCCTCCATAGAGCTCCTCAACAGAAATGGCCTGGTCGTCCTCTGAATAGAAAGAGGAATAAGCTTTCGCCAGGTGAAGTCCTCTCAGTCTACGAGTGTTCATGATACTGCTCGGGACGTAAATGTGAACTTCTTTCAATCTGATTGGTGTGAGCCTGACGATCCGGCGAGCATCTGGTCTCAAGCCTTTGGACTGAGATACCCGGAGTGTCCCTATACTCGAATGACACTTGAGGCCATCGAGCGTGATCATATTGTGAGCCATGTTTGAGGATAGATTGTGATCCCCTACCGGCACGGCTCTATTAGCAAGAGCAGGTCTTTCTGAGTTGGAGGCTCTGGGGGAGGCTCCAAGATCTCAGCAGCAGCTGTTTCTCTCTCCCGCTCACTATTTGCCTGATATGTGGTTCTCTCCAGCTCAGACATGTATGCATGTCTCGAGAGCATTATGGACATCCACCCATTGTGGGTCCTCATAGTGAGGTATGAGGAAATGACCTTTACGAGCGCCCCTCCGGCCATGTCAGATCTTCCCCCCCGGTAGTGAATCATTGATGGGAGTTCGAACTGTGCGACTGCCATAGCCGCAGTCGCCAACATTTGGAAGTTGTTCCTATTCAAGATTGCTGTATCGTCCTTGTTGTACAGTATTTTTACATACAATCTATCGTTCTCAGTGACTGAAGCTAGAAATGTGAGAGCCTGATTGTATGTATTTAGGTTCTCTCTAACTATGCGTATACGCAAGAACTCTGGGTATTTCGAAAAGATGTATTCGTCGATTAGGAGCAAGTGGTTCATCTCAGTTCCTCTAAGAAGCAAGAGAACATTCTTGAACAAGTTTACATTGTCGTGGTGGCCGCTCGCTATGTCGGAACATGTCAGAAATAATAGCTTTCTAAATAGAAAGCTCGCCGAGAGAGCCGCGTGGCAGACAGGATCCTCTGGGACGGGTATACTGTTTCGGTCCAGATACATTCCTCCTCTTGGATACCCAAACATCCCCTGAATGTCCGAATCCTATTAGTCATCCACCCGTCGTACCCTTGCGGGCTGACTTGCTTTCCTATTGTCAATAACAGGATTCCCATCATTAAGATTTGTTGCCTCCTGTTGTCAAAATACACGGCTCTCTCACTATGAGCAAACTTGTCCAAGAAAGACATGGATGCTGCTCCAACTGCCGCCACTAACTCTCTGGGGGTCTGGATATCATGAATCACGGGCTCCATGTCACTTTCTCTCAGTGCTGCTCTCAATGCTCCTCTAGCTGTGATCGCATCGAGCGGGACCATGTTAACCAAAAGGTTGAGAAACCCTCCATAGAGCTCCTCAACAGAAATGGCCTGGTCGTCCTCTGAATAGAAAGAGGAATAAGCTTTCGCCAGGTGAAGTCCTCTCAGTCTACGAGTGTTCATGATACTGCTCGGGACGTAAATGTGAACTTCTTTCAATCTGATTGGTGTGAGCCTGACGATCCGGCGAGCATCTGGTCTCAAGCCTTTGGACTGAGATACCCGGAGTGTCCCTATACTCGAATGACACTTGAGGCCATCGAGCGTGATCATATTGTGAGCCATGTTTGAGGATAGATTGTGATCCCCTACCGGCACGGCTCTATTAGCAAGAGCAGGTCTTTCTGAGTTGGAGGCTCTGGGGGAGGCTCCAAGATCTCAGCAGCAGCTGTTTCTCTCTCCCGCTCACTATTTGCCTGATATGTGGTTCTCTCCAGCTCAGACATGTATGCATGTCTCGAGAGCATTATGGACATCCACCCATTGTGGGTCCTCATAGTGAGGTATGAGGAAATGACCTTTACGAGCGCCCCTCCGGCCATGTCAGATCTTCCCCCCCGGTAGTGAATCATTGATGGGAGTTCGAACTGTGCGACTGCCATAGCCGCAGTCGCCAACATTTGGAAGTTGTTCCTATTCAAGATTGCTGTATCGTCCTTGTTGTACAGTATTTTTACATACAATCTATCGTTCTCAGTGACTGAAGCTAGAAATGTGAGAGCCTGATTGTATGTATTTAGGTTCTCTCTAACTATGCGTATACGCAAGAACTCTGGGTATTTCGAAAAGATGTATTCGTCGATTAGGAGCAAGTGGTTCATCTCAGTTCCTCTAAGAAGCAAGAGAACATTCTTGAACAAGTTTACATTGTCGTGGTGGCCGCTCGCTATGTCGGAACATGTCGGAAATAATAGCTTTCTAAATAGAAAGCTCGCCGAGAGAGCCGCGTGGCAGGCA
This sequence comes from Isoperla grammatica, assembly GCA_945910005.1. Taxonomy (NCBI): domain Eukaryota; kingdom Metazoa; phylum Arthropoda; class Insecta; order Plecoptera; family Perlodidae; genus Isoperla; species Isoperla grammatica. Next base: position 17,079,322 of record OX246744.1, read on the forward strand.
GACAGGATCCTCTGGGACGGGTATACTGTTTCGGTCCAGATACATTCCTCCTCTTGGATACCCAAACATCCCCTGAATGTCCGAATCCTATTAGTCATCCACCCGTCGTACCCTTGCGGGCTGACTTGCTTTCCTATTGTCAATAACAGGATTCCCATCATTAAGATTTGTTGCCTCCTGTTGTCAAAATACACGGCTCTCTCACTATGAGCAAACTTGTCCAAGAAAGACATGGATGCTGCTCCAACTGCCGCCACTAACTCTCTGGGGGTCTGGATATCATGAATCACGGGCTCCATGTCACTTTCTCTCAGTGCTGCTCTCAATGCTCCTCTAGCTGTGATCGCATCGAGCGGGACCATGTTAACCAAAAGGTTGAGAAACCCTCCATAGAGCTCCTCAACAGAAATGGCCTGGTCGTCCTCTGAATAGAAAGAGGAATAAGCTTTCGCCAGGTGAAGTCCTCTCAGTCTACGAGTGTTCATGATACTGCTCGGGACGTAAATGTGAACTTCTTTCAATCTGATTGGTGTGAGCCTGACGATCCGGCGAGCATCTGGTCTCAAGCCTTTGGACTGAGATACCTGGAGTGTCCCTTTACTCGAATGACACTTGAGGCCATCGAGCGTGATCATATTGTGAGCCATGTTTGAGGATAGATTGTGATCCCCTACCGGCACGGCTCTATTAGCAAGAGCAGGTCTTTCTGAGTTGGAGGCTCTGGGGGAGGCTCCAAGATCTCAGCAGCAGCTGTTTCTCTCTCCCGCTCACTATTTGCCTGATATGTGGTTCTCTCCAGCTCAGACATGTATGCATGTCTCGAGAGCATTATGGACATCCACCCATTGTGGGTCCTCATAGTGAGGTATGAGGAAATGACCTTTACGAGCGCCCCTCCGGCCATGTCAGATCTTCCCCCCCGGTAGTGAATCATTGATGGGAGTTCGAACTGTGCGACTGCCATAGCCGCAGTCGCCAACATTTGGAAGTTGTTCCTATTCAAGATTGCTGTATCGTCCTTGTTGTACAGTATTTTTACATACAATCTATCGTTCTCAGTGACTGAAGCTAGAAATGTGAGAGCCTGATTGTATGTATTTAGGTTCTCTCTAACTATGCGTATACGCAAGAACTCTGGGTATTTCGAAAAGATGTATTCGTCGATTAGGAGCAAGTGGTTCATCTCAGTTCCTCTAAGAAGCAAGAGAACATTCTTGAACAAGTTTACATTGTCGTGGTGGCCGCTCGCTATGTCGGAACATGTCAGAAATAATAGCTTTTTAAATAGAAAGCTCGCCGAGAGAGCCGCGTGGCAGGCAGACAGGATCCTCTGGGACGGGTATACTGTTTCGGTCCAGATACATTCCTCCTCTTGGATACCCAAACATCCCCTGATTGTCCGAATCCTATTAGTCATCCACCCGTCGTACCCTTGCGGGCTGACTTGCTTTCCTATTGTCAATAACAGGATTCCCATGATTAAGATTTGTTGCCTCCTGTTGTCAAAATACACGGCTCTCTCACTATGAGCAAACTTGTCCAAGAAAGACATGGATGCTGCTCCAACTGCCGCCACTAACTCTCTGGGGGTCTGGATATCATGAATCACGGGCTCCATGTCACTTTCTCTCAGTGCTGCTCTCAATGCTCCTCGATTAGCCTCGTTGCAGAAATATGAGACGTTAAGCCCAAATAATAATAATCGAGCTGTGATCGCATCGAGCGGGACCATGTTAACCAAAAGGTTGAGAAACCCTCCATAGAGCTCCTCAACAGAAATGGCCTGGTCGTCCTCTGAATAGAAAGAGGAATAAGCTTTCGCCAGGTGAAGTCCTCTCAGTCTACGAGTGTTCATGATACTGCTCGGGACGTAAATGTGAACTTCTTTCAATCTGATTGGTGTGAGCCTGACGATCCGGCGAGCATCTGGTCTCAAGCCTTTGGACTGAGATACCCGGAGTGTCCCTATACTCGAATGACACTTGAGGCCATCGAGCGTGATCATATTGTGAGCCATGTTTGAGGATAGATTGTGATCCCCTACCGGCACGGCTCTATTAGCAAGAGCAGGTCTTTCTGAGTTGGAGGCTCTGGGGGAGGCTCCAAGATCTCAGCAGCAGCTGTTTCTCTCTCCCGCTCACTATTTGCCTGATATGTGGTTCTCTCCAGCTCAGACATGTATGCATGTCTCGAGAGCATTATGGACATCCACCCATTGTGGGTCCTCATAGTGAGGTATGAGGAAATGACCTTTACGAGCGCCCCTCCGGCCATGTCAGATCTTCCCCCCCGGTAGTGAATCATTGATGGGAGTTCGAACTGTGCGACTGCCATAGCCGCAGTCGCCAACATTTGGAAGTTGTTCCTATTCAAGATTGCTGTATCGTCCTTGTTGTACAGTATTTTTACATACAATCTATCGTTCTCAGTGACTGAAGCTAGAAATGTGAGAGCCTGATTGTATGTATTTAGGTTCTCTCTAACTATGCGTATACGCAAGAACTCTGGGTATTTCGAAAAGATGTATTCGTCGATTAGGAGCAAGTGGTTCATCTCAGTTCCTCTAAGAAGCAAGAGAACATTCTTGAACAAGTTTACATTGTCGTGGTGGCCGCTCGCTATGTCGGAACATGTCAGAAATAATAGCTTTCTAAATAGAAAGCTCGCCGAGAGAGCCGCGTGGCAGGCAGACAGGATCCTCTGGGACGGGTATACTGTTTCGGTCCAGATACATTCCTCCTCTTGGATACCCAAACATCCCCTGAATGTCCGAATCCTATTAGTCATCCACCCGTCGTACCCTTGCGGGCTGACTTGCTTTCCTATTGTCAATAACAGGATTCCCATCATTAAGATTTGTTGCCTCCTGTTGTCAAAATACACGGCTCTCTCACTATGAGCAAACTTGTCCAAGAAAGACATGGATGCTGCTCCAACTGCCGCCACTAACTCTCTGGGGGTCTGGATATCATGAATCACGGGCTCCATGTCACTTTCTCTCAGTGCTGCTCTCAATGCTCCTCTAGCTGTGATCGCATCGAGCGGGACCATGTTAACCAAAAGGTTGAGAAACCCTCGATAGAGCTCCTCAACAGAAATGGCCTGGTCGTCCTCTGAATAGAAAGAGGAATAAGCTTTCGCCAGGTGAAGTCCTCTCAGTCTACGAGTGTTCATGATACTGCTCGGGACGTAAATGTGAACTTCTTTCAATCTGATTGGTGTGAGCCTGACGATCCGGCGAGCATCTGGTCTCAAGCCTTTGGACTGAGATACCTGGAGTGTCCCTATACTCGAATGACACTTGAGGCCATCGAGCGTGATCATATTGTGAGCCATGTTTGAGGATAGATTGTGATCCCCTACCGGCACGGCTCTATTAGCAAGAGCAGGTCTTTCTGAGTTGGAGGCTCTGGGGGAGGCTCCAAGATCTCAGCAGCAGCTGTTTCTCTCTCCCGCTCACTATTTGCCTGATATGTGGTTCTCTCCAGCTCAGACATGTATGCATGTCTCGAGAGCATTATGGACATCCACCCATTGTGGGTCCTCATAGTGAGGTATGAGGAAATGACCTTTACGAGCGCCCCTCCGGCCATGTCAGATCTTCCCCCCCGGTAGTGAATCATTGATGGGAGTTCGAACTGTGCGACTGCCATAGCCGCAGTCGCCAACATTTGGAAGTTGTTCCTATTCAAGATTGCTGTATCGTCCTTGTTGTACAGTATTTTTACATACAATCTATCGTTCTCAGTGACTGAAGCTAGAAATGTGAGAGCCTGATTGTATGTATTTAGGTTCTCTCTAACTATGCGTATACGCAAGAACTCTGGGTATTTCGAAAAGATGTATTCGTCGATTAGGAGCAAGTGGTTCATCTCAGTTCCTCTAAGAAGCAAGAGAACATTCTTGAACAAGTTTACATTGTCGTGGTGGCCGCTCGCTATGTCGGAACATGTCAGAAATAATAGCTTTCTAAATAGAAAGCTCGCCGAGAGAGCCGCGTGGCAGGCAGACAGGATCCTCTGGGACGGGTATACTGTTTCGGTCCAGATACATTCCTCCTCTTGGATACCCAAACATCCCCTGAATGTCCGAATCCTATTAGTCATCCACCCGTCGTACCCTTGCGGGCTGACTTGCTTTCCTATTGTCAATAACAGGATTCCCATCATTAAGATTTGTTGCCTCCTGTTGTCAAAATACACGGCTCTCTCACTATGAGCAAACTTGTCCAAGAAAGACATGGATGCTGCTCCAACTGCCGCCACTAACTCTCTGGGGGTCTGGATATCATGAATCACGGGCTCCATGTCACTTTCTCTCAGTGCTGCTCTCAATGCTCCTCTAGCTGTGATCGCATCGAGCGGGACAATGTTAACCAAAAGGTTGAGAAACCCTCCATAGAGCTCCTCAACAGAAATGGCCTGGTCGTCCTCTGAATAGAAAGAGGAATAAGCTTTCGCCAGGTGAAGTCCTCTCAGTCTACGAGTGTTCATGATACTGCTCGGGGCATAAATGTGAACTTCTTTCAATCTGATTGGTGTGAGCCTGACGATCCGGCGAGCATCTGGTCTCAAGCCTTTGGACTGAGATACCCGGAGTGTCCCTATACTCGAATGACACTTGAGGCCATCGAGCGTGATCATATTGTGAGCCATGTTTGAGGATAGATTGTGATCCCCTACCGGCACGGCTCTATTAGCAAGAGCAGGTCTTTCTGAGTTGGAGGCTCTGGGGGAGGCTCCAAGATCTCAGCAGCAGCTGTTTCTCTCTCCCGCTCACTATTTGCCTGATATGTGGTTCTCTCCAGCTCAGACATGTATGCATGTCTCGAGAGCATTATGGACATCCACCCATTGTGGGTCCTCATAGTGAGGTATGAGGAAATGACCTTTACGAGCGCCCCTCCGGCCATGTCAGATCTTCCCCCCCGGTAGTGAATCATTGATGGGAGTTCGAACTGTGCGACTGCCATAGCCGCAGTCGCCAACATTTGGAAGGTGTTCCTATTCAAGATTGCTGTATCGTCCTTGTTGTACAGTATTTTTACATACAATCTATCGTTCTCAGTGACTGAAGCTAGAAATGTGAGAGCCTGATTGTATGTATTTAGGTTCTCTCTAACTATGCGTATACGCAAGAACTCTGGGTATTTCGAAAAGATGTATTCGTCGATTAGGAGCAAGTGGTTCATCTCAGTTCCTCTAAGAAGCAAGAGAACATTCTTGAACAAGTTTACATTGTCGTGGTGGCCGCTCGCTATGTCGGAACATGTCGGAAATAATAGCTTTCTAAATAGAAAGCTCGCCGAGAGAGCCGCGTGGCAGGCAGACAGGATCCTCTGGGACGGGTATACTGTTTCGGTCCAGATACATTCCTCCTCTTGGATACCCAAACATCCCCTGAATGTCCGAATCCTATTAGTCATCCACCCGTCGTACCCTTGCGGGCTGACTTGCTTTCCTATTGTCAATAACAGGATTCCCATCATTAAGATTTGTTGCCTCCTGTTGTCAAAATACACGGCTCTCTCACTATGAGCAAACTTGTCCAAGAAAGACATGGATGCTGCTCCAACTGCCGCCACTAACTCTCTGGGGGTCTGGATATCATGAATCACGGGCTCCATGTCACTTTCTCTCAGTGCTGCTCTCAATGCTCCTCTAGCTGTGATCGCATCGAGCGGGACCATGTTAACCAAAAGGTTGAGAAACCCTCCATAGAGCTCCTCAACAGAAATGGCCTGGTCGTCCTCTGAATAGAAAGAGGAATAAGCTTTCGCCAGGTGAAGTCCTCTCAGTCTACGAGTGTTCATGATACTGCTCGGGGCATAAATGTGAACTTCTTTCAATCTGATTGGTGTGAGCCTGACGATCCGGCGAGCATCTGGTCTCAAGCCTTTGGACTGAGATACCCGGAGTGTCCCTATACTCGAATGACACTTGAGGCCATCGAGCGTGATCATATTGTGAGCCATGTTTGAGGATAGATTGTGATCCCCTACCGGCACGGCTCTATTAGCAAGAGCAGGTCTTTCTGAGTTGGAGGCTCTGGGGGAGGCTCCAAGATCTCAGCAGCAGCTGTTTCTCTCTCCCGCTCACTATTTGCCTGATATGTGGTTCTCTCCAGCTCAGACATGTATGCATGTCTCGAGAGCATTATGGACATCCACCCATTGTGGGTCCTCATAGTGAGGTATGAGGAAATGACCTTTACGAGCGCCCCTCCGGCCATGTCAGATCTTCCCCCCCGGTAGTGAATCATTGATGGGAGTTCGAACTGTGCGACTGCCATAGCCGCAGTCGCCAACATTTGGAAGGTGTTCCTATTCAAGATTGCTGTATCGTCCTTGTTGTACAGTATTTTTACATACAATCTATCGTTCTCAGTGACTGAAGCTAGAAATGTGAGAGCCTGATTGTATGTATTTAGGTTCTCTCTAACTATGCGTATACGCAAGAACTCTGGGTATTTCGAAAAGATGTATTCGTCGATTAGGAGCAAGTGGTTCATCTCAGTTCCTCTAAGAAGCAAGAGAACATTCTTGAACAAGTTTACATTGTCGTGGTGGCCGCTCGCTATGTCGGAACATGTCAGAAATAATAGCTTTCTAAATAGAAAGCTCGCCGAGAGAGCCGCGTGGCAGGCAGACAGGATCCTCTGGGACGGGTATACTGTTTCGGTCCAGATACATTCCTCCTCTTGGATACCCAAACATCCCCTGAATGTCCGAATCCTATTAGTCATCCACCCGTCGTACCCTTGCGGGCTGACTTGCTTTCCTATTGTCAATAACAGGATTCCCATCATTAAGATTTGTTGCCTCCTGTTGTCAAAATACACGGCTCTCTCACTATGAGCAAACTTGTCCAAGAAAGACATGGATGCTGCTCCAACTGCCGCCACTAACTCTCTGGGGGTCTGGATATCATGAATCACGGGCTCCATGTCACTTTCTCTCAGTGCTGCTCTCAATGCTCCTCTAGCTGTGATCGCATCGAGCGGGACCATGTTAACCAAAAGGTTGAGAAACCCTCCATAGAGCTCCTCAACAGAAATGGCCTGGTCGTCCTCTGAATAGAAAGAGGAATAAGCTTTCGCCAGGTGAAGTCCTCTCAGTCTACGAGTGTTCATGATACTGCTCGGGACGTAAATGTGAACTTCTTTCAATCTGATTGGTGTGAGCCTGACGATCCGGCGAGCATCTGGTCTCAAGCCTTTGGACTGAGATACCCGGAGTGTCCCTATACTCGAATGACACTTGAGGCCATCGAGCGTGATCATATTGTGAGCCATGTTTGAGGATAGATTGTGATCCCCTACCGGCACGGCTCTATTAGCAAGAGCAGGTCTTTCTGAGTTGGAGGCTCTGGGGGAGGCTCCAAGATCTCAGCAGCAGCTGTTTCTCTCTCCCGCTCACTATTTGCCTGATATGTGGTTCTCTCCAGCTCAGACATGTATGCATGTCTCGAGAGCATTATGGACATCCACCCATTGTGGGTCCTCATAGTGAGGTATGAGGAAATGACCTTTACGAGCGCCCCTCCGGCCATGTCAGATCTTCCCCCCCGGTAGTGAATCATTGATGGGAGTTCGAACTGTGCGACTGCCATAGCCGCAGTCGCCAACATTTGGAAGTTGTTCCTATTCAAGATTGCTGTATCGTCCTTGTTGTACAGTATTTTTACATACAATCTATCGTTCTCAGTGACTGAAGCTAGAAATGTGAGAGCCTGATTGTATGTATTTAGGTTCTCTCTAACTATGCGTATACGCAAGAACTCTGGGTATTTCGAAAAGATGTATTCGTCGATTAGGAGCAAGTGGTTCATCTCAGTTCCTCTAAGAAGCAAGAGAACATTCTTGAACAAGTTTACATTGTCGTGGTGGCCGCTCGCTATGTCGGAACATGTCAGAAATAATAGCTTTCTAAATAAAAAGCTCGCCGAGAGAGCCGCGTGGCAGGCAGACAGGATCCTCTGGGACGGGTATACTGTTTCGGTCCAGATACATTCCTCCTCTTGGATACCCAAACATCCCCTGAATGTCCGAATCCTATTAGTCATCCACCCGTCGTACCCTTGCGGGCTGACTTGCTTTCCTATTGTCAATAACAGGATTCCCATCATTAAGATTTGTTGCCTCCTGTTGTCAAAATACACGGCTCTCTCACTATGAGCAAACTTGTCCAAGAAAGACATGGATGCTGCTCCAACTGCTGCCACTAACTCTCTGGGGGTCTGGATATCATGAATCACGGGCTCCATGTCACTTTCTCTCAGTGCTGCTCTCAATGCTCATCTAGCTGTGATCGCATCGAGCGGGACCATGTTAACCAAAAGGTTGAGAAACCCTCCATAGAGCTCCTCAACAGAAATGGCCTGGTCCTCTGAATAGAAAGAGGAATAAGCTTTCGCCAGGTGAAGTCCTCTCAGTCTACGAGTGGTCATGATACTGCTCGGGACGTAAATGTGAACTTCTTTCAATCTGATTGGTGTGAGCCTGACGATCCGGCGAGCATCTGGTCTCAAGCCTTTGGACTGAGATACCCGGAGTGTCCCTATACTCGAATGACACTTGAGGCCATCGAGCGTGATCATATTGTGAGCCATGTTTGAGGATAGATTGTGATCCCCTACCGGCACGGCTCTATTAGCAAGAGCAGGTCTTTCTGAGTTGGAGGCTCTGGGGGAGGCTCCAAGATCTCAGCAGCAGCTGTTTCTCTCTCCCGCTCACTATTTGCCTGATATGTGGTTCTCTCCAGCTCAGACATGTATGCATGTCTCGAGAGCATTATGGACATCCACCCATTGTGGGTCCTCATAGTGAGGTATGAGGAAATGACCTTTACGAGCGCCCCTCCGGCCATGTCAGATCTTCCCCCCCGGTAGTGAATCATTGATGGGAGTTCGAACTGTGCGACTGCCATAGCCGCAGTCGCCAACATTTGGAAGTTGTTCCTATTCAAGATTGCTGTATCGTCCTTGTTGTACAGTATTTTTACATACAATCTATCGTTCTCAGTGACTGAAGCTAGAAATGTGAGAGCCTGATTGTATGTATTTAGGTTCTCTCTAACTATGCGTATACGCAAGAACTCTGGGTATTTCGAAAAGATGTATTCGTCGATTAGGAGCAAGTGGTTCATCTCAGTTCCTCTAAGAAGCAAGAGAACATTCTTGAACAAGTTTACATTGTCGTGGTGGCCGCTCGCTATGTCGGAACATGTCAGAAATAATAGCTTTCTAAATAGAAAGCTCGCCGAGAGAGCCGCGTGGCAGGCAGACAGGATCCTCTGGGACGGGTATACTGTTTCGGTCCAGATACATTCCTCCTCTTGGATACCCAAACATCCCCTGAATGTCCGAATCCTATTAGTCATCCACCCGTCGTACCCTTGCGGGCTGACTTGCTTTCCTATTGTCAATAACAGGATTCCCATCATTAAGATTTGTTGCCTCCTGTTGTCAAAATACACGGCTCTCTCACTATGAGCAAACTTGTCCAAGAAAGACATGGATGCTGCTCCAACTGCCGCCACTAACTCTCTGGGGGTCTGGATATCATGAATCACGGGCTCCATGTCACTTTCTCTCAGTGCTGCTCTCAATGCTCCTCGATTAGCCTCGTTGCAGAAATATGAGACGTTAAGCCCAAATAATAATAATCTAGCTGTGATCGCATCGAGCGGGACCATGTTAACCAAAAGGTTGAGAAACCCTCCATAGAGCTCCTCAACAGAAATGGCCTGGTCGTCCTCTGAATAGAAAGAGGAATAAGCTTTCGCCAGGTGAAGTCCTCTCAGTCTACGAGTGTTCATGATACTGCTCGGGACGTAAATGTGAACTTCTTTCAATCTGATTGGTGTGAGCCTGACGATCCGGCGAGCATCTGGTCTCAAGCCTTTGGACTGAGATACCCGGAGTGTCCCTATACTCGAATGACACTTGAGGCCATCGAGCGTGATCATATTGTGAGCCATGTTTGAGGATAGATTGTGATCCCCTACCGGCACGGCTCTATTAGCAAGAGCAGGTCTTTCTGAGTTGGAGGCTCTGGGGGAGGCTCCAAGATCTCAGCAGCAGCTGTTTCTCTCTCCCGCTCACTATTTGCCTGATATGTGGTTCTCTCCAGCTCAGACATGTATGCATGTCTCGAGAGCATTATGGACATCCACCCATTGTGGGTCCTCATAGTGAGGTATGAGGAAATGACCTTTACGAGCGCCCCTCCGGCCATGTCAGATCTTCCCCCCCGGTAGTGAATCATTGATGGGAGTTCGAACTGTGCGACTGCCATAGCCGCAGTCGCCAACATTTGGAAGTTGTTCCTATTCAAGATTGCTGTATCGTCCTTGTTGTACAGTATTTTTACATACAATCTATCGTTCTCAGTGACTGAAGCTAGAAATGTGAGAGCCTGATTGTATGTATTTAGGTTCTCTCTAACTATGCGTATACGCAAGAACTCTGGGTATTTCGAAAAGATGTATTCGTCGATTAGGAGCAAGTGGTTCATCTCAGTTCCTCTAAGAAGCAAGAGAACATTCTTGAACAAGTTTACATTGTCGTGGTGGCCGCTCGCTATGTCGGAACATGTCAGAAATAATAGCTTTCTAAATAGAAAGCTCGCCGAGAGAGCCGCGTGGCAGGCAGACAGGATCCTCTGGGACGGGTATACTGTTTCGGTCCAGATACATTCCTCCTCTTGGATACCCAAACATCCCCTGAATGTCCGAATCCTATTAGTCATCCACCCGTCGTACCCTTGCGGGCTGACTTGCTTTCCTATTGTCAATAACAGGATTCCCATCATTAAGATTTGTTGCCTCCTGTTGTCAAAATACACGGCTCTCTCACTATGAGCAAACTTGTCCAAGAAAGACATTGATGCTGCTCCAACTGCCGCCACTAACTCTCTGGGGGTCTGGATATCATGAATCACGGGCTCCATGTCACTTTCTCTCAGTGCTGCTCTCAATGCTCCTCTAGCTGTGATCGCATCGAGCGGGACCATGTTAACCAAAAGGTTGAGAAACCCTCCATAGAGCTCCTCAACAGAAATGGCCTGGTCGTCCTCTGAATAGAAAGAGGAATAAGCTTTCGCCAGGTGAAGTCCTCTCAGTCTACGAGTGTTCATGATACTGCTCGGGACGTAAATGTGAACTTCTTTCAATCTGATTGGTGTGAGCCTGACGATCCGGCGAGCATCTGGTCTCAAGCCTTTGGACTGAGATACCCGGAGTGTCCCTATACTCGAATGACACTTGAGGCCATCGAGCGTGATCATATTGTGAGCCATGTTTGAGGATAGATTGTGATCCCCTACCGGCACGGCTCTATTAGCAAGAGCAGGTCTTTCTGAGTTGGAGGCTCTGGGGGAGGCTCCAAGATCTCAACAGCAGCTGTTTCTCTCTCCCGCTCACTATTTGCCTGATATGTGGTTCTCTCCAGCTCAGACATGTATGCATGTCTCGAGAGCATTATGGACATCCACCCATTGTGGGTCCTCATAGTGAGGTATGAGGAAATGACCTTTACGAGCGCCCCTCCGGCCATGTCAGATCTTCCCCCCCGGTAGTGAATCATTGATGGGAGTTCGAACTGTGCGACTGCCATAGCCGCAGTCGCCAACATTTGGAAGTTGTTCCTATTCAAGATTGCTGTATCGTCCTTGTTGTACAGTATTTTTACATACAATCTATCGTTCTCAGTGACTGAAGCTAGAAATGTGAGAGCCTGATTGTATGTATTTAGGTTCTCTCTAACTATGCGTATACGCAAGAACTCTGGGTATTTCGAAAAGATGTATTCGTCGATTAGGAGCAAGTGGTTCATCTCAGTTCCTCTAAGAAGCAAGAGAACATTCTTGAACAAGTTTACATTGTCGTGGTGGCCGCTCGCTATGTCGGAACATGTCAGAAATAATAGCTTTCTAAATAAAAAGCTCGCCGAGAGAGCCGCGTGGCAGGCAGACAGGATCCTCTGGGACGGGTATACTGTTTCGGTCCAGATACATTCCTCCTCTTGGATACCCAAACATCCCCTGAATGTCCGAATCCTATTAGTCATCCACCCGTCGTACCCTTGCGGGCTGACTTGCTTTCCTATTGTCAATAACAGGATTCCCATCATTAAGATTGTTGCCTCCTGTTGTCAAAATACACGGCTCTCTCACTATGAGCAAACTTGTCCAAGAAAGACATGGATGCTGCTCCAACTGCCGCCACTAACTCTCTGGGGGTCTGGATATCATGAATCACGGGCTCCATGTCACTTTCTCTCAGTGCTGCTCTCAATGCTCATCTAGCTGTGATCGCATCGAGCGGGACCATGTTAACCAAAAGGTTGAGAAACCCTCCATAGAGCTCCTCAACAGAAATGGCCTGGTCGTCCTCTGAATAGAAAGAGGAATAAGCTTTCGCCAGGTGAAGTCCTCTCAGTCTACGAGTGTTCATGATACTGCTCGGGACGTAAATGTGAACTTCTTTCAATCTGATTGGTGTGAGCCTGACGATCCGGCGAGCATCTGGTCTCAAGCCTTTGGACTAAGATACCCGGAGTGTCCCTATACTCGAATGACACTTGAGGCCATCGAGCGTGATCATATTGTGAGCCATGTTTGAGGATAGATTGTGATCCCCTACCGGCACGGCTCTATTAGCAAGAGCAGGTCTTTCTGAGTTGGAGGCTCTGGGGGAGGCTCCAAGATCTCAGCAGCAGCTGTTTCTCTCTCCCGCTCACTATTTGCCTGATATGTGGTTCTCTCCAGCTCAGACATGTATGCATGTCTCGAGAGCATTATGGACATCCACCCATTGTGGGTCCTCATAGTGAGGTATGAGGAAATGACCTTTACGAGCGCCCCTCCGGCCATGTCAGATCTTCCCCCCCGGTAGTGAATCATTGATGGGAGTTCGAACTGTGCGACTGCCATAGCCGCAGTCGCCAACATTTGGAAGTTGTTCCTATTCAAGATTGCTGTATCGTCCTTGTTGTACAGTATTTTTACATACAATCTATCGTTCTCAGTGACTGAAGCTAGAAATGTGAGAGCCTGATTGTATGTATTTAGGTTCTCTCTAACTATGCGTATACGCAAGAACTCTGGGTATTTCGAAAAGATGTATTCGTCGATTAGGAGCAAGTGGTTCATCTCAGTTCCTCTAAGAAGCAAGAGAACATTCTTGAACAAGTTTACATTGTCGTGGTGGCCGCTCGCTATGTCGGAACATGTCAGAAATAATAGCTTTCTAACCTGCCCATGGACTGCTACCTTATCGTGGTGGGCAGGTTTGTGTGCTTTAATGATCCCGAGAGCTATGCCGGCGGAAGCGTATGCTTCTGGTAGGGTCACCCTTGCCGGACTGGTCGAGGAGGAGAAGTCAGACGAAATGCAGTCCGCATCCAGTCGATGTGGGTTCCTCTCCGAGGTGACTGGCGGACACAAAGGGGGCTCTCAAGCATATTTTTTCCTTTTCACATATCACCATTCCATTTTCATATCTTTCTATTACATCCTCTCTTCCCCATGTATACTGGCCCCCTTTGTGCCCTAATCGCCCACCGCTGTGTTTGCCGTGCAGCGCGACCCGTGTCGGTGGAAAGGGGGATCCTGGCTGTTGAGGGAAGTGCTTCCCGCGGGTTGCATGGACCAACACGCAGCTTTGGCCTCTGCTTCATCTAGACGGGTGGTACAGTTTCAGCCCGAATTGTATCAATCGGCAAGTATCAACTCACGTTGCATATATTGGGTTAGCGCTCCAGCTATATCTCTTGCGTATCCCTGGCGTTGGAAGTTCCGCGTCCCAAATTGTGGCTCCATGGTGGGTGGGGAGCGCAGGAGATGAAACCGTTTCTTACTTTATGGAAAAAATATCAAACGCAAAAGGCATTAACTTAAAACGAAGAAAGGAGAGAGATACAGATGAAGAGGTGCAGGTGGCCGACACCCACAATGTGGAAATCGTCCCTCTGTACCTAGTGGTTAAACCGACAGAGAGGACGTTCAGTAAAATGAACCCTCTAATAATTGAAAAAAATTTGGAAGACTTACTAGGAGTCTTGCCATCAACCAAGAAGCTACGTGATGGATCATTGCTTGTCAACTGCGCCAACGAGAAACAGTCTAAAAAGCTGTTGGGTGTGTCAACTCTTTGCTCCCTTCCAGTCACCGTTGCGGGCCACCCGTCCTTGAACGTCTGCAAGGGGGTGATTTCGTGCTTTGATCTCCTGAACGTCAGTGATCAGGAGCTCAAAGACTATCTGAAACCTCACCGAGTTGTTGACGTTACACGAATCATGAGTAGGAAAACTGGCCAGCCCCTTCCCACTCCAGCCGTCATACTATCTTTTGCCTTGCCTGCTTTACCGGCAGACATAAAAATTGCCTATTACCATCTTAAACTACGACCATATATACCAAATCCGATGCGCTGTTTTCGGTGCCAGTTGTTTGGCCATTCACAGTCTCGTTTTAATAAGAACGAAGTATGTCCAAACTGTGGTTTGCCAGCACACGAGTCCCCATGTGTGGGGGAAATGTGCTGTGTAAACTGCAAAGGAAAGCACTCGGCTCGCTCTCGTCAATGCCCAATGTGGAAGCGAGAGCAGGCGATAATAGAACTATCGGTTATTTCGAAAATGTCGCCAGCGGAAGCTAGACGACAGATAGGAACGGCAACCCCCGTAACACCGGGACTTACTTTTTCATCCGCAGTCATGAGCAGTCCATGTTCTCAACGTGAGACTGAACTGCTTAATGATAATAGAGCTTTAAAAGCGTCTGTGCAAAATTTAACTGCTATTGTGGCACAACAAGCCACACAAATTCAAAACCTCACACAGCAATTGAGTGAGCTCATTTCCTTGTTGAGGAAGCCAACGCCTCCATTGGTTCCGTCAGTGGTGGTGGATGATGATGTGTCCCCGGTGGCTTCCATCATGTCCTCAACAACAACTCGAGCACCCCAAGAAATTCATACAAAACAAACTCCCTTGAAAACACCCTTAAACCCAATTAATTCAAAAACCGTTAAGAATAAAAATTCAATAAAAATCAACAGGGTTTCGACCCCTGTTGATCATCCATCAACATCGTCTGTCACCAACGACTTGGTGACAGACGAGTTGATGGATGAAAATCCTTTTATGCTCCTCCGGGAGCATACTAAAAACAATAAATTACATAAAACCTAACAGTTGTTGTTATGAAACACTGTCCCTCCAAACTCACATAAAGCACAAAATAATGGCAAAATTTATTTCATGGAACTGTCGTGGTTTCTATACAAACCGAGAACAACTCCAACTGTTACTCCGTGACAAACATCCCCTCGTTGTCTTTTTGCAAGAAACGTTCTTCAAACCTAGCGATCAACCAAAAATTAAAGGTTATTCGTTATATAGAAAGGATTTTACTGAGGGTGATCGTGCACGGGGTGGTGTTGCCATTTTGGTGCACGACTCTGTGTACGCCACCAGTATCAACGTTACGTCTCGACTTCAGGTCGTTGCTGTCTCAGCGTATACCCCAAATCCCACCACCTTTTGTTGTATTTACATTCCACCCTCATTTGCTGTTTCTAGGCACGATCTGGAGGCAGTTTTCAACCAACTTCAGGGCCCTATGATCTTGGCAGGTGATCTTAATGCTCACCATGTTGACTGGGGTTCATTGGTTTCTGATCCACGAGGTTGTATTGTCACGGATTTCATACAGCACAACGACATTTCCCTTTTAAACACGGGCCAGATGACCCATTTTACCTCCCATTCTGGTAATTTTTCTGCCATTGATCTTGTTATGTGTACGCCATTACTGTGGCTTGATCTTGAGCTCGATGTGTTGGATGATCTGCACGGAAGTGACCACTTTCCGATGCAAATTACATTATTAACTTACGTCTCACCGTACCACCCGGGGCAGGGTTGGCGATTGGCGCAGGCCGATTGGGGAAAGTTCCAGGAACTTAGTGAGGAAGCCTTGTTAAAGGTGGACTTTACTTGTTCTCGTGACCCCAACGTCCTTGTCAGTGAAGTCAGCAGATGTATGCTTGACGCAGCATCTGCCAGTATACCCGTGACTAGCTGCAAGCCACGTCGACATCCTGTC
Organism: Isoperla grammatica; assembly: GCA_945910005.1. Classification (NCBI taxonomy): domain Eukaryota; kingdom Metazoa; phylum Arthropoda; class Insecta; order Plecoptera; family Perlodidae; genus Isoperla; species Isoperla grammatica. Next base: position 17,095,432 of record OX246744.1, read on the forward strand.
CCGTGGTGGAACAAGCAATGCGAAGTTGCAATAAAAGCCAAAAAAGCGGCTTTCAAACGCTTTAACATCTATCCGACGGCATGTAATTTAGAAATACTTCGACGTAAAAGGGCTCAGGCCAGACATACTGTCAAGCACAGTAAAAGGCGTTCCTGGAGAGACTATGTGTCTTCGATCAACCATTGTACTTCTTCCACCACTGTGTGGAAGAAGATCAAGGCGATAGTGGGCCGTCAAGTGAATACCATCCCCGCCATTCGGGATAATGGGCAGCTTGTCACCACTCCATTGGATGTGGCATCGGTGCTAGGCACTCACTTTGCTTCTGTCAGTAGTAATTCCCGGTACGATGTGGATTTTCTCAATCGAAAGAAACGGTGTGAGTCGACGAAACTGAATTTTCGTTCGGAAAACATAGAACCGTATAATCGAGCCTTCACATTGTGGGAGCTCCGATCAGCCGTAAAGTGTCTCCGACCCACGTCTATGGGTGGGGACAGGCTGCACAACGACATGTTTGTTCACTTGACGGACTCGTCGCTAGAGGTGGTTTTATTGTTTTTTAATTTTTTATGGTTGTCTGACACTTTTCCTGATGAATGGCGTAGTGCCATTTTGATTCCGCTCCTTAAGCCTGGTAAAGACAAATCCATGCCGGTATCGTATCGACCCATCTCTTTAACTAGTTGCTTTTGTAAATTATTTGAGAAGATGATAAACAAACGTCTCATGTGGGTCCTTGAAACACGCGGATTGTTGGCGAACGTCCAGTGTGGCTTTCGTCAGCGTCGCAGTACCATCGACCACTTGGTGCGTTTGGAAACTTACATACAGGAAGGATTCGTGGCAAAACAACACGTCGTAGGTGTTCTCTTTGACATTGAAAAGGCTTACGACACCACTTGGCGTTATGCCATAATGCAACAACTTCACACGTGGGGCTTCCGAGGGCATATGCCCAAGTTCCTCGAGAATTTCTTAAAAGACAGGCATTTCAAAGTGCGGGTTAACAACGTGCTTTCCGCTCCCTTTGATTTGCAAACGGGTGTGCCGCAGGGTTCTGTCCTCTCGGTATCCTTGTTTGCAATAGGTATCAATAGCGTTATTGCATGCATACCAAAAGCATTAATGTCGTGTTTATTTGTTGATGACCTTGGGGTTTTTTACAGATCTGTGAATCTCTCGATTGCAGAACGACAAGTGCAAAAAGGTTTAAATAATATCAGTGAATGGGCTCGAGCTCGGGGTACTAGATTCTCTCCCGAAAAGACCCAGTGCATTCGCTTTTGTCGCCTTCGAGGACTTCATAATGATCCAAAACTGACCTTCAACGATGTTGAGCTTCAGTTCAGGCCCCATGTCCGTCTTCTCGGTATGGAGCTTGACGTGAAGCTCAACTGGCATCATCATATTGTCCAATTGAGAAAACGTTGCATGTTAGCCCTCAACATTTTAAAAGTTCTGAGCAACACTAAATGGGGTGCAGATCGCACCTGTCTGCTACGCGTGTATGGAGCGTTGATTAAATCCAAAATGGATTACGGTTGTTTTGTATACTCTTCCGCTCGTGATACGACTCTTAAATTGCTCGATACCGTCCATCATAGTGGCCTTCGCCTTGCGCTAGGCGCATTTCGAACAAGCCCCGTCGTAAGCCTCTATGCTGAAGCAGGAGAGTCCTCTTTGGCAGAACGACGAAACTACTTGATGGGCGCGTACGTTATGAAGATCAGAGCTATACCAAATCATCCATCACATCAGATTCTTTTTAACGACAGATTTGTCAGACATTTTGATAGTAAACCATTGGCTACATTACCAACGTGCTTGCGTGTTTTACATTTATTTACATTTTTAAAATTTGATATGCCAAATCTTTTCAACTCGGTTTTTGGTACTAATCCACCTTGGATTATACCGGAACCGGTTATGAGATTTGATCTTTGTCGTTTTGATAAATTTTCTACTTCGGATTTAAAATTCAAAATTCACTTTCTGGAAATTTGCCATGAACACCGTGGGTTTACCTTAGTGTTCACAGATGGCTCCAAAATTGACAACAAGGTAGGATGTAGCTTTTATTGCTCCGCCTTAACTGAACAATTCAGGTTACACGACATGTGTTCAGTTTTCACCGCAGAGTTGGTCGCCATTCGCGAAGCTCTGAAATATATATCACGTTCTCCAAAGGGTAAGTTTATAATTTGTTCGGATAGCATGAGTGGACTTCAAGCAATTTGTATCATGTATTCCGTCCATCACTTGGTCCAAGACATTCAGTTTTATCTGGAGAAACTCAATTCGAGGAATTATACTATCGAATTTTGCTGGGTACCTGGACACGTGGGAATCGAAGGAAACGAATTGGCCGATCAGGCAGCAAAGGCAGCCTGTCAACATCGCCATGTTGACTTCGATATCGCCCCTGTTCCAGATGTCAAGAGTGCGTTCAAACAAGTCATTTTAGATAAACGACAAGCTGCTTGGGACCAAGTGCAACTGAACAAGTTGCACAGTGTGATGCCTAAATTAATCAATAAAGTGCGGCCTCCATCTTCCCGTCTTTCTCGCCGGGAAGAGGTTGTGTTGGCACGGGCTCGCATTGGCCACACTCGTTTGACTCATGGCTATCTCCTCACTTGAGAAAAGGTTGTCCCTTAATGTGACACTTGTGACGTCACTCTGACTGTACGTCACATATTGTCAGAATGTACCAAACATGATGTGTTGAAAACACAATTAAAGCTTTCCCCGTTGTATGAAGAACTTTTGTCATACGAGAATTGTGATAAACTTTTAAAATTTCTTGTCCGCACACAGTTTTTCCAACAATTTTAAAAAATACATTACAACCACTTAAAAATATAAAATAATATAAATTAAATTCATATAAAATTCAAACATACTTACTACTTTCCTAGTAACTTAATTACTTAGCTTGCAAAACACCATCTTGGTGGCGCAAAATGACCTAACTGGTTGAAGCGCCCTTAAACCCAATAAATTCAATTCGAGGACTTCATAATGATCCAAAACTGACCTTCAACGATGTTGAGCTTCAGTTCAGGCCCCATGTCCGTCTTCTCGGTATGGAGCTTGACGTGAAGCTCAACTGGCATCATCATATTGTCCAATTGAGAAAACGTTGCATGTTAGCCCTCAACATTTTAAAAGTTCTGAGCAACACTAAATGGGGTGCAGATCGCACCTGTCTGCTACGCGTGTATGGAGCGTTGATTAAATCCAAAATGGATTACGGTTGTTTTGTATACTCTTCCGCTCGTGATACGACTCTTAAATTGCTCGATACCGTCCATCATAGTGGCCTTCGCCTTGCGCTAGGCGCATTTCGAACAAGCCCCGTCGTAAGCCTCTATGCTGAAGCAGGAGAGTCCTCTTTGGCAGAACGACGAAACTACTTGATGGGCGCGTACGTTATGAAGATCAGAGCTATACCAAATCATCCATCACATCAGATTCTTTTTAACGACAGATTTGTCAGACATTTTGATAGTAAACCATTGGCTACATTACCAACGGGCTTGCGTGTTTTACATTTATTTACATTTTTAGAATTTGATATGCCAAATCTTTTCAACTCGGTTTTTGGTACTAATCCACCTTGGATTATACCGGAACCGGTTATGAGATTTGATCTTTGTCGTTTTGATAAATTTTCTACTTCGGATTTAAAATTCAAAATTCACTTTCTGGAAATTTGCCATGAACACCGTGGGTTTACCTTGGTGTTCACAGATGGCTCCAAAATTGACAACAAGGTAGGATGTAGCTTTTATTGCTCCGCCTTAACTGAACAATTCAGGTTACACGACATGTGTTCAGTTTTCACCGCAGAGTTGGTCGCCATTCGCGAAGCTCTGAAATATATATCACGTTCTCCAAAGGGTAAGTTTTTAATTTGTTCGGATAGCATGAGTGGACTTCAAGCAATTTGTATCATGTATTCCGTCCATCACTTGGTCCAAGACATTCAGTTGTATCTGGAGAAACTCAATTCGAGGAATTATATTATCGAATTTTGCTGGGTACCTGGACACGTGGGAATCGATGGAAACGAATTGGCCGATCAGGCAGCAAAGGCAGCCTGTCAACATCGCCATGTTGACTTCGATATCGCCTCTGTTCCAGATGTCAAGAGTGCGTTCAAACAAGTCATTTTAGATAAACGACAAGCTGCTTGGGACCAAGTGCAACTGAACAAGTTGCACAGTGTGATGCCTAAATTAATCAATAAAGTGCGGCCTCCATCTTCCCGTCTTTCTCGCCGGGAAGAGGTTGTGTTGGCACGGGCTCGCATTGGCCACACTCGTTTGACTCATGGCTATCTCCTCACTAGAGAAAAGGTTGTCCCTAAATGTGACACTTGTGACGTCACTCTGACTGTACGTCACATATTGTCAGAATGTACCAAACATGATGTGTTGAAAACACAATTAAAGCTTTCCCCGTTGTATGAAGAACTTTTGTCATACGAGAATTGTGATAAACTTTTAAAATTTCTTGTCCGCACACAGTTTTTCCAACAATTTTAAAAAATACATTACAACCACTTAAAAATATAAAATAATATAAATTAAATTCATATAAAATTCAAACATACTTACTACTTTCCTAGTAACTTAATTACTTAGCTTGCAAAACACCATCTTGGTGGCGCAAAATGACCTAACTGGTTAAAGCGCCCTTAAACCCAATAAATTCAATAAATTCAAATAGCTTTCTAAATAGAAAGCTCGCCGAGAGAGCCGCGTGGCAGGCAGACAGGATCCTCTGGGACGGGTATACTGTTTCGGTCCAGATACATTCCTCCTCTTGGATACCCAAACATCCCCTGAATGTCCGAATCCTATTAGTCATCCACCCGTCGTACCCTTGCGGGCTGACTTGCTTTCCTATTGTCAATAACAGGATTCCCATCATTAAGATTTGTTGCCTCCTGTTGTCAAAATACACGGCTCTCTCACTATGAGCAAACTTGTCCAAGAAAGACATGGATGCTGCTCCAACTGCCGCCACTAACTCTCTGGGGGTCTGGATATCATGAATCACGGGCTCCATGTCACTTTCTCTCAGTGCTGCTCTCAATGCTCCTCTAGCTGTGATCGCATCGAGCGGGACCATGTTAACCAAAAGGTTGAGAAACCCTCCATAGAGCTCCTCAACAGAAATGGCCTGGTCGTCCTCTGAATAGAAAGAGGAATAAGCTTTCGCCAGGTGAAGTCCTCTCAGTCTACGAGTGTTCATGATACTGCTCGGGACGTAAATGTGAACTTCTTTCAATCTGATTGGTGTGAGCCTGACGATCCGGCGAGCATCTGGTCTCAAGCCTTTGGACTGAGATACCCGGAGTGTCCCTATACTCGAATGACACTTGAGGCCATCGAGCGTGATCATATTGTGAGCCATGTTTGAGGATAGATTGTGATCCCCTACCGGCACGGCTCTATTAGCAAGAGCAGGTCTTTCTGAGTTGGAGGCTCTGGGGGAGGCTCCAAGATCTCAGCAGCAGCTGTTTCTCTCTCCCGCTCACTATTTGCCTGATATGTGGTTCTCTCCAGCTCAGACATGTATGCATGTCTCGAGAGCATTATGGACATCCACCCATTGTGGGTCCTCATAGTGAGGTATGAGGAAATGACCTTTACGAGCGCCCCTCCGGCCATGTCAGATCTTCCCCCCCGGTAGTGAATCATTGATGGGAGTTCGAACTGTGCGACTGCCATAGCCGCAGTCGCCAACATTTGGAAGTTGTTCCTATTCAAGATTGCTGTATCGTCCTTGTTGTACAGTATTTTTACATACAATCTATCGTTCTCAGTGACTGAAGCTAGAAATGTGAGAGCCTGATTGTATGTATTTAGGTTCTCTCTAACTATGCGTATACGCAAGAACTCTGGGTATTTCGAAAAGATGTATTCGTCGATTAGGAGCAAGTGGTTCATCTCAGTTCCTCTAAGAAGCAAGAGAACATTCTTGAACAAGTTTACATTGTCGTGGTGGCCGCTCGCTATGTCGGAACATGTCAGAAATAATAGCTTTCTAAATAGAAAGCTCGCCGAGAGAGCCGCGTGGCAGGCAGACAGGATCCTCTGGGACGGGTATACTGTTTCGGTCCAGATACATTCCTCCTCTTGGATACCCAAACATCCCCTGAATGTCCGAATCCTATTAGTCATCCACCCGTCGTACCCTTGCGGGCTGACTTGCTTTCCTATTGTCAATAACAGGATTCCCATCATTAAGATTTGTTGCCTCCTGTTGTCAAAATACACGGCTCTCTCACTATGAGCAAACTTGTCCAAGAAAGACATGGATGCTGCTCCAACTGCCGCCACTAACTCTCTGGGGGTCTGGATATCATGAATCACGGGCTCCATGTCACTTTCTCTCAGTGCTGCTCTCAATGCTCATCTAGCTGTGATCGCATCGAGCGGGACCATGTTAACCAAAAGGTTGAGAAACCCTCCATAGAGCTCCTCAACAGAAATGGCCTGGTCGTCCTCTGAATAGAAAGAGGAATAAGCTTTCGCCAGGTGAAGTCCTCTCAGTCTACGAGTGTTCATGATACTGCTCGGGACGTAAATGTGAACTTCTTTCAATCTGATTGGTGTGAGCCTGACGATCCGGCGAGCATCTGGTCTCAAGCCTTTGGACTGAGATACCTGGAGTGTCCCTATACTCGAATGACACTTGAGGCCATCGAGCGTGATCATATTGTGAGCCATGTTTGAGGATAGATTGTGATCCCCTACCGGCACGGCTCTATTAGCAAGAGCAGGTCTTTCTGAGTTGGAGGCTCTGGGGGAGGCTCCAAGATCTCAGCAGCAGCTGTTTCTCTCTCCCGCTCACTATTTGCCTGATATGTGGTTCTCTCCAGCTCAGACATGTATGCATGTCTCGAGAGCATTATGGACATCCACCCATTGTGGGTCCTCATAGTGAGGTATGAGGAAATGACCTTTACGAGCGCCCCTCCGGCCATGTCAGATCTTCCCCCCCGGTAGTGAATCATTGATGGGAGTTCGAACTGTGCGACTGCCATAGCCGCAGTCGCCAACATTTGGAAGTTGTTCCTATTCAAGATTGCTGTATCGTCCTTGTTGTACAGTATTTTTACATACAATCTATCGTTCTCAGTGACTGAAGCTAGAAATGTGAGAGCCTGATTGTATGTATTTAGGTTCTCTCTAACTATGCGTATACGCAAGAACTCTGGGTATTTCGAAAAGATGTATTCGTCGATTAGGAGCAAGTGGTTCATCTCAGTTCCTCTAAGAAGCAAGAGAACATTCTTGAACAAGTTTACATTGTCGTGGTGGCCGCTCGCTATGTCGGAACATGTCAGAAATAATAGCTTTTTAAATAGAAAGCTCGCCGAGAGAGCCGCGTGGCAGGCAGACAGGATCCTCTGGGACGGGTATACTGTTTCGGTCCAGATACATTCCTCCTCTTGGATACCCAAACATCCCCTGATTGTCCGAATCCTATTAGTCATCCACCCGTCGTACCCTTGCGGGCTGACTTGCTTTCCTATTGTCAATAACAGGATTCCCATCATTAAGATTTGTTGCCTCCTGTTGTCAAAATACACGGCTCTCTCACTATGAGCAAACTTGTCCAAGAAAGACATGGATGCTGCTCCAACTGCCGCCACTAACTCTCTGGGGGTCTGGATATCATGAATCACGGGCTCCATGTCACTTTCTCTCAGTGCTGCTCTCAATGCTCCTCGATTAGCCTCGTTGCAGAAATATGAGACGTTAAGCCCAAATAATAATAATCGAGCTGTGATCGCATCGAGCGGGACCATGTTAACCAAAAGGTTGAGAAACCCTCCATAGAGCTCCTCAACAGAAATGGCCTGGTCGTCCTCTGAATAGAAAGAGGAATAAGCTTTCGCCAGGTGAAGTCCTCTCAGTCTACGAGTGTTCATGATACTGCTCGGGACGTAAATGTGAACTTCTTTCAATCTGATTGGTGTGAGCCTGACGATCCGGCGAGCATCTGGTCTCAAGCCTTTGGACTGAGATACCCGGAGTGTCCCTATACTCGAATGACACTTGAGGCCATCGAGCGTGATCATATTGTGAGCCATGTTTGAGGATAGATTGTGATCCCCTACCGGCACGGCTCTATTAGCAAGAGCAGGTCTTTCTGAGTTGGAGGCTCTGGGGGAGGCTCCAAGATCTCAGCAGCAGCTGTTTCTCTCTCCCGCTCACTATTTGCCTGATATGTGGTTCTCTCCAGCTCAGACATGTATGCATGTCTCGAGAGCATTATGGACATCCACCCATTGTGGGTCCTCATAGTGAGGTATGAGGAAATGACCTTTACGAGCGCCCCTCCGGCCATGTCAGATCTTCCCCCCCGGTAGTGAATCATTGATGGGAGTTCGAACTGTGCGACTGCCATAGCCGCAGTCGCCAACATTTGGAAGTTGTTCCTATTCAAGATTGCTGTATCGTCCTTGTTGTACAGTATTTTTACATACAATCTATCGTTCTCAGTGACTGAAGCTAGAAATGTGAGAGCCTGATTGTATGTATTTAGGTTCTCTCTAACTATGCGTATACGCAAGAACTCTGGGTATTTCGAAAAGATGTATTCGTCGATTAGGAGCAAGTGGTTCATCTCAGTTCCTCTAAGAAGCAAGAGAACATTCTTGAACAAGTTTACATTGTCGTGGTGGCCGCTCGCTATGTCGGAACATGTCAGAAATAATAGCTTTCTAAATAGAAAGCTCGCCGAGAGAGCCGCGTGGCAGGCAGACAGGATCCTCTGGGACGGGTATACTGTTTCGGTCCAGATACATTCCTCCTCTTGGATACCCAAACATCCCCTGAATGTCCGAATCCTATTAGTCATCCACCCGTCGTACCCTTGCGGGCTGACTTGCTTTCCTATTGTCAATAACAGGATTCCCATCATTAAGATTTGTTGCCTCCTGTTGTCAAAATACACGGCTCTCTCACTATGAGCAAACTTGTCCAAGAAAGACATGGATGCTGCTCCAACTGCCGCCACTAACTCTCTGGGGGTCTGGATATCATGAATCACGGGCTCCATGTCACTTTCTCTCAGTGCTGCTCTCAATGCTCCTCGATTAGCCTCGTTGCAGAAATATGAGACGTTAAGCCCAAATAATAATAATCTAGCTGTGATCGCATCGAGCGGGACCATGTTAACCAAAAGGTTGAGAAGCCCTCCATAGAGCTCCTCAACAGAAATGGCCTGGTCGTCCTCTGAATAGAAAGAGGAATAAGCTTTCGCCAGGTGAAGTCCTCTCAGTCTACGAGTGTTCATGATACTGCTCGGGACGTAAATGTGAACTTCTTTCAATCTGATTGGTGTGAGCCTGACGATCCGGCGAGCATCTGGTCTCAAGCCTTTGGACTGAGATACCCGGAGTGTCCCTATACTCGAATGACACTTGAGGCCATCGAGCGTGATCATATTGTGAGCCATGTTTGAGGATAGATTGTGATCCCCTACCGGCACGGCTCTATTAGCAAGAGCAGGTCTTTCTGAGTTGGAGGCTCTGGGGGAGGCTCCAAGATCTCAGCAGCAGCTGTTTCTCTCTCCCGCTCACTATTTGCCTGATATGTGGTTCTCTCCAGCTCAGACATGTATGCATGTCTCGAGAGCATTATGGACATCCACCCATTGTGGGTCCTCATAGTGAGGTATGAGGAAATGACCTTTACGAGCGCCCCTCCGGCCATGTCAGATCTTCCCCCCCGGTAGTGAATCATTGATGGGAGTTCGAACTGTGCGACTGCCATAGCCGCAGTCGCCAACATTTGGAAGTTGTTCCTATTCAAGATTGCTGTATCGTCCTTGTTGTACAGTATTTTTACATACAATCTATCGTTCTCAGTGACTGAAGCTAGAAATGTGAGAGCCTGATTGTATGTATTTAGGTTCTCTCTAACTATGCGTATACGCAAGAACTCTGGGTATTTCGAAAAGATGTATTCGTCGATTAGGAGCAAGTGGTTCATCTCAGTTCCTCTAAGAAGCAAGAGAACATTCTTGAACAAGTTTACATTGTCGTGGTGGCCGCTCGCTATGTCGGAACATGTCAGAAATAATAGCTTTCTAAATAGAAAGCTCGCCGAGAGAGCCGCGTGGCAGGCAGACAGGATCCTCTGGGACGGGTATACTGTTTCGGTCCAGATCCATTCCTCCTCTTGGATACCCAAACATCCCCTGAATGTCCGAATCCTATTAGTCATCCACCCGTCGTACCCTTGCGGGCTGACTTGCTTTCCTATTGTCAATAACAGGATTCCCATCATTAAGATTGGTTGCCTCCTGTTGTCAAAATACACGGCTCTCTCACTATGAGCAAACTTGTCCAAGAAAGACATGGATGCTGCTCCAACTGCCGCCACTAACTCTCTGGGGGTCTGGATATCATGAATCACGGGCTCCATGTCACTTTCTCTCAGTGCTGCTCTCAATGCTCCTCTAGCTGTGATCGCATCGAGCGGGACCATGTTAACCAAAAGGTTGAGAAACCCTCCATAGAGCTCCTCAACAGAAATGGCCTGGTCGTCCTCTGAATAGAAAGAGGAATAAGCTTTCGCCAGGTGAAGTCCTCTCAGTCTACGAGTGTTCATGATACTGCTCGGGACGTAAATGTGAACTTCTTTCAATCTGATTGGTGTGAGCCTGACGATCCGGCGAGCATCTGGTCTCAAGCCTTTGGACTGAGATACCCGGAGTGTCCCTATACTCGAATGACACTTGAGGCCATCGAGCGTGATCATATTGTGAGCCATGTTTGAGGATAGATTGTGATCCCCTACCGGCACGGCTCTATTAGCAAGAGCAGGTCTTTCTGAGTTGGAGGCTCTGGGGGAGGCTCCAAGATCTCAGCAGCAGCTGTTTCTCTCTCCCGCTCACTATTTGCCTGATATGTGGTTCTCTCCAGCTCAGACATGTATGCATGTCTCGAGAGCATTATGGACATCCACCCATTGTGGGTCCTCATAGTGAGGTATGAGGAAATGACCTTTACGAGCGCCCCTCCGGCCATGTCAGATCTTCCCCCCCGGTAGTGAATCATTGATGGGAGTTCGAACTGTGCGACTGCCATAGCCGCAGTCGCCAACATTTGGAAGTTGTTCCTATTCAAGATTGCTGTATCGTCCTTGTTGTACAGTATTTTTACATACAATCTATCGTTCTCAGTGACTGAAGCTAGAAATGTGAGAGCCTGATTGTATGTATTTAGGTTCTCTCTAACTATGCGTATACGCAAGAACTCTGGGTATTTCGAAAAGATGTATTCGTCGATTAGGAGCAAGTGGTTCATCTCAGTTCCTCTAAGAAGCAAGAGAACATTCTTGAACAAGTTTACATTGTCGTGGTGGCCGCTCGCTATGTCGGAACATGTCAGAAATAATAGCTTTCTAAATAGAAAGCTCGCCGAGAGAGCCGCGTGGCAGGCAGACAGGATCCTCTGGGACGGGTATACTGTTTCGGTCCAGATACATTCCTCCTCTTGGATACCCAAACATCCCCTGAATGTCCGAATCCTATTAGTCATCCACCCGTCGTACCCTTGCGGGCTGACTTGCTTTCCTATTGTCAATAACAGGATTCCCATCATTAAGATTTGTTGCCTCCTGTTGTCAAAATACACGGCTCTCTCACTATGAGCAAACTTGTCCAAGAAAGACATTGATGCTGCTCCAACTGCCGCCACTAACTCTCTGGGGGTCTGGATATCATGAATCACGGGCTCCATGTCACTTTCTCTCAGTGCTGCTCTCAATGCTCCTCTAGCTGTGATCGCATCGAGCGGGACCATGTTAACCAAAAGGTTGAGAAACCCTCCATAGAGCTCCTCAACAGAAATGGCCTGGTCGTCCTCTGAATAGAAAGAGGAATAAGCTTTCGCCAGGTGAAGTCCTCTCAGTCTACGAGTGTTCATGATACTGCTCGGGACGTAAATGTGAACTTCTTTCAATCTGATTGGTGTGAGCCTGACGATCCGGCGAGCATCTGGTCTCAAGCCTTTGGACTGAGATACCCGGAGTGTCCCTATACTCGAATGACACTTGAGGCCATCGAGCGTGATCATATTGTGAGCCATGTTTGAGGATAGATTGTGATCCCCTACCGGCACGGCTCTATTAGCAAGAGCAGGTCTTTCTGAGTTGGAGGCTCTGGGGGAGGCTCCAAGATCTCAACAGCAGCTGTTTCTCTCTCCCGCTCACTATTTGCCTGATATGTGGTTCTCTCCAGCTCAGACATGTATGCATGTCTCGAGAGCATTATGGACATCCACCCATTGTGGGTCCTCATAGTGAGGTATGAGGAAATGACCTTTACGAGCGCCCCTCCGGCCATGTCAGATCTTCCCCCCCGGTAGTGAATCATTGATGGGAGTTCGAACTGTGCGACTGCCATAGCCGCAGTCGCCAACATTTGGAAGTTGTTCCTATTCAAGATTGCTGTATCGTCCTTGTTGTACAGTATTTTTACATACAATCTATCGTTCTCAGTGACTGAAGCTAGAAATGTGAGAGCCTGATTGTATGTATTTAGGTTCTCTCTAACTATGCGTATACGCAAGAACTCTGGGTATTTCGAAAAGATGTATTCGTCGATTAGGAGCAAGTGGTTCATCTCAGTTCCTCTAAGAAGCAAGAGAACATTCTTGAACAAGTTTACATTGTCGTGGTGGCCGCTCGCTATGTCGGAACATGTCAGAAATAATAGCTTTCTAAATAAAAAGCTCGCCGAGAGAGCCGCGTGGCAGGCAGACAGGATCCTCTGGGACGGGTATACTGTTTCGGTCCAGATACATTCCTCCTCTTGGATACCCAAACATCCCCTGAATGTCCGAATCCTATTAGTCATCCACCCGTCGTACCCTTGCGGGCTGACTTGCTTTCCTATTGTCAATAACAGGATTCCCATCATTAAGATTGTTGCCTCCTGTTGTCAAAATACACGGCTCTCTCACTATGAGCAAACTTGTCCAAGAAAGACATGGATGCTGCTCCAACTGCCGCCACTAACTCTCTGGGGGTCTGGATATCATGAATCACGGGCTCCATGTCACTTTCTCTCAGTGCTGCTCTCAATGCTCATCTAGCTGTGATCGCATCGAGCGGGACCATGTTAACCAAAAGGTTGAGAAACCCTCCATAGAGCTCCTCAACAGAAATGGCCTGGTCGTCCTCTGAATAGAAAGAGGAATAAGCTTTCGCCAGGTGAAGTCCTCTCAGTCTACGAGTGTTCATGATACTGCTCGGGACGTAAATGTGAACTTCTTTCAATCTGATTGGTGTGAGCCTGACGATCCGGCGAGCATCTGGTCTCAAGCCTTTGGACTAAGATACCCGGAGTGTCCCTATACTCGAATGACACTTGAGGCCATCGAGCGTGATCATATTGTGAGCCATGTTTGAGGATAGATTGTGATCCCCTACCGGCACGGCTCTATTAGCAAGAGCAGGTCTTTCTGAGTTGGAGGCTCTGGGGGAGGCTCCAAGATCTCAGCAGCAGCTGTTTCTCTCTCCCGCTCACTATTTGCCTGATATGTGGTTCTCTCCAGCTCAGACATGTATGCATGTCTCGAGAGCATTATGGACATCCACCCATTGTGGGTCCTCATAGTGAGGTATGAGGAAATGACCTTTACGAGCGCCCCTCCGGCCATGTCAGATCTTCCCCCCCGGTAGTGAATCATTGATGGGAGTTCGAACTGTGCGACTGCCATAGCCGCAGTCGCCAACATTTGGAAGTTGTTCCTATTCAAGATTGCTGTATCGTCCTTGTTGTACAGTATTTTTACATACAATCTATCGTTCTCAGTGACTGAAGCTAGAAATGTGAGAGCCTGATTGTATGTATTTAGGTTCTCTCTAACTATGCGTATACGCAAGAACTCTGGGTATTTCGAAAAGATGTATTCGTCGATTAGGAGCAAGTGGTTCATCTCAGTTCCTCTAAGAAGCAAGAGAACATTCTTGAACAAGTTTACATTGTCGTGGTGGCCGCTCGCTATGTCGGAACATGTCAGAAATAATAGCTTTCTAACCTGCCCATGGACTGCTACCTTATCGTGGTGGGCAGGTTTGTGTGCTTTAATGATCCCGAGAGCTATGCCGGCGGAAGCGTATGCTTCTGGTAGGGTCACCCTTGCCGGACTGGTCGAGGAGGAGAAGTCAGACGAAATGCAGTCCGCATCCAGTCGATGTGGGTTCCTCTCCGAGGTGACTGGCGGACACAAAGGGGGCTCTCAAGCATATTTTTTCCTTTTCACATATCACCATTCCATTTTCATATCTTTCTATTACATCCTCTCTTCCCCATGTATACTGGCCCCCTTTGTGCCCTAATCGCCCACCGCTGTGTTTGCCGTGCAGCGCGACCCGTGTCGGTGGAAAGGGGGATCCTGGCTGTTGAGGGAAGTGCTTCCCGCGGGTTGCATGGACCAACACGCAGCTTTGGCCTCTGCTTCATCTAGACGGGTGGTACAGTTTCAGCCCGAATTGTATCAATCGGCAAGTATCAACTCACGTTGCATATATTGGGTTAGCGCTCCAGCTATATCTCTTGCGTATCCCTGGCGTTGGAAGTTCCGCGTCCCAAATTGTGGCTCCATGGTGGGTGGGGAGCGCAGGAGATGAAACCGTTTCTTACTTTATGGAAAAAATATCAAACGCAAAAGGCATTAACTTAAAACGAAGAAAGGAGAGAGATACAGATGAAGAGGTGCAGGTGGCCGACACCCACAATGTGGAAATCGTCCCTCTGTACCTAGTGGTTAAACCGACAGAGAGGACGTTCAGTAAAATGAACCCTCTAATAATTGAAAAAAATTTGGAAGACTTACTAGGAGTCTTGCCATCAACCAAGAAGCTACGTGATGGATCATTGCTTGTCAACTGCGCCAACGAGAAACAGTCTAAAAAGCTGTTGGGTGTGTCAACTCTTTGCTCCCTTCCAGTCACCGTTGCGGGCCACCCGTCCTTGAACGTCTGCAAGGGGGTGATTTCGTGCTTTGATCTCCTGAACGTCAGTGATCAGGAGCTCAAAGACTATCTGAAACCTCACCGAGTTGTTGACGTTACACGAATCATGAGTAGGAAAACTGGCCAGCCCCTTCCCACTCCAGCCGTCATACTATCTTTTGCCTTGCCTGCTTTACCGGCAGACATAAAAATTGCCTATTACCATCTTAAACTACGACCATATATACCAAATCCGATGCGCTGTTTTCGGTGCCAGTTGTTTGGCCATTCACAGTCTCGTTTTAATAAGAACGAAGTATGTCCAAACTGTGGTTTGCCAGCACACGAGTCCCCATGTGTGGGGGAAATGTGCTGTGTAAACTGCAAAGGAAAGCACTCGGCTCGCTCTCGTCAATGCCCAATGTGGAAGCGAGAGCAGGCGATAATAGAACTATCGGTTATTTCGAAAATGTCGCCAGCGGAAGCTAGACGACAGATAGGAACGGCAACCCCCGTAACACCGGGACTTACTTTTTCATCCGCAGTCATGAGCAGTCCATGTTCTCAACGTGAGACTGAACTGCTTAATGATAATAGAGCTTTAAAAGCGTCTGTGCAAAATTTAACTGCTATTGTGGCACAACAAGCCACACAAATTCAAAACCTCACACAGCAATTGAGTGAGCTCATTTCCTTGTTGAGGAAGCCAACGCCTCCATTGGTTCCGTCAGTGGTGGTGGATGATGATGTGTCCCCGGTGGCTTCCATCATGTCCTCAACAACAACTCGAGCACCCCAAGAAATTCATACAAAACAAACTCCCTTGAAAACACCCTTAAACCCAATTAATTCAAAAACCGTTAAGAATAAAAATTCAATAAAAATCAACAGGGTTTCGACCCCTGTTGATCATCCATCAACATCGTCTGTCACCAACGACTTGGTGACAGACGAGTTGATGGATGAAAATCCTTTTATGCTCCTCCGGGAGCATACTAAAAACAATAAATTACATAAAACCTAACAGTTGTTGTTATGAAACACTGTCCCTCCAAACTCACATAAAGCACAAAATAATGGCAAAATTTATTTCATGGAACTGTCGTGGTTTCTATACAAACCGAGAACAACTCCAACTGTTACTCCGTGACAAACATCCCCTCGTTGTCTTTTTGCAAGAAACGTTCTTCAAACCTAGCGATCAACCAAAAATTAAAGGTTATTCGTTATATAGAAAGGATTTTACTGAGGGTGATCGTGCACGGGGTGGTGTTGCCATTTTGGTGCACGACTCTGTGTACGCCACCAGTATCAACGTTACGTCTCGACTTCAGGTCGTTGCTGTCTCAGCGTATACCCCAAATCCCACCACCTTTTGTTGTATTTACATTCCACCCTCATTTGCTGTTTCTAGGCACGATCTGGAGGCAGTTTTCAACCAACTTCAGGGCCCTATGATCTTGGCAGGTGATCTTAATGCTCACCATGTTGACTGGGGTTCATTGGTTTCTGATCCACGAGGTTGTATTGTCACGGATTTCATACAGCACAACGACATTTCCCTTTTAAACACGGGCCAGATGACCCATTTTACCTCCCATTCTGGTAATTTTTCTGCCATTGATCTTGTTATGTGTACGCCATTACTGTGGCTTGATCTTGAGCTCGATGTGTTGGATGATCTGCACGGAAGTGACCACTTTCCGATGCAAATTACATTATTAACTTACGTCTCACCGTACCACCCGGGGCAGGGTTGGCGATTGGCGCAGGCCGATTGGGGAAAGTTCCAGGAACTTAGTGAGGAAGCCTTGTTAAAGGTGGACTTTACTTGTTCTCGTGACCCCAACGTCCTTGTCAGTGAAGTCAGCAGATGTATGCTTGACGCAGCATCTGCCAGTATACCCGTGACTAGCTGCAAGCCACGTCGACATCCTGTCCCGTGGTGGAACAAGCAATGCGAAGTTGCAATAAAAGCCAAAAAAGCGGCTTTCAAACGCTTTAACATCTATCCGACGGCATGTAATTTAGAAATACTTCGACGTAAAAGGGCTCAGGCCAGACATACTGTCAAGCACAGTAAAAGGCGTTCCTGGAGAGACTATGTGTCTTCGATCAACCATTGTACTTCTTCCACCACTGTGTGGAAGAAGATCAAGGCGATAGTGGGCCGTCAAGTGAATACCATCCCCGCCATTCGGGATAATGGGCAGCTTGTCACCACTCCATTGGATGTGGCATCGGTGCTAGGCACTCACTTTGCTTCTGTCAGTAGTAATTCCCGGTACGATGTGGATTTTCTCAATCGAAAGAAACGGTGTGAGTCGACGAAACTGAATTTTCGTTCGGAAAACATAGAACCGTATAATCGAGCCTTCACATTGTGGGAGCTCCGATCAGCCGTAAAGTGTCTCCGACCCACGTCTATGGGTGGGGACAGGCTGCACAACGACATGTTTGTTCACTTGACGGACTCGTCGCTAGAGGTGGTTTTATTGTTTTTTAATTTTTTATGGTTGTCTGACACTTTTCCTGATGAATGGCGTAGTGCCATTTTGATTCCGCTCCTTAAGCCTGGTAAAGACAAATCCATGCCGGTATCGTATCGACCCATCTCTTTAACTAGTTGCTTTTGTAAATTATTTGAGAAGATGATAAACAAACGTCTCATGTGGGTCCTTGAAACACGCGGATTGTTGGCGAACGTCCAGTGTGGCTTTCGTCAGCGTCGCAGTACCATCGACCACTTGGTGCGTTTGGAAACTTACATACAGGAAGGATTCGTGGCAAAACAACACGTCGTAGGTGTTCTCTTTGACATTGAAAAGGCTTACGACACCACTTGGCGTTATGCCATAATGCAACAACTTCACACGTGGGGCTTCCGAGGGCATATGCCCAAG
The DNA here is from genome assembly GCA_945910005.1 of Isoperla grammatica. Lineage (NCBI taxonomy): Eukaryota > Metazoa > Arthropoda > Insecta > Plecoptera > Perlodidae > Isoperla > Isoperla grammatica. The sequence goes on from OX246744.1 coordinate 17,113,331, forward strand.
TTCCTCGAGAATTTCTTAAAAGACAGGCATTTCAAAGTGCGGGTTAACAACGTGCTTTCCGCTCCCTTTGATTTGCAAACGGGTGTGCCGCAGGGTTCTGTCCTCTCGGTATCCTTGTTTGCAATAGGTATCAATAGCGTTATTGCATGCATACCAAAAGCATTAATGTCGTGTTTATTTGTTGATGACCTTGGGGTTTTTTACAGATCTGTGAATCTCTCGATTGCAGAACGACAAGTGCAAAAAGGTTTAAATAATATCAGTGAATGGGCTCGAGCTCGGGGTACTAGATTCTCTCCCGAAAAGACCCAGTGCATTCGCTTTTGTCGCCTTCGAGGACTTCATAATGATCCAAAACTGACCTTCAACGATGTTGAGCTTCAGTTCAGGCCCCATGTCCGTCTTCTCGGTATGGAGCTTGACGTGAAGCTCAACTGGCATCATCATATTGTCCAATTGAGAAAACGTTGCATGTTAGCCCTCAACATTTTAAAAGTTCTGAGCAACACTAAATGGGGTGCAGATCGCACCTGTCTGCTACGCGTGTATGGAGCGTTGATTAAATCCAAAATGGATTACGGTTGTTTTGTATACTCTTCCGCTCGTGATACGACTCTTAAATTGCTCGATACCGTCCATCATAGTGGCCTTCGCCTTGCGCTAGGCGCATTTCGAACAAGCCCCGTCGTAAGCCTCTATGCTGAAGCAGGAGAGTCCTCTTTGGCAGAACGACGAAACTACTTGATGGGCGCGTACGTTATGAAGATCAGAGCTATACCAAATCATCCATCACATCAGATTCTTTTTAACGACAGATTTGTCAGACATTTTGATAGTAAACCATTGGCTACATTACCAACGTGCTTGCGTGTTTTACATTTATTTACATTTTTAAAATTTGATATGCCAAATCTTTTCAACTCGGTTTTTGGTACTAATCCACCTTGGATTATACCGGAACCGGTTATGAGATTTGATCTTTGTCGTTTTGATAAATTTTCTACTTCGGATTTAAAATTCAAAATTCACTTTCTGGAAATTTGCCATGAACACCGTGGGTTTACCTTAGTGTTCACAGATGGCTCCAAAATTGACAACAAGGTAGGATGTAGCTTTTATTGCTCCGCCTTAACTGAACAATTCAGGTTACACGACATGTGTTCAGTTTTCACCGCAGAGTTGGTCGCCATTCGCGAAGCTCTGAAATATATATCACGTTCTCCAAAGGGTAAGTTTATAATTTGTTCGGATAGCATGAGTGGACTTCAAGCAATTTGTATCATGTATTCCGTCCATCACTTGGTCCAAGACATTCAGTTTTATCTGGAGAAACTCAATTCGAGGAATTATACTATCGAATTTTGCTGGGTACCTGGACACGTGGGAATCGAAGGAAACGAATTGGCCGATCAGGCAGCAAAGGCAGCCTGTCAACATCGCCATGTTGACTTCGATATCGCCCCTGTTCCAGATGTCAAGAGTGCGTTCAAACAAGTCATTTTAGATAAACGACAAGCTGCTTGGGACCAAGTGCAACTGAACAAGTTGCACAGTGTGATGCCTAAATTAATCAATAAAGTGCGGCCTCCATCTTCCCGTCTTTCTCGCCGGGAAGAGGTTGTGTTGGCACGGGCTCGCATTGGCCACACTCGTTTGACTCATGGCTATCTCCTCACTTGAGAAAAGGTTGTCCCTTAATGTGACACTTGTGACGTCACTCTGACTGTACGTCACATATTGTCAGAATGTACCAAACATGATGTGTTGAAAACACAATTAAAGCTTTCCCCGTTGTATGAAGAACTTTTGTCATACGAGAATTGTGATAAACTTTTAAAATTTCTTGTCCGCACACAGTTTTTCCAACAATTTTAAAAAATACATTACAACCACTTAAAAATATAAAATAATATAAATTAAATTCATATAAAATTCAAACATACTTACTACTTTCCTAGTAACTTAATTACTTAGCTTGCAAAACACCATCTTGGTGGCGCAAAATGACCTAACTGGTTGAAGCGCCCTTAAACCCAATAAATTCAATTCGAGGACTTCATAATGATCCAAAACTGACCTTCAACGATGTTGAGCTTCAGTTCAGGCCCCATGTCCGTCTTCTCGGTATGGAGCTTGACGTGAAGCTCAACTGGCATCATCATATTGTCCAATTGAGAAAACGTTGCATGTTAGCCCTCAACATTTTAAAAGTTCTGAGCAACACTAAATGGGGTGCAGATCGCACCTGTCTGCTACGCGTGTATGGAGCGTTGATTAAATCCAAAATGGATTACGGTTGTTTTGTATACTCTTCCGCTCGTGATACGACTCTTAAATTGCTCGATACCGTCCATCATAGTGGCCTTCGCCTTGCGCTAGGCGCATTTCGAACAAGCCCCGTCGTAAGCCTCTATGCTGAAGCAGGAGAGTCCTCTTTGGCAGAACGACGAAACTACTTGATGGGCGCGTACGTTATGAAGATCAGAGCTATACCAAATCATCCATCACATCAGATTCTTTTTAACGACAGATTTGTCAGACATTTTGATAGTAAACCATTGGCTACATTACCAACGGGCTTGCGTGTTTTACATTTATTTACATTTTTAGAATTTGATATGCCAAATCTTTTCAACTCGGTTTTTGGTACTAATCCACCTTGGATTATACCGGAACCGGTTATGAGATTTGATCTTTGTCGTTTTGATAAATTTTCTACTTCGGATTTAAAATTCAAAATTCACTTTCTGGAAATTTGCCATGAACACCGTGGGTTTACCTTGGTGTTCACAGATGGCTCCAAAATTGACAACAAGGTAGGATGTAGCTTTTATTGCTCCGCCTTAACTGAACAATTCAGGTTACACGACATGTGTTCAGTTTTCACCGCAGAGTTGGTCGCCATTCGCGAAGCTCTGAAATATATATCACGTTCTCCAAAGGGTAAGTTTTTAATTTGTTCGGATAGCATGAGTGGACTTCAAGCAATTTGTATCATGTATTCCGTCCATCACTTGGTCCAAGACATTCAGTTGTATCTGGAGAAACTCAATTCGAGGAATTATATTATCGAATTTTGCTGGGTACCTGGACACGTGGGAATCGATGGAAACGAATTGGCCGATCAGGCAGCAAAGGCAGCCTGTCAACATCGCCATGTTGACTTCGATATCGCCTCTGTTCCAGATGTCAAGAGTGCGTTCAAACAAGTCATTTTAGATAAACGACAAGCTGCTTGGGACCAAGTGCAACTGAACAAGTTGCACAGTGTGATGCCTAAATTAATCAATAAAGTGCGGCCTCCATCTTCCCGTCTTTCTCGCCGGGAAGAGGTTGTGTTGGCACGGGCTCGCATTGGCCACACTCGTTTGACTCATGGCTATCTCCTCACTAGAGAAAAGGTTGTCCCTAAATGTGACACTTGTGACGTCACTCTGACTGTACGTCACATATTGTCAGAATGTACCAAACATGATGTGTTGAAAACACAATTAAAGCTTTCCCCGTTGTATGAAGAACTTTTGTCATACGAGAATTGTGATAAACTTTTAAAATTTCTTGTCCGCACACAGTTTTTCCAACAATTTTAAAAAATACATTACAACCACTTAAAAATATAAAATAATATAAATTAAATTCATATAAAATTCAAACATACTTACTACTTTCCTAGTAACTTAATTACTTAGCTTGCAAAACACCATCTTGGTGGCGCAAAATGACCTAACTGGTTAAAGCGCCCTTAAACCCAATAAATTCAATAAATTCAAATAGCTTTCTAAATAGAAAGCTCGCCGAGAGAGCCGCGTGGCAGGCAGACAGGATCCTCTGGGACGGGTATACTGTTTCGGTCCAGATACATTCCTCCTCTTGGATACCCAAACATCCCCTGAATGTCCGAATCCTATTAGTCATCCACCCGTCGTACCCTTGCGGGCTGACTTGCTTTCCTATTGTCAATAACAGGATTCCCATCATTAAGATTTGTTGCCTCCTGTTGTCAAAATACACGGCTCTCTCACTATGAGCAAACTTGTCCAAGAAAGACATGGATGCTGCTCCAACTGCCGCCACTAACTCTCTGGGGGTCTGGATATCATGAATCACGGGCTCCATGTCACTTTCTCTCAGTGCTGCTCTCAATGCTCCTCTAGCTGTGATCGCATCGAGCGGGACCATGTTAACCAAAAGGTTGAGAAACCCTCCATAGAGCTCCTCAACAGAAATGGCCTGGTCGTCCTCTGAATAGAAAGAGGAATAAGCTTTCGCCAGGTGAAGTCCTCTCAGTCTACGAGTGTTCATGATACTGCTCGGGACGTAAATGTGAACTTCTTTCAATCTGATTGGTGTGAGCCTGACGATCCGGCGAGCATCTGGTCTCAAGCCTTTGGACTGAGATACCCGGAGTGTCCCTATACTCGAATGACACTTGAGGCCATCGAGCGTGATCATATTGTGAGCCATGTTTGAGGATAGATTGTGATCCCCTACCGGCACGGCTCTATTAGCAAGAGCAGGTCTTTCTGAGTTGGAGGCTCTGGGGGAGGCTCCAAGATCTCAGCAGCAGCTGTTTCTCTCTCCCGCTCACTATTTGCCTGATATGTGGTTCTCTCCAGCTCAGACATGTATGCATGTCTCGAGAGCATTATGGACATCCACCCATTGTGGGTCCTCATAGTGAGGTATGAGGAAATGACCTTTACGAGCGCCCCTCCGGCCATGTCAGATCTTCCCCCCCGGTAGTGAATCATTGATGGGAGTTCGAACTGTGCGACTGCCATAGCCGCAGTCGCCAACATTTGGAAGTTGTTCCTATTCAAGATTGCTGTATCGTCCTTGTTGTACAGTATTTTTACATACAATCTATCGTTCTCAGTGACTGAAGCTAGAAATGTGAGAGCCTGATTGTATGTATTTAGGTTCTCTCTAACTATGCGTATACGCAAGAACTCTGGGTATTTCGAAAAGATGTATTCGTCGATTAGGAGCAAGTGGTTCATCTCAGTTCCTCTAAGAAGCAAGAGAACATTCTTGAACAAGTTTACATTGTCGTGGTGGCCGCTCGCTATGTCGGAACATGTCAGAAATAATAGCTTTCTAAATAGAAAGCTCGCCGAGAGAGCCGCGTGGCAGGCAGACAGGATCCTCTGGGACGGGTATACTGTTTCGGTCCAGATACATTCCTCCTCTTGGATACCCAAACATCCCCTGAATGTCCGAATCCTATTAGTCATCCACCCGTCGTACCCTTGCGGGCTGACTTGCTTTCCTATTGTCAATAACAGGATTCCCATCATTAAGATTTGTTGCCTCCTGTTGTCAAAATACACGGCTCTCTCACTATGAGCAAACTTGTCCAAGAAAGACATGGATGCTGCTCCAACTGCCGCCACTAACTCTCTGGGGGTCTGGATATCATGAATCACGGGCTCCATGTCACTTTCTCTCAGTGCTGCTCTCAATGCTCATCTAGCTGTGATCGCATCGAGCGGGACCATGTTAACCAAAAGGTTGAGAAACCCTCCATAGAGCTCCTCAACAGAAATGGCCTGGTCGTCCTCTGAATAGAAAGAGGAATAAGCTTTCGCCAGGTGAAGTCCTCTCAGTCTACGAGTGTTCATGATACTGCTCGGGACGTAAATGTGAACTTCTTTCAATCTGATTGGTGTGAGCCTGACGATCCGGCGAGCATCTGGTCTCAAGCCTTTGGACTGAGATACCTGGAGTGTCCCTATACTCGAATGACACTTGAGGCCATCGAGCGTGATCATATTGTGAGCCATGTTTGAGGATAGATTGTGATCCCCTACCGGCACGGCTCTATTAGCAAGAGCAGGTCTTTCTGAGTTGGAGGCTCTGGGGGAGGCTCCAAGATCTCAGCAGCAGCTGTTTCTCTCTCCCGCTCACTATTTGCCTGATATGTGGTTCTCTCCAGCTCAGACATGTATGCATGTCTCGAGAGCATTATGGACATCCACCCATTGTGGGTCCTCATAGTGAGGTATGAGGAAATGACCTTTACGAGCGCCCCTCCGGCCATGTCAGATCTTCCCCCCCGGTAGTGAATCATTGATGGGAGTTCGAACTGTGCGACTGCCATAGCCGCAGTCGCCAACATTTGGAAGTTGTTCCTATTCAAGATTGCTGTATCGTCCTTGTTGTACAGTATTTTTACATACAATCTATCGTTCTCAGTGACTGAAGCTAGAAATGTGAGAGCCTGATTGTATGTATTTAGGTTCTCTCTAACTATGCGTATACGCAAGAACTCTGGGTATTTCGAAAAGATGTATTCGTCGATTAGGAGCAAGTGGTTCATCTCAGTTCCTCTAAGAAGCAAGAGAACATTCTTGAACAAGTTTACATTGTCGTGGTGGCCGCTCGCTATGTCGGAACATGTCAGAAATAATAGCTTTTTAAATAGAAAGCTCGCCGAGAGAGCCGCGTGGCAGGCAGACAGGATCCTCTGGGACGGGTATACTGTTTCGGTCCAGATACATTCCTCCTCTTGGATACCCAAACATCCCCTGATTGTCCGAATCCTATTAGTCATCCACCCGTCGTACCCTTGCGGGCTGACTTGCTTTCCTATTGTCAATAACAGGATTCCCATCATTAAGATTTGTTGCCTCCTGTTGTCAAAATACACGGCTCTCTCACTATGAGCAAACTTGTCCAAGAAAGACATGGATGCTGCTCCAACTGCCGCCACTAACTCTCTGGGGGTCTGGATATCATGAATCACGGGCTCCATGTCACTTTCTCTCAGTGCTGCTCTCAATGCTCCTCGATTAGCCTCGTTGCAGAAATATGAGACGTTAAGCCCAAATAATAATAATCGAGCTGTGATCGCATCGAGCGGGACCATGTTAACCAAAAGGTTGAGAAACCCTCCATAGAGCTCCTCAACAGAAATGGCCTGGTCGTCCTCTGAATAGAAAGAGGAATAAGCTTTCGCCAGGTGAAGTCCTCTCAGTCTACGAGTGTTCATGATACTGCTCGGGACGTAAATGTGAACTTCTTTCAATCTGATTGGTGTGAGCCTGACGATCCGGCGAGCATCTGGTCTCAAGCCTTTGGACTGAGATACCCGGAGTGTCCCTATACTCGAATGACACTTGAGGCCATCGAGCGTGATCATATTGTGAGCCATGTTTGAGGATAGATTGTGATCCCCTACCGGCACGGCTCTATTAGCAAGAGCAGGTCTTTCTGAGTTGGAGGCTCTGGGGGAGGCTCCAAGATCTCAGCAGCAGCTGTTTCTCTCTCCCGCTCACTATTTGCCTGATATGTGGTTCTCTCCAGCTCAGACATGTATGCATGTCTCGAGAGCATTATGGACATCCACCCATTGTGGGTCCTCATAGTGAGGTATGAGGAAATGACCTTTACGAGCGCCCCTCCGGCCATGTCAGATCTTCCCCCCCGGTAGTGAATCATTGATGGGAGTTCGAACTGTGCGACTGCCATAGCCGCAGTCGCCAACATTTGGAAGTTGTTCCTATTCAAGATTGCTGTATCGTCCTTGTTGTACAGTATTTTTACATACAATCTATCGTTCTCAGTGACTGAAGCTAGAAATGTGAGAGCCTGATTGTATGTATTTAGGTTCTCTCTAACTATGCGTATACGCAAGAACTCTGGGTATTTCGAAAAGATGTATTCGTCGATTAGGAGCAAGTGGTTCATCTCAGTTCCTCTAAGAAGCAAGAGAACATTCTTGAACAAGTTTACATTGTCGTGGTGGCCGCTCGCTATGTCGGAACATGTCAGAAATAATAGCTTTCTAAATAGAAAGCTCGCCGAGAGAGCCGCGTGGCAGGCAGACAGGATCCTCTGGGACGGGTATACTGTTTCGGTCCAGATACATTCCTCCTCTTGGATACCCAAACATCCCCTGAATGTCCGAATCCTATTAGTCATCCACCCGTCGTACCCTTGCGGGCTGACTTGCTTTCCTATTGTCAATAACAGGATTCCCATCATTAAGATTTGTTGCCTCCTGTTGTCAAAATACACGGCTCTCTCACTATGAGCAAACTTGTCCAAGAAAGACATGGATGCTGCTCCAACTGCCGCCACTAACTCTCTGGGGGTCTGGATATCATGAATCACGGGCTCCATGTCACTTTCTCTCAGTGCTGCTCTCAATGCTCCTCGATTAGCCTCGTTGCAGAAATATGAGACGTTAAGCCCAAATAATAATAATCTAGCTGTGATCGCATCGAGCGGGACCATGTTAACCAAAAGGTTGAGAAGCCCTCCATAGAGCTCCTCAACAGAAATGGCCTGGTCGTCCTCTGAATAGAAAGAGGAATAAGCTTTCGCCAGGTGAAGTCCTCTCAGTCTACGAGTGTTCATGATACTGCTCGGGACGTAAATGTGAACTTCTTTCAATCTGATTGGTGTGAGCCTGACGATCCGGCGAGCATCTGGTCTCAAGCCTTTGGACTGAGATACCCGGAGTGTCCCTATACTCGAATGACACTTGAGGCCATCGAGCGTGATCATATTGTGAGCCATGTTTGAGGATAGATTGTGATCCCCTACCGGCACGGCTCTATTAGCAAGAGCAGGTCTTTCTGAGTTGGAGGCTCTGGGGGAGGCTCCAAGATCTCAGCAGCAGCTGTTTCTCTCTCCCGCTCACTATTTGCCTGATATGTGGTTCTCTCCAGCTCAGACATGTATGCATGTCTCGAGAGCATTATGGACATCCACCCATTGTGGGTCCTCATAGTGAGGTATGAGGAAATGACCTTTACGAGCGCCCCTCCGGCCATGTCAGATCTTCCCCCCCGGTAGTGAATCATTGATGGGAGTTCGAACTGTGCGACTGCCATAGCCGCAGTCGCCAACATTTGGAAGTTGTTCCTATTCAAGATTGCTGTATCGTCCTTGTTGTACAGTATTTTTACATACAATCTATCGTTCTCAGTGACTGAAGCTAGAAATGTGAGAGCCTGATTGTATGTATTTAGGTTCTCTCTAACTATGCGTATACGCAAGAACTCTGGGTATTTCGAAAAGATGTATTCGTCGATTAGGAGCAAGTGGTTCATCTCAGTTCCTCTAAGAAGCAAGAGAACATTCTTGAACAAGTTTACATTGTCGTGGTGGCCGCTCGCTATGTCGGAACATGTCAGAAATAATAGCTTTCTAAATAGAAAGCTCGCCGAGAGAGCCGCGTGGCAGGCAGACAGGATCCTCTGGGACGGGTATACTGTTTCGGTCCAGATACATTCCTCCTCTTGGATACCCAAACATCCCCTGAATGTCCGAATCCTATTAGTCATCCACCCGTCGTACCCTTGCGGGCTGACTTGCTTTCCTATTGTCAATAACAGGATTCCCATCATTAAGATTGGTTGCCTCCTGTTGTCAAAATACACGGCTCTCTCACTATGAGCAAACTTGTCCAAGAAAGACATGGATGCTGCTCCAACTGCCGCCACTAACTCTCTGGGGGTCTGGATATCATGAATCACGGGCTCCATGTCACTTTCTCTCAGTGCTGCTCTCAATGCTCCTCTAGCTGTGATCGCATCGAGCGGGACCATGTTAACCAAAAGGTTGAGAAACCCTCCATAGAGCTCCTCAACAGAAATGGCCTGGTCGTCCTCTGAATAGAAAGAGGAATAAGCTTTCGCCAGGTGAAGTCCTCTCAGTCTACGAGTGTTCATGATACTGCTCGGGACGTAAATGTGAACTTCTTTCAATCTGATTGGTGTGAGCCTGACGATCCGGCGAGCATCTGGTCTCAAGCCTTTGGACTGAGATACCCGGAGTGTCCCTATACTCGAATGACACTTGAGGCCATCGAGCGTGATCATATTGTGAGCCATGTTTGAGGATAGATTGTGATCCCCTACCGGCACGGCTCTATTAGCAAGAGCAGGTCTTTCTGAGTTGGAGGCTCTGGGGGAGGCTCCAAGATCTCAGCAGCAGCTGTTTCTCTCTCCCGCTCACTATTTGCCTGATATGTGGTTCTCTCCAGCTCAGACATGTATGCATGTCTCGAGAGCATTATGGACATCCACCCATTGTGGGTCCTCATAGTGAGGTATGAGGAAATGACCTTTACGAGCGCCCCTCCGGCCATGTCAGATCTTCCCCCCCGGTAGTGAATCATTGATGGGAGTTCGAACTGTGCGACTGCCATAGCCGCAGTCGCCAACATTTGGAAGTTGTTCCTATTCAAGATTGCTGTATCGTCCTTGTTGTACAGTATTTTTACATACAATCTATCGTTCTCAGTGACTGAAGCTAGAAATGTGAGAGCCTGATTGTATGTATTTAGGTTCTCTCTAACTATGCGTATACGCAAGAACTCTGGGTATTTCGAAAAGATGTATTCGTCGATTAGGAGCAAGTGGTTCATCTCAGTTCCTCTAAGAAGCAAGAGAACATTCTTGAACAAGTTTACATTGTCGTGGTGGCCGCTCGCTATGTCGGAACATGTCAGAAATAATAGCTTTCTAAATAGAAAGCTCGCCGAGAGAGCCGCGTGGCAGGCAGACAGGATCCTCTGGGACGGGTATACTGTTTCGGTCCAGATACATTCCTCCTCTTGGATACCCAAACATCCCCTGAATGTCCGAATCCTATTAGTCATCCACCCGTCGTACCCTTGCGGGCTGACTTGCTTTCCTATTGTCAATAACAGGATTCCCATCATTAAGATTTGTTGCCTCCTGTTGTCAAAATACACGGCTCTCTCACTATGAGCAAACTTGTCCAAGAAAGACATGGATGCTGCTCCAACTGCCGCCACTAACTCTCTGGGGGTCTGGATATCATGAATCACGGGCTCCATGTCACTTTCTCTCAGTGCTGCTCTCAATGCTCCTCGATTAGCCTCGTTGCAGAAATATGAGACGTTAAGCCCAAATAATAATAATCTAGCTGTGATCGCATCGAGCGGGACCATGTTAACCAAAAGGTTGAGAAGCCCTCCATAGAGCTCCTCAACAGAAATGGCCTGGTCGTCCTCTGAATAGAAAGAGGAATAAGCTTTCGCCAGGTGAAGTCCTCTCAGTCTACGAGTGTTCATGATACTGCTCGGGACGTAAATGTGAACTTCTTTCAATCTGATTGGTGTGAGCCTGACGATCCGGCGAGCATCTGGTCTCAAGCCTTTGGACTGAGATACCCGGAGTGTCCCTATACTCGAATGACACTTGAGGCCATCGAGCGTGATCATATTGTGAGCCATGTTTGAGGATAGATTGTGATCCCCTACCGGCACGGCTCTATTAGCAAGAGCAGGTCTTTCTGAGTTGGAGGCTCTGGGGGAGGCTCCAAGATCTCAGCAGCAGCTGTTTCTCTCTCCCGCTCACTATTTGCCTGATATGTGGTTCTCTCCAGCTCAGACATGTATGCATGTCTCGAGAGCATTATGGACATCCACCCATTGTGGGTCCTCATAGTGAGGTATGAGGAAATGACCTTTACGAGCGCCCCTCCGGCCATGTCAGATCTTCCCCCCCGGTAGTGAATCATTGATGGGAGTTCGAACTGTGCGACTGCCATAGCCGCAGTCGCCAACATTTGGAAGTTGTTCCTATTCAAGATTGCTGTATCGTCCTTGTTGTACAGTATTTTTACATACAATCTATCGTTCTCAGTGACTGAAGCTAGAAATGTGAGAGCCTGATTGTATGTATTTAGGTTCTCTCTAACTATGCGTATACGCAAGAACTCTGGGTATTTCGAAAAGATGTATTCGTCGATTAGGAGCAAGTGGTTCATCTCAGTTCCTCTAAGAAGCAAGAGAACATTCTTGAACAAGTTTACATTGTCGTGGTGGCCGCTCGCTATGTCGGAACATGTCAGAAATAATAGCTTTCTAAATAGAAAGCTCGCCGAGAGAGCCGCGTGGCAGGCAGACAGGATCCTCTGGGACGGGTATACTGTTTCGGTCCAGATACATTCCTCCTCTTGGATACCCAAACATCCCCTGAATGTCCGAATCCTATTAGTCATCCACCCGTCGTACCCTTGCGGGCTGACTTGCTTTCCTATTGTCAATAACAGGATTCCCATCATTAAGATTTGTTGCCTCCTGTTGTCAAAATACACGGCTCTCTCACTATGAGCAAACTTGTCCAAGAAAGACATGGATGCTGCTCCAACTGCCGCCACTAACTCTCTGGGGGTCTGGATATCATGAATCACGGGCTCCATGTCACTTTCTCTCAGTGCTGCTCTCAATGCTCATCTAGCTGTGATCGCATCGAGCGGGACCATGTTAACCAAAAGGTTGAGAAACCCTCCATAGAGCTCCTCAACAGAAATGGCCTGGTCGTCCTCTGAATAGAAAGAGGAATAAGCTTTCGCCAGGTGAAGTCCTCTCAGTCTACGAGTGTTCATGATACTGCTCGGGACGTAAATGTGAACTTCTTTCAATCTGATTGGTGTGAGCCTGACGATCCGGCGAGCATCTGGTCTCAAGCCTTTGGACTGAGATACCCGGAGTGTCCCTATACTCGAATGACACTTGAGGCCATCGAGCGTGATCATATTGTGAGCCATGTTTGAGGATAGATTGTGATCCCCTACCGGCACGGCTCTATTAGCAAGAGCAGGTCTTTCTGAGTTGGAGGCTCTGGGGGAGGCTCCAAGATCTCAGCAGCAGCTGTTTCTCTCTCCCGCTCACTATTTGCCTGATATGTGGTTCTCTCCAGCTCAGACATGTATGCATGTCTCGAGAGCATTATGGACATCCACCCATTGTGGGTCCTCATAGTGAGGTATGAGGAAATGACCTTTACGAGCGCCCCTCCGGCCATGTCAGATCTTCCCCCCCGGTAGTGAATCATTGATGGGAGTTCGAACTGTGCGACTGCCATAGCCGCAGTCGCCAACATTTGGAAGTTGTTCCTATTCAAGATTGCTGTATCGTCCTTGTTGTACAGTATTTTTACATACAATCTATCGTTCTCAGTGACTGAAGCTAGAAATGTGAGAGCCTGATTGTATGTATTTAGGTTCTCTCTAACTATGCGTATACGCAAGAACTCTGGGTATTTCGAAAAGATGTATTCGTCGATTAGGAGCAAGTGGTTCATCTCAGTTCCTCTAAGAAGCAAGAGAACATTCTTGAACAAGTTTACATTGTCGTGGTGGCCGCTCGCTATGTCGGAACATGTCAGAAATAATAGCTTTCTAAATAGAAAGCTCGCCGAGAGAGCCGCGTGGCAGGCAGACAGGATCCTCTGGGACGGGTATACTGTTTCGGTCCAGATACATTGACAAAAGGTTCACCTGCCCAGGGACTGCTACCTTATCGCGGTGGGCAGGTTTGCGTGCTTTAATGATTCCTAGAGCTATGCCGGCGGAAGCGTATGCTTCTGGTAGGGCCACCCTAGCCGGACTGGTCGAGGAGGAGAAGTCAGACCCTACCCAGAGACTGCTACCTTATCGTGGTGGGCAGGTTTGCGTGCTTTTTTGATCCCGAGAGCTATGCCGGCGGAAGCGTATGCTTCTGGTAGGGTCACCCTTGCCGGACTGGTCGAGGAGGAGAAGTCAGACGAAATGCAGTCCGCATCCAGTCGATGTGGGTTCCTCTCCGAGGTGACTGGTGGACACAAAGGGGGCTCTCAAGCAAATTTTTGCCTTTTCACATATCACCATTCCATTTTCATATCTTTCTATTACATCCTCTCTTCCCCATGTATGCTGGCCCCCTTTGTACCCTAATCGCCCACCGCTGTGTTTGCCGTGCAGCGCGACCCGTGTCGGTGGAAAGGGGGATCCTGGTTGTTGAGGGAAGTGCTTCCCGCGGGTTGCATGGACCAACACGCAGCTTTGGCCTCTGCTTCATCTAGACGGGTGGTACAGTTACAGCCCGACTTGTATCAATCGGCAAGTATCAACTCACGTTGCATATCTTGGGTTAGCGCTCCAGCTATATCTCTTGCGTATCCCTGGCGTTGGAAGTTCCGCGTCCCATTTGAGGCTCCATGGTGGGTGGGGAGCGCAGGAGATGAAACCAAAACCATTTATATGGCAAACCAAAAAAACACACAAGGAGTTAACTCAAAACGTAAAGCAGAAATTTTGTCTGATGAGGAGATTGACACGAATGGGGTGGACTTTGTCCCCCTATATCTTGTCATTCGTCCGACATCTCGTACATTTTCAAAAATTGATCCTCTTTTCATAGAAAAGAGTCTAGAAGAGTCGCTGGGAATAATGCACTCTATTAAAAAGTTGAGAGATGGTAACCTGTTGGTTCACTGTTCATCTGAAAATCAAGCTATTAAACTGTTAAAATTCACATCACTTTGTTTGTTGCCGGTCAAGGTCGAGGGTCACTCGTCCCTGAACGTTTGTAAGGGAGTCGTGTCGTGTTTCGACTTGATGAACTCCACCGAAAATGAGATCAAGCTTTACCTCGCAAACTATAAAGTTGTTGAAGTCCCTAGGATTTTGAGCCGTAAAAACGGATCTTTGAGTCCCACACCAGCCATCATTATTTCATTTGCTTTGCCTCAATTGCCGTCCGAGATTAAAATTGCCTTTTATCACCTCACAGTCCGCCCTTACATTCCCAACCCGCTACGGTGTTTTAAATGCCAACTTTTTGGACATGCCCAATCCCGTTGCACTGCTACTGCCACTTGTCCCGACTGCGGCTTGCCAGCGCATCCATCCGAACAATGCACGTCTGAGATGCGCTGTGTGAACTGCGGCGGGGCCCATTCAGCTCGCTCTCACACCTGCCCAAAGTGGAAGAAAGAACAAGCAATTTTAGAATTGGCCACGACCGCCAAAATATCTCCACTTGAAGCCAGGCGTCGTATTGGCAATGCTCAGCCCGTCACAGCGGATACATCTTTTGCGTCTGTAGTCAGGAGCTCGGCCCCCTCAACAAGAGAAGCGGAGCTTTTGTCTCAGAACAAAGGACTCCAAGAGACTGTCCAGAAGCTGACCGAAACTGTCCAACAACAAGCTATGCAGATCGCCAACTTGACTACCCAGCTGGGTGAGTTGCTGACATGCCTCAAACAATCAAAACTTTTACCAAACACTCAACCGAATGCCGAAGTAGAGACTGACCCTAAAGTGCAGACGGGTGCTGCTGTCGCAGTCCCAGAACCACCCATCTCAAAGTCAGATAAAGCCGTTGCACCGAGCAAACCTTCAACCTCATTTAAACCCCATCACGAAGCAACCCCTCAACAACAACACCCGGCTACCACCATCAACAATCAATCTAAACCCTTTTTGAAACCTACTGGTAATATAAATTCAAATAATAAAAATAGTACTAAAAAGGCAAAGCTGGCCAGGCTCAAAAGCACTTCCTCTTTGGAAGATATGGTCGAGGATCCGCTCATGGATCAAAATCCTTACAATCTTTTGAGGGCAGCTAAACCTGATTAAACTACACTTATTTTTACATATTTAACAATAAACATCGCAAGAAGGCGACAACCTCAGATATCAGACGTATACAAACTCCAAACTACATCTTAAATATGGCTACTTTTATCTCTTGGAACTGTCGTGGTTTCTATACAAACCGAGAACAACTCCAACTGTTACTCCGTGACAAACATCCCCTCGTTGTCTTTTTGCAAGAAACGTTTTTCAAACCTAGCGATCAACCAAAAATTAAAGGTTATTCGTTATATAGGAAGGATTTTACTGAAGGTGATCGTGCACGGGGTGGTGTTGCCATTTTGGTGCATGACTCTGTGTACGCCACCAGTATCAACGTTACGTCTCGACTTCAGGTCATTGCTGTCTCAGCGTATATCCCAAATCCCACCACCTTTTGTTGTATATACATTCCACCCGCATTCGCTGTTACTAGGCACGATCTGGAGACAGTTTTCAACCAACTTCAGGGACCTTTGATCTTGGCAGGTGATCTTAATGCTCACCATGTTGACTGGGGTTCATTGGTTTCTGATCCACGAGGGTGTATTGTCACGGATTTCATACAGCACAACGACATTTCCCTTTTAAACACGGGCCAGATGACCCATTTTACCTCCCATTCTGGTAATTTTTCTGCCATTGATCTTGTTATGTGTACGCCATTACTGTGGCTTGATCTTGAGCTCGATGTGTTGGATGATCTGCACGGAAGTGACCACTTTCCGATGCAAATTACATTATTAACTTACGTCTCACCGTACCACCCGGGGCAGGGTTGGCGATTGGCGCAGGCCGATTGGGGAAAGTTCCAGGAACTAAGTGAGGAAGCCTTGTTAAAGGTGGACTTTACTTGTTCTCGTGACCCCAACGTCCTTGTCAGTGAAGTCAGCAGATGTATGCTTGACGCAGCATCTGCCAGTATACCCGTGACTAGCTGCAAGCCACGTCGACATCCTGTCCCGTGGTGGAACAAGCAATGCGAAGTTGCAATAAAAGCCAAAAAAGCGGCTTTCAAACGCTTTAACATCTATCCGACGGCATGTAATTTAGAAATACTTCGACGTAAAAGGGCTCAGGCCAGACATACTGTCAAGCACAGTAAAAGGCGTTCCTGGAGAGACTATGTGTCTACGATCAACCATTGTACTTCTTCCACCACTGTATGGAAGAAGATCAAGGCGATAGTGGGCCGTCAAGTGAATACCATCCCCGCCATTCGGGATAATGGCCAGCTTGTCACCACTCCATTGGATGTGGCATCGGTGCTAGGCACTCACTTTGCTTCTGTCAGTAGTAATTCCCGGTACGATGTGGATTTTCTCAATCGAAAAAAACGGTGTGAGTCGACGAAACTGAATTTTCGTTCGGAAAACACAGAACCGTATAATCGAGCCTTCACATTGTGGGAGCTCCGATCAGCCGTAAAGTGTCTCCGACCCACGTCTATGGGTGGGGTCAGGCTGCACAACGACATGTTTGTTCACTTGACGGACTCGTCGCTAGAGGTTGTTTTATTGTTTTTTAATTTTTTATGGTTGTCTGACACTTTTCCTGATGAATGGCGTAGTGCCATTTTGATTCCGCTCCTTAAGCCTGGTAAAGACAAATCCATGCCGGTATCGTATCGACCCATCTCTTTAACTAGTTGCTTTTGTAAATTATTTGAGAAGATGATAAACAAACGTCTTATGTGGGTCCTTGAAACACGAGGATTGTTGGCGAACGTCCAGTGTGGCTTTCGTCAGCGTCGCAGTACCATCGACCACTTGGTGCGTTTGGAAACTTACATACAGGAAGGATTCGTGGCAAAACAACACGTCGTAGGTGTTCTCTTTGACATTGAAAAGGCTTACGACACCACTTGGCGTTATGCCATAATGCAACAACTTCACACGTGGGGCTTCCGAGGGCATATGCCCAAGTTCCTCGAGAATTTCTTAAAAGACAGGCATTTCAAAGTGCGGGTTAACAACGTGCTTTCCGCTCCCTTTGATTTGCAAACGGGTGTGCCGCAGGGTTCTGTCCTCTCGGTATCCTTGTTTGCAATAGGTATCAATAGCGTTATTGCATGCATACCAAAAGCATTAATGTCGTGTTTATTTGTTGATGACCTTGGGGTTTTTTACAGATCTGTGAATCTCTCGATTGCAGAACGACAAGTGCAAAAAGGTTTAAATAATATCAGTGAATGGGCTCGAGCTCGGGGTACTAGATTCTCTCCCGAAAAGACCCAGTGCATTCGCTTTTGTCGCCTTCGAGGACTTCATAATGATCCAAAACTGACCTTCAACGATGTTGAGCTTCAGTTCAGGCCCCATGTCCGTCTTCTCGGTATGGAGCTTGACGTGAAGCTCAACTGGCATCATCATATTGTCCAATTGAGAAAACGTTGCATGTTAGCCCTCAACATTTTAAAAGTTCTGAGCAACACTAAATGGGGTGCAGATCGCACCTGTCTGCTACGCGTGTATGGAGCGTTGATTAAATCCAAAATGGATTACGGTTGTTTTGTATACTCTTCCGCTCGTGATACGACTCTTAAATTGCTCGATACCGTCCATCATAGTGGCCTTCGCCTTGCGCTAGGCGCATTTCGAACAAGCCCCGTCGTAAGCCTCTATGCTGAAGCAGGAGAGTCCTCCTTGGCAGAGCGACGAAACTACTTGATGGGCGCGTACGTTATGAAGATCAGAGCTATACCAAATCATCCATCACATCAGATTCTTTTTAACGACAGATTTGTCAGACATTTTGATAGTAAACCATTGGCTACATTACCAACGGGCTTGCGTGTTTTACATTTATTTACATTTTTAGAATTTGATATGCCAAATCTTTTCAACTCGGTTTTTGGTACTAATCCACCTTGGATTATACCGGAACCGGTTATGAGATTTGATCTTTGTCGTTTTGATAAATTTTCTACTTCGGATTTAAAATTCAAAATTCACTTTCTGGAAATTTGCCATGAACACCGTGGGTTTACCTTGGTGTTCACAGATGGCTCCAAAATTGACAACAAGGTAGGATGTAGCTTTTATTGCTCCGCCTTAACTGAACAATTCAGGTTACACGACATGTGTTCAGTTTTCACCGCAGAGTTGGTCGCCATTCGCGAAGCTCTGAAATATATATCACGTTCTCCAAAGGGTAAGTTTTTAATTTGTTCGGATAGCATGAGTGGACTTCAAGCAATTTGTATCATGTATTCCGTCCATCACTTGGTCCAAGACATTCAGTTTTATCTGGAGAAACTCAATTCGAGGAATTATACTATCGAATTTTGCTGGGTACCTGGACACGTGGGAATCGAAGGAAACGAATTGGCCGATCAGGCTGCAAAGGCAGCCTGTCAACATCGCCATGTTGACTTCGATATCGCCCCTGTTCCAGATGTCAAGAGTGCGTTCAAACAAGTCATTTTAGATAAACGACAAGCTGCTTGGGACCAAGTGCAACTGAACAAGTTGCACAGTGTGATGCCTAAAATAATTAATAAAGTGCGGCCTCCATCTTCCCGTCTTTCTCGCCGGGAAGAGGTTGTGTTGGCACGGGCTCGCATTGGCCACACTCGTTTGACTCATGGCTATCTCCTCACTAGAGAAAAGGTTGTCCCAAAATGTGACACTTGTGACGTTACTCTGACTGTACGTCACATATTGTCGGAATGTACCAAACATGATGTGTTGAAAACACAATTAAAGCTTTCCCCGTTGTATGAAGAACTTTTGTCATACGAGAATTGTGATAAACTTTTAAAATTTCTTGTCCGCACACAGTTTTTCCAACAATTTTAAAAAATACATTACAACCACTTATAAATATAAAATAATATAAATTAAATTCATATAAAATTCAAACATACTTACTACTTTCCTAGTAACTTAATTACTTAGCTTGCAAAACACCATCTTGGTGGCGCAAAATGACCTAACTGGTTGAAGCGCCCTTAAACCCAATAAATTCAAATTCAGATATCCCATACTGATCACTGGCATCTAGCATGTCGCCGTGAGTGCTGATGGTGTTTGCCATCCCCTTCAACTCGTCCCTCACGCTGTCCAGCTCCCGGCTCAGACTCGCCCTGAGAGAGAGCAGAGAGAGAGAGAGAGAGAGAGAGAGAGAGAGAGAGAGAGAGAGAGAGAGAGAGAGAGAGAGAGAGAGAGAGAGAGAGAAAGAGAGAGAGAGAGAGATTGAAGGCGGGATTAAGGCCGGCTAGGCCTTCTCTTCCATCCAACCTTTTAACAAATAATAGATTTTGATACAGACAATAAACATTAAACTATTCAATACATATACCTAAATACAAACTCATAATGAAAAACAAATAATTTATTACAATTAAGGTTAACCATTCATTCGAAAACTGCATTATAGTTTAATTTAAAGTTAGCGTTAACATTATAGAATATAAAAATAACGCAGTTATTATTTAATCAGTGTCTACGATCATTCATACATAGCAATTTAACAAAACAAAAAAGCAGGAAAACAGGAAACAGGCTTATCATTCATGCACACCCCATTCATACGTATGTTCATTGGTATGTTTCATTACATTAGGTTACCATGCATTCTTCTTGGGTTTTCGTTATGTTTTTTTTTTTTTTATGTTTTCCCTGTTTATTATAATCATGTTATATGCTTCTTATTGTACTAAATTTTTAGTTTTGTTTATAGAATGGCAGTGACGCGTTTGTTCATCGTACCCTTTCTATGTATACATAAAATTTACGTATATTTTTCTTATTTTTATACATTAAAATATTATATTTTACGATTAAAACACTCGTTAAATTTGATGGATTGGTTTATTATTAACCAAATAAAAACAAACATAATACATGTATTCAAAGAAAATAATCAGTGTTCAAAGGTCAAAACGACCTCTTCTACGAGCGGGATCTGTAGAGTATTATCCTAAAAAAAAGAAACATACATCCATAAGAACCAGAGAACTATATTCTTCAGGAGATAACATACTTACCCTGTTTATCTGGCGGACTGAGTCTGGTACTGTGTACGGTCCAGGCGATGTAAACACCAAGAAAATTGGACTGAACCGACTGGGTCCGGGTGCCAAAAGAGCTAGACCGTACCGAAAGACCGACTCAGTCCTATCATGTAAACGGGTAGAACGTACTGACTGAAGAACTGACGAACGCTGTTTGTAGGTAATATTAATTCAATATGCTCCAACAGGTCGAGAAAGAGAAGCCAGATGAAGTGCAGTCCACACCCTCCCCACTCCCTTTTTCTCCCCCTCCCCCTTCCCCCGCCCGTCTGGGCCCGGGGAAGAATAGGCCCAGAGTGACTCTGCTAGTCGTAAGAGGCGACAAAACGAGACCCGTCTTGACCCGGGGTAGAATAGGCCCAGAGTGACTCTGCTAGTCGTAAGAGGTGACAAAAAGAGACCCTGCCCCCCCCCCTGTCCCACTGAAGATTTCTCCTCCCACATGAAGCCAAAAGAGCGGCTTTCAAACGCTTTAACATCTATCCGACGGCATGTAATTTAGAAATACTTCGACGTAAAAGGGCTCAGGCCAGACATACTGTCAAGCACAGTAAAAGGCGTTCCTGGAGAGACTATGTGTCTTCGATCAACCATTGTACTTCTTCCACCACTGTGTGGAAGAAGATCAAGGCGATAGTGGGCCGTCAAGTGAATACCATCCCCGCCATTCGGGATAATGGGCAGCTTGTCACCACTCCATTGGATGTGGCATCGGTGCTAGGCACTCACTTTGCTTCTGTCAGTAGTAATTCCCGGTACGATGTGGATTTTCTCAATCGAAAGAAACGGTGTGAGTCGACGAAACTGAATTTTCGTTCGGAAAACATAGAACCGTATAATCGAGCCTTCACATTGTGGGAGCTCCGATCAGCCGTAAAGTGTCTCCGACCCACGTCTATGGGTGGGGACAGGCTGCACAACGACATGTTTGTTCACTTGACGGACTCGTCGCTAGAGGTTGTTTTATTGTTTTTTAATTTTTTATGGTTGTCTGACACTTTTCCTGATGAATGGCGTAGTGCCATTTTGATTCCGCTCCTTAAGCCTGGTAAAGACAAATCCATGCCGGTATCGTATCGACCCATCTCTTTAACTAGTTGCTTTTGTAAATTATTTGAGAAGATGATAAACAAACGTCTCATGTGGGTCCTTGAAACACGCGGATTGTTGGCGAACGTCCAGTGTGGCTTTCGTCAGCGTCGCAGTACCATCGACCACTTGGTGCGTTTGGAAGCTTACATACAGGAAGGATTCGTGGCAAAACAACACGTCGTAGGTGTTCTCTTTGACATTGAAAAGGCTTACGACACCACTTGGCGTTATGCCATAATGCAACAACTTCACACGTGGGGCTTCCGAGGGCATATGCCCAAGTTCCTCGAGAATTTCTTAAAAGACAGGCATTTCAAAGTGCGGGTTAACAACGTGCTTTCCGCTCCCTTTGATTTGCAAACGGGTGTGCCGCAGGGTTCTGTCCTCTCGGTATCCTTGTTTGCAATAGGTATCAATAGCGTTATTGCATGCATACCAAAAGCATTAATGTCGTGTTTATTTGTTGATGACCTTGGGGTTTTTTACAGATCTGTGAATCTCTCGATTGCAGAACGACAAGTGCAAAAAGGTTTAAATAATATCAGTGAATGGGCTTCGAGCTCGGGGTACTAGATTCTCTCCCGAAAAGACCCAGTGCATTCGCTTTTGTCGCCTTCGAGGACTTCATAATGATCCAAAACTGACCTTCAACGATGTTGAGCTTCAGTTCAGGCCCCATGTCCGTCTTCTCGGTATGGAGCTTGACGTGAAGCTCAACTGGCATCATCATATTGTCCAATTGAGAAATCGTTGCATGTTAGCCCTCAACATTTTAAAAGTTCTGAGCAACACTAAATGGGGTGCAGATCGCACCTGTCTGCTACGCGTGTATGGAGCGTTGATTAAATCCAAAATGGATTACGGTTGTTTTGTATACTCTTCCGCTCGTGATACGACTCTTAAATTGCTCGATACCGTCCATCATAGTGGCCTTCGCCTTGCGCTAGGCGCATTTCGAACAAGCCCCGTCGTAAGCCTCTATGCTGAAGCAGGAGAGTCCTCTTTGGCAGAACGACGAAACTACTTGATGGGCGCGTACGTTATGAAGATCAGAGCTATACCAAATCATCCATCACATCAGATTCTTTTTAACGACAGATTTGTCAGACATTTTGATAGTAAACCATTGGCTACATTACCAACGGGCTTGCGTGTTTTACATTTATTTACATTTTTAGAATTTGATATGCCAAATCTTTTCAACTCGGTTTTTGGTACTAATCCCCACCTTGGATTATACCGGAACCGGTTATGAGATTTGATCTTTGTCGTTTTGATAAATTTTCTACTTCGGATTTAAAATTCAAAATTCACTTTCTGGAAATTTGCCATGAACACCGTGGGTTTACCTTGGTGTTCACAGATGGCTCCAAAATTGACAACAAGGTAGGATGTAGCTTTTATTGCTCCGCCTTAACTGAACAATTCAGGTTACACGACATGTGTTCAGTTTTCACCGCAGAGTTGGTCGCCATTCGCGAAGCTCTGAAATATATATCACGTTCTCCACAGGGTAAGTTTTTAATTTGTTCGGATAGCATGAGTGGACTTCAAGCAATTTGTATCATGTATGCCGTCCATCACTTGGTCCAAGACATTCAGTTTTATCTGGAGAAACTCAATTCGAGGAATTATATTATCGAATTTTGCTGGGTACCTGGACACGTGGGAATCGATGGAAACGAATTGGCCGATCAGGCAGCAAAGGCAGCCTGTCAACATCGCCATGTTGACTTCGATATCGCCCCTGTTCCAGATGTCAAGAGTGCGTTCAAACAAGTCATTTTAGATAAACGACAAGCTGCTTGGGACCAAGTGCAACTGAACAAGTTGCACAGTGTGATGCCTAAATTAATCAATAAAGTGCGGCCTCCATCTTCCCGTCTTTCTCGCCGGGAAGAGGTTGTGTTGGCACGGGCTCGCATTGGCCACACTCGTTTGACTCATGGCTATCTCCTCACTAGAGAAAAGGTTGTCCCTAAATGTGACACTTGTGACGTCACTCTGACTGTACGTCACATATTGTCAGAATGTACCAAACATGATGTGTTGAAAACACAATTAAAGCTTTCCCCGTTGTATGAAGAACTTTTGTCATACGAGAATTGTGATAAACTTTTAAAATTTCTTGTCCGCACACAGTTTTTCCAACAATTTTAAAAAATACATTACAACCACTTAAAAATATAAAATAATATAAATTAAATTCATATAAAATTCAAACATACTTACTACTTTCCTGGTAACTTAATTACTTAGCTTGCAAAACACCATCTTGGTGGCGCAAAATGACCTAACTGGTTGAAGCGCCCTTAAACCCAATAAATTCAATTCCCTTGCTGGACTCCCGTATGACGACCCACGCGACGTACAATGGACTTGATTCGGATGTGGCCTTATTCTTCATCATCATCTTTCTCATCTTCATTATCACCCGCTCCTCGTCTCGATTGGCCATAGTTGCGAAAATATGAGACGTTAAGCCCCATTAATCAATCAATCGTCCCCCTTCCCCTTGCCACCCCGCCCACCCACTTGCCTCTTTCCGCCCAACACCCCCCTATTTCATCTTCATATTTTACCCACTCAAGAAGTCAGACGAAGTGCAGTCCACAACCCAATCCTCTTTCCTCCCCTTTCTCCTTTCTCACGCGCCCTCCTACTTGCCCCTTTCCTCCAAAGAGCCCCCAACTTCATCTTCACTATCACCAACTCATCGTCTTGATTAGCCACGTTGCAAAAATATAAGACGTTAAGCCCAAATAATCAAATCAAATCCAGCCTGCCCAGGGACTGCTACCTTATCGTGGTTGGGAGGTTTGTGTGCTTTTATGATCCCGAGAGCTATGCCGGCGGAAGCGTATGCTTCTGGTAGGGCCACCCTAGCCGGAGTGGTCGAGGAGGAGAAGTCAGACGAAGTGCAGTCCACACCCAAATCCCCTTTCCTCCCCCTTCCCCTTACCACCCCGCCCTCCTATTGGCCCCTTTCCTCCAAACAGCCCCCTATTTTATCTTCACATATCACTCACTCATTGTCTCGATTAGCCTCGTTGCAAAAATATGAGACGTTAAGCCCAAATAATCAATCTAACCCCAATGAAATCTTCTGTTGTTATCATGTGGCTGCCAGTAGCGTAGAATTACAGTGTGAGCAGGAGCTGACTCAGAACCTGCCTGGGCCCGGGGAAGAATAGGTCCGGAGTGACTCTGCTAGACGTAAGAGGTGACGAAAGAAGACCCTCTCCCTCCCCCCCGGCCTGTCCCACGGAATATTCCTCCTCCCACTTTGCCCTGCCCTCTTTTGCTTGACTCCCGTATGACGACCTACGCGACGTATAAAGGATGTGATTCAGATGTGGCTTTATTCTTATTATCATCTTTCTCATCTTCATTATCACCCGCTCATCGTCTCGATTAGCCATTGTTCCTGCCCAGGGACTGCTACCTTATCGTGGTGGGCAGGTTTGCGTGCTTTGTTGATCCCGAGAGCTATGCCGGCGGAAGCGTTTGCTTCTGGTAGGGCCACCCTAGCCGGACTGGTCAAGGAGGAGAAGTCAGACGAAATGCAGTCCACAACCTCCCCCCTCCCTTTTCCACCCCCTTTCAATTTTTCACCCCGCCCTCCTATTGGCCCCTTTCCTCCAAACAGCCCCCTATTTCATCTTCATATATCACCCACTCATTGTCTCGATTAGCCTCGTTGCAAAAATATGAGACGTTAAGCCCAAATAATCAAACAATAATAATAATAAAAATAATAATAATAATAATAATAATAATAATAATAATAATAATAATGATAAAAAGAGTTTTACCCGTAGGAATGTACAAGGTATGTAAAAGTGAAAATAGAATCCGTCTATCTACTGTCTCGGCGTTCAGCTCCTCCGGGTCATTCAGTTCCGGCTGATCTTCGCCACCCTCTTCGGGGTTGCTGTGGGTCTTCTACGCCTCGAGCTTGCGCGGGGCCACCGCCTCCTCCTGTTGAAGTATCTGCAAGGAGCGCGTCTCCGCGTCCTTCTCGGTCGCCTTCAGCTCCTTGCGCACCTGAGACAGACGGAACAAACTCTTCGGTGATAAGGCCCGTTCCTGCCCAAGGACTGCTACCTTATCGTGGTGGGCAGGTTTGCGTGCTTTGTTGATCCCGAGAGCTATGCCGGCGGAAGCGTATGCTTCTGGTAGGGCCACCCTAGCCGGACTGGTCGAGGTGGAGAAGTCAGACGAAGTGCAGTCCACACCCCAATCCCCTTTCCTCCCCTTTCCCCTTTCCTCACCCGCCCTCCTACTTGCCCCTTTCCTCCAAACAGCCCCATATTTCATCTTCATATATCACCCACTCATTGTGTCGATTAGCCTCGTTGCAAAAATATGAGACGTTAAGCCTAAATAAATAAAATAAATAGATAAGGCCCGTTCGCTATTCGCTCAGAAACGTATACATGGAAATAATAATAATAATAATAATAATAATAATAATAATAATAATACTTTCATTTATTTCATTGACACAAAATACATATATACTTATTTTGGCATAAGACCACCATGAGCACTTTGCTCGCGCGGTGGTAAGAGCATAATGTAATTAAAACAATATTTATTTGCTGTGCCGCCGCCTACTAATAACCATATAACATACACACACAACTAAAAACTAAAAACTTAAACATTTAAAATGTAAAACTACAAATAGATATTAAAAAAGCATTTGCATCACTCAATTAAAAAAGTATCAGTTGATTCGATTTGCTTTAAAACATCCCTAGCTTTCATTTTGAAATTACTTAAGGTCATCCTAGCATTAAAGTCAGGCATAAACTTAACCATTATGTTAAAAAGAGTTGGTCCTCTGTATGGCAGTTGATTGCGCGCATTTGACATTACAAACTTTGGGACATTAATTTTATACAATGTAGCTTGTCTTGTAAAAGAGGAACTGACCACTGGTTTATATGAACAAGAATTATTAAACACATACATGACAGTCTTAAAAATATACAAATGTAAATAATAATAATAATAATAATAATAATAATAATAATAATAATAATAATAATAATAATAATAATAATAATAAACATCGTGGTGGGCAGGTTTGAGTGCTTCGATGATTCCTGGAGCTATGCCGGCAGAAGCGTATGCTTCTGGTAGGGCCACCCTAGCCGGACAGGTCGAGGAGGAGAAGTCAGACGAAATGCAGTCCACATCATCCCCACTCCCTTTTCCTCCCTCTTCCCCTATCCTCCCCGCCCTCCCACTTGCCTCTTTCCTCCAAACAGACCTCTAATTCATCTTCATCTATCACCCACTCATTGTCTCGATTAGCCTCGTTGCAGAAATAGGAGACGTTAAGCCCAAATATCATATCAATAATAATAATAATAATAATACCTGCCCAGGGACTGCAACCTTATCGTGGTGGGCAGGTTTGCGTGCTTTGTTGATCCCGAGAGCTATGCTGGCGGAAGCGTATGCTTCTGGTAGGGTCTGGTGGTTCTGGGGTGGGGGGTGGGGTGGTCGAGGAGGAGAAGTCAGACAAAGTGCAGTCCACACCCCAATCCCCTTTCCCCCCCACTGTCCCATTGAATATTTCTCCTCCCAGTTGGCCCTGCCCTCCCTTGCTGGACGCCCGTATGACGACTCACGCGACGTACAATGGATGAACTTACCCCCACATAAATCTGGAAGCCGTCGAAATATATCGCAATTCCGGAAAACCCGGGCATCATGCACTGACCCCGGATATCCTAAGAAGACATGAATGAACTTTCTGTCCTTATCGCATATTCCCTGCAGTACCATACTGCAGAAACCCTTGCGGTTGATCCAGTCGTCGGGATTTTCAGATGGCCTATCAATTGGTATATGTGAGCCATCGACTGCAGCTGTAAATGGATAAATAATAATTATGTTTATTACATTGGGCTACACTTTCTAAATTAATGTGAATGTGATGAGAGTGCCTAATGGCTAGGATAATTAGCATGGGGGGTGGATAGGAAGGAAGCCCAACAGCTTACCTTGTTGTTGATGACCTTCAGAGTTAGTAGGCATAAAAAGCAGACATTTACGTCGAAACAGTTTCGGCCTGACGTGGCCTTGTTCACCCGACGAAGGTGAAGAGGAGAGTATGATGGTCGTCAACAACAAGGTAAGGTGTTGGGTTTCCTTCCTATCCACCCTCCATGAACTTTATAAATTAAGTCATACAAAGTTAAGTAAATTGAAAAACATACCAAATAGAGGAAGTTTCTTTTTCTCCATAAAATACTGTATGTCACTGTCTCTCTTCTCGTCTGTAGGCCATTTTATGACTTTTGATGCCATTTCACTCAGAAACAGGCTGACACGAGTGATAATCTTATGGAGAGTGTAAATGGACATGTTAAAGCGGTCGGCTACGTCTCGAAAGCCTGCCGCTTCATGACCGGCAAACCAAAGGAATGTCAGCAAATGTTTAGTGGGCGATATTGATGCCCGACAGTTTTCTAAAAGAAAAAAGAAAATTAATTGTATTTTAAATTTAGCAGTCATGACAAGGCCTGGGAGGATGCCCAATTGCTGCTCCATCGAATTGCTTGCATTTATTCACGAGTAGGGTCTAACATGAACTAAACTTTCTGCAATATGCTTGGTGCCCTATAGGACCCAGGCTCTACCCAATCAATCAATAGTAACCAGCTCTACACGTAGGCACTCTACAGTAGGCCAATTTAATCCTTATTTGGTAAAGCCAACAAGTGGTGTGGCCTCTAGGTCTAAGCCTAGGGGCTAGGGCCTACATATTAGGCCAGCTGACATGCCTAATGTGAATTGGTTTGGGCTGTTCGTCATGTAGGCCTAGGCTAGGCCTAATCCTTTTTCATTTCATCATTCAAAGATGTACAAGACTGGGGCGTACATCAGCCTAGGCCTAAGCCAAATGCTGCATGTTTAAATGGCAACACATGACATGACAATAGCCTAGGCATAGGGTTTAAAGAGGGTGGCTATTATAATCGTCTTATCATAATGTAACCCGTATACTTAGGATTGAAAATGTTTCAAAGAAGTACTAACAAACTGAGAATAAAATGCTTTTGAATTGAATTGAATTGAATGGGGCTTTGCACTGCCACATTCTCCCACTCGCAGCGCCAGCGTAGTGCCAGCCCTCAGACAAAGTCTACTTGATCTCCGCATAACTTAGCCATGAAAAAAGGGCTGATTTACCCATCCAGGAGGCTCTGGACTTGAGCTCGAACTATGGTGGCGCTACTTCTATTCCAATGTCTTTGGCAAAATGCTGCCATCACAGCCTGCTGGATGGGTCAAGTAGACCTTGTCCGCGCTGATTTACCCATCCAGCAGGTCATGGATTCGGGCTTGGACGGTGGTGGCGCATTCTACGTCAAGCTTTGCGTGCAAAGCCCAATTGAGTTGAGTACATTAATCAATTGTCTTCGTGACTGATAAATATCACTATCAGAAAATCTTTTACTTAGCTCTTCACAAAGTAGTCTGGACACTCGGAAAAGCATAACAAACTCCCGGTCAGAATATGCCGGCACTATGACTTCAACATAATTTTGTATGCAGTTGCGCGGTTTTCTTTCTACCAGTGGTTCCAATATATCTAGAAGGCCACCGATTTCTTCATCTTCGTCGCTCTCAGTCTCCGAAATATCGGAATTTTCCAGAAGTAATGGAACAAGAACTGGGATTAAATTCGCCATATTCGAAAACTTCTCGCAAATGTGTAAAACACAGCCTTCTCGAATGTCGGTTCAATCCGCCAAGGTCTACTTGATCCTTGCAATCCGCAAGGACTGACCCGTCGAGAAGGCTGTGGTTTAAAACCAAGGCACATGACTGTGACTGAGTTGGTTACGAGGTGTTTGTTTGTCCATGCGGACGGTAGGTGAACTTTTTGCCCCCATTTCCGTTTTCATTACGTACATCCGGGTGGTACTGTACCAGGATTTCTGTACCTGGTACTGGACAAACAAACGAAGCTATTAGATGCACGTTCGGACGGAAAAAACCAGTCACACATCATAAACTATGTAGTAAATAAATTATAATTACTTTATTGATTTCATTTAAGGTGTTCCACATTTATACGGATAAACACGCAAAACAATATACTCGACATCAGCTGTGAGAGGATAAGCCAGACAACAACAACAACAACAACAACAACAATCGATCAATCGATTAGTTTTAAGTCGATGATCCCGGTCAACGTCGTGATTTTTATCTTTTTTAAGAAAGATATTTCGTTGTTTCTCTTACTAATTATTTGACTTTCGTATTGCATTGGTTTTATCAAGGACATCATCAAGGATGGCGTTTATTGGTCGTGTGTTGTCTCCCATATACGTATCGTGCGTAACACAGAAGAATGAATAACGCAACAAAATATGAGACGTTAAGCCCCATTCATCAATCAATCGGATATATGTTATTCTTCATCATCATCTTTCTCATCTTCATTATCCTGCTCATTGTCTCGATTAGCCTCGTTGCAAAAATGTGAGACGATAAGCCCAAATAATTAAATTTCATTATCCTGCCCAGGTACTGCTACCTATCGTGGTGGGCAGGTTTGCGTGCTTTGTTGATCCCGAGAGCTATGCCGGCGGAAGCGTATGCTTCTGGTAGGGCCACCCTAGCCGGACTGGTCGAGGAGGAGAAGTCAGACAAAATGCAGCCCACACCCCAATCCCCGTTCCTCCCCTTCCCTTGTCCCTCAGGCGCTTGCCTACTTGCCCCTTTCTTCCAAACAGCCCCCTGTTTCATTTTCATCATCACCCACTCATCGTCTCGATTAGCCTCGTTGCCTGCCCAGGGACTGCTACCTTATCGTGGTGGGCAGGTTTGTGTGCTTTGATGATTCCTGGAGCTATGCCGGCGGAAGCGTATGCTTCTGGTAGGGCCACCCTAGCCGGACTGGTCGAGGAGGAGAAGTCAGACGAAGTGCAGTCCATACTCCAATCCCCTTTCCCCTTTCCTCACGCTCCCACCTACTTGCCCCTTTCCTCCAAACAGCCCCATATTTCATCTTCATATATCACCCACTCATTGTCTCGATTAGCCTCGTTGCAGAAATATGAGACGTTAAGCCAAATATCAATCCAAATATCAATCTCGTTGCAAAAATATGAGACGTTAAGCCCAATAATCAATCTATAGACAATTCTATCAACTGATCTACCAATTGTTCAGAAACTGTGCGTGAACTTTCCGCTGTTTTTGTCACAGGTTTTGTACATCTTCCGAAGTTAACTTTTTACCGTAGTTTGTTTCAACAAGTTCTTGCATTTTTGCAAAAATATGCCCAGGGACTGCTACCTTATCGTGGGGGGCAGGTTTGTGTGCTTTAATGATCCCGTGAGCTATGCCGAGAGCTATATGAGACGTTAAGCCTAAATAATCAATGAGACGTTAAGCCCAAATATCTATCTATCACCCACTCATTGTCTCGATTAGCCAAGTTGCAAAAAAATGAGACGTTATGCCCAAATATCAATCAATCTGAACTGGCTTCAACACTAAGTATTATACGAAGTATAACAATACTAGAATTAGAATTTTTCATAATCAAGTCATTAAGTAAGATGGGGGCAAATTAATAGGAAAGTCTCATGAGACTCCAATATGTGTGGAAGTATATGAAATAAATAGATTATCATGTAAAAACACGTAACCTAAAGGCGCTAACCTGCTGCTTTCCCGTCAACTCGGAAAGGGATGTTCCTGCCCAGGGACTGCTACCTTTTCGTGGTGGGCAGGTTTGCGTGCTTTGTTGATCCCGAGAGCTATGCCGGCGGAAGCGTATGCTTCTGGTAGGGCCACCCTAACCGGACTGGTCGAGGAGGAGAAGTCAGACGAAGTGCAGTCAACACCCCAATCCCCTTTCCCCCCCACTGTCTCATTGAATATTTCTCCTCCCACTTGGCCCTGCCCTCCCTTGCTGGACTCCCGTATGACGACTCACGCGACGTACAATGGATCTGATTCGGATGTGGCTTTATTCTTCATTATCATCTTTCTCATCTTCATTATCACCCGCTCATCGTCTCGATTAGCCATCGTTGCATAAATATGAGACGTAAAGCCCCATTAATCAATCAATCAGGAGAGATAGGCACTGATAACCCAGATGTTTTGTGCCTTAAAACCACAATAATTATAATATTAATATCGTTTCTGTTGGCGTCGTGTAGTGAGCCCTGGCCGTCTCCACGGAGTTGCTCATGCTGTCTGCTACTTGTAGTCTTGCTGAGTGGTCGATGCCTAGCTCGTCTCCCGCTGTTACTAGTGCTTTGCGGACGTCCGTGCATGAATATTTTTTGCCCGTGTATTTAAGAAATAATCTGCAAACGTGTTGTGTTGCTAGTTAGTCTGGTTTTGTGGCCAGGGTCAAGAGAAAGTTTTGTCCTGCAGCCCCAAACATCCGGTTTCTGATGTTGAAATATCGAACCGTTGAGTGAGAAATATATTTCTCACTCAACGATCGAACGTAGGCACTGATAACCCAGATGTTTTTTGCCTTCAAACCACAGTTATAATAACAGTAATATTAATTCAATATGCTCCAAAAGGGCGACAAGGAGAAACCAGACGAAGTGCAGTCCACACCCTCCCCACTCCCTTTTCCTCCCCCTTCCCCGTGCCTCCCGCCCACCCACTTGCCTCTTTCCGCCAAACACCCCCCTATTTCATCTTCATATTTCACCCACTCAAGAAGTCAGACGAAGTGCAGTCCACACCTCAATCCTCTTTCCTCCCCTTTCTCCTTTCTCACGCGCCCTCCTACTTGCCCCTACCCCTCATCGTCTTGATTAGCCAAGTTGCAAAAATATAAGACGTTAAATCCAAATATCAATCATCGTCTCGATTAGCCAAGTTGCAAAAATATGAGACGTTAAGCCCAAATATCAATCAAACAACCTAAAGCGCGTGATGAATCCCACATCATCTATTTCATCGAAGTAATTACGTCGTTCATTAATCACTCTTTCACGCCTTTGTGTCATCAAATTTTTAAAATTTATTTGTTTACATACCACTTTGCCCCATTGGCGGCTGGGGTGGCGGCGGCGGTGTAGACTGGATAGAGGCCGTCGACAGCCCCGCTACGCCTACAAAGAAATAGACAAGCGTATTTGTTAAACAATTGAAATTCCACATTCATTATTATAATAAAAAATAAAAAAATTATATTTGTTTACATACCAGTATTCTCCATTGGCCGCTGGGGTGGCGGTAGCGGAGTAGACGTCATAATGGCCGTCGACGGTCCAGGAACTCCTACAAACAAAGATACAAGCGTTATTGTTGTACAAGTTAAATTCAACATTCATTATTATAATGAAAACAACATCATTATATTTGTATACATACCACTTTGACCCATTGGCGCATGGGATGGCGGCGGCAGTGGAGATGGAATAGGAGCCGTCGACATACCCGCTACGCCTACAAAGAAAGTGATACTCATGTAAAAGTCAGACGAAATGCAGTCCACAACCTCCCCCCTCCCTTTTCCACCCCCTTTCAATTTTTCACCCCGCCCTCCTATTGGCCCCTTTTCTCCAAACAGCCCCCTATTTCATCTTCATATATCACCCACTCATTGTCTCGATTAGCCTCGTTGCAAAAATATGAGACGTTAAGCCCAAATAATCAAACAATAATAATAAAAATAATAATAATAATAATAAAAATAATAATAATAATAATAATAATAATAATAATAATAATAATAATAATAGTAATAATAATAATAATAGTAATACCTAATAATAATAATAATAATTATTATAATAATAATAATGATAAAAAGAGTAATACCCGTAGGAATGTGAAAGGTATGTAAAAGTGAAAATAGAATCCGTCTATCTACCGTCTCGGCGTTCAGCTCCTCCGGGTCGTAGACATTCAGTTCCGGCGGATCTTCGCCACCCTCTTCGGGGTTGCTGTGGGTCTTCTACGCCTTGAGCTTGCGCGGGGCCACCGCCTCGTCCTGTTGAAGTATCTGCGAGGAGCGCGTCTCCGCGTCCTTCTCGGTCGCCTTCAGCTCCTTGCGCACCTGAGACAGACGGAACAAACTCTTCGGTGATAAGGCCCGTTCCTGCCCAAGGACTGCTACCTTATCGTGGTGGGCAGGTTTGCGTGCTTTGTTGATCCCGAGAGCTATGCCGGCGGAAGCGTATGCTTCTGGTAGGGCCACCCTAGCCGGACTAGTCGAGGAGGAGAAGTCAGACAAAGTGCAGTCCACACTCCAATTCCCTTTCCTCCCCTTTCTCCTTTCCCTCACGCGCCCTCCTTCTGCCCTTTTCCTCCACAGAGCCCCCAATTGCATCTTCATTATCACCCACTCATCGTTTTGATTAGCCTTGTTGCAAAAATATAAGACGTTAAGCCCAAATATCTATCTCCGGAGCGACCCGCACACATCACACGTATTACTGCAGCCCGGCGCCATCTTAATACATTCCAAATTTGTTTGTGCCCCCCAACCACTCCTCTCCCGCCCCCCCCACCGTCATCCCAATATCCCCCGAGAGTGTACCATACAGTTTTGAACGATCACAACAACGATACATATCGTATAATTCACGAGGGAATAGATTTGGTTATTAACGGTTTGGTAGTGTGTGGCCCGAATGAACAAGATGTATCAAATAATTATCCTTAGCCTCCAGTTTTGAGGTGGAGCTTGCATAAACACATACACATTTACGAGCACATCTTGCAGCCTCAGCCATAGCAAGCTATTGTGACAATGGTCTCTATCATAATTGTTGTACAACGTTGTACAGGAAAACGATCGGTCATGTGTCAGTCACAACTGTGTGGCTCGCTTGCTTGAGCTTGGTGTATAAAACTTTATTACATGGCGTTAGAGTAGAGGCCTAGAGCTACCCTAGGCTATCTTAAAGTAATGAATATAAACGATATATTTACATAGGCCTAGTCATAGTGAACTAGCATAAGCGTCTTTCGGTTATTGTGTTAGATTACAATAATATGTAGGTCTAAGCATTTTCTATTGGCTCAATCCTGACTAGAACACACTTTATTCTGCTTCAATGGTGTTCACAGGAGAAGCACAGTATAGTTCATCATCAACTTTTATAAAGAAGCAAAGTGATAGAATTTCTTTTACTGGTATAGCTAAACGTTCATGCTTTGGAGTAATTTTCATTAGGAATCCCATGGTATGGCCATTCATGAAGATATCTTCACTTTCAAATAAATGAGTAATTGCAAAATAATGAACTGGATTGCATTTACACAAACATTACCACGGCAATTAGTCCAACGCACAAAGTTTCAATAATAGCGACATTTTGGTCAATCCCATAGGGATATACAATATGAGAGAGTTTTCTTAACGTTCGTATATGCCCTCGAGAAATATAATGCTGATTTAACTTTTAAACGGTAGAATATTTGGCAACTGCCACCCATGAATAAATGTAATTAAATTATCATATGATGGTATGTCAGTCTGTTTTAATTGCATTTCGAACAACTTGCGTGTTGATCGATCCAAATTGCGCAGTGCTATGTACAACAACACAAAATCCCCTAAATCCGGTATATTCAAGTGACGTAGGGCAATAACACACTCTTGAAACGTTTGTAAAAATGTGTTAAGTCCTGATGTCGATTCAGAAGTTAATGCTCGAAAATCAAATATTTCATCGAGGTATTTTGTAGCAAGAACTCTCTTGTTGTGATATTTGTCTTTGCCAAACTATTACGTAGTTCGCCTCAGTAATTGGAACACTCGTAACAACAGTCGAAGCCGGGCCGTGTACTAATGTGATAAGGTATTGAAACTTCTCGACGTTTGACAATGACTCATTATCATGAATTAGACAACGGTATGTATCGTAGAACGTAACCCAATTTTTATAACTTCCATCAAATAGCGGAATATTTTTTTTAGGTAGCCGTGGACTAGGCCTGGAATTCCTATCTGTAACGACAGATGTGGTAGGTTTTATCGACGCGGCAAATATTTTTACCTCGTAATAAATATCGTCAAAAGATTCGAGAGCCTTCGAATCGACTTGCGCAGTCGAATCAAGAAGTAATTGAACGTCAATTATTTCAGATTGTATTCTAGAATATTCTTCTGCAATTTTCTCAATTTGTTCAAATCGTACATTGAAAGCTGTAATCTTGGCTTGGTTTTCCGGTATTTCCTTGGTTAGATCATAGAGTGTTTGCAGTTTCTGGAATTCTCGTTGTTTACGAACTTCGAGGCCGGTTAATTTATTTTCAAGTTTCGTTTTAGTTGCTTTGTCAGTCATTGTTGAAAACGAACGAACTCAAATGAGCGGAACAAAAATCGAAATTGAGAACTAACAACTCCCCTATCCTACCGTACCAAAATCCGGCCCGGAGGACCAATTATGTTTAGCACGGAAACACAAACTATAAAATCGCCGGGCGGTAGACAATAGGATGAAGGGGGGAATGTGGGGAAAGCCGGGGAACATGTTAGGGAAGCCGCACTAACCTTTAAGATTCCATGGAGACGTTCCACGACGACCGGCTATGGTTCCACCACACTGGAATGACAGCTGTTCACTTCTCCACGGTACGCAAGCAACTGTAGTGAGCGCTTGTTCAACAATAATATGTTTGCTGATAACGCTCGTGACGTGTAATGTATGACGTATAAGAGTGCGGCAGAGGGATGGGATGGAGGGAAAATTCAAACAACACTAATACTAAACATATTATATATTATTGATATAGGCTAATAAGTAAGGCTAAGCTAAGACACAGTTGCCACGTTACCTAAAACACATTTCAAGCAAAGTAGTTCAATTCACTTACAAAGTATCGCCAATAATGGAGTTCCTACATCTACCCCAGCTTCGACATCTTCTTTGGATGCTGTGAACTAAAATTTAAGAAAAATAAATTAAAAATTGACAGGTACTCATAAGGGTGACCAACGATTATTCATTGAAAAAAAAACATGTTACATTGTTCAGACAAAACTTAGCTTTCAACCATTTACGGGGCAAAATGTGTAGACCAAACATTTTACTTTAGCCTACCAGTGCACAAATTTATGCACTCTCTATTTATCACATCACATTCATTTATTTACTAGGAATAACAAGACCAAGTCTCTTTCATAAAACTGTATGTATGATAGTATTGACTGTCAATAGGCTGCTCTCTAGTCAAATAAATAAATTATTTGTTAATTAAATCAAGTCAAAAATAAAATTGTATTAAACATGGAATAATATGGTATAAAAATAGTTAAGATACAAATTAGACTTACATCAAACTTGCGGTACATGGAGGTTTCATCATCCCCAAAGTACGCACATAACAATAGCACAATGGATTAAGCTCGTGGAAGGCGTGACAACAAGACTTTGGTAGCGTGCCGCATGCTTATCAGCACTTCTGTGATGGACGGCTTCATTTTTCCTGATACATTTTTCATAAAAGAAACAATCTTGTCCGTTTGGGTGAGAAGGACCACATCCCAGTCTCTGTGGCAATTGTTTCCGGTCAATGTTTCCAGATGCTTAACCATATGGTGCATGGAAAAAAGATGAGGCCATGATGCTTGTAGAGACGTTATGGTGGCAGTGGTGGCTGTATCTCCAACAATTTCTCGTCTTTGCAGAACGTACGTCTTGGACATTAGGTCTCGTACATTGTCTTCGCTCATGACAATCTCGTGGATGAGCCGCTCTTTCATAGCTGCCAATGACAGTTCTGTCTCTCCTTCAGGGAGATCTAGGGGCATCCAGTTAATACACCCGTAGGTGTCTTTAAGAGAAGCTTTGGGTATGTGCGTGGCGGTAGCAGCAGAGGTTGAGGGAGCATTTGAGGTTTTCGGTGAGCGATGTAAGTTAAGGATTTTATTGTAAATTTGTTGCATTAGAACTTGGTGTGCCGTATCATCATTTATAATTACGCCACCGATTCTTGTCTTGAAAATAGGAAATTTACACGTTACAAACCCCAATCGCCTTTCCTCCCCTTTCCCCTTTCCTCGCGCGCCCTCCTACTTGCCTCTTTCCTCCAAACAGCCCCATATTTCATCTTCATATATCACCCACTCATTGTCTCGATTAGCCTCGTTGCAAAAATATGAGACGTTTAGCCCAAATAATGAAAATCAGTCTCTGCTGCCCTCCTCGTATCATCTTTGTACTCATTTCTCAAATACGTGACGACTATATCCACAACATCTCTCTGAGACCTGGAAAGTTAACATTTCTACAATTAGCCGGTTTAGTCACAGTCAAGAGATGGATAGTTTTCTGCAGCTAGTATTAGTTTTCAAGATAAAGTCAAATTGCTAAAGTTTTAAGTAAGGGAAGGTGATGCAAATCACAAAAAGGGACTCTTAAGGCAGTGATTCCTAACCGGTGGTCCGCGGACTCATTGCTACCGGTCCGCAAAGTAATGCTGTAATACTTCATTACTTATCAAAAAATAAATTATAATCTTTGGAAAAAACTTCCGAGTGGTAGTTAAATGTGAAAATATAATCGTGCTAGATAATTAGGTAAATTTATGTCTAAGTCTAATTTAAGCCAACAATTAAGACTGTTAGCCGAGCTCGAGAAAACCAGGCTTTGACGCAGAAGAAAAGTCTGGACCACCTGGAAGCTAGATCGTTTGTCCAATATGGTTGTGGTTTGCACCAAAATGTTAAGTAAGAATGTGAAATATGCGGAATCAAAGCACATTTTTCGAATATTGCTTACTTTTCTTATTAGGCCTAACTAAGAAACAATAACAACTCGCTTACGTAACGTGAACTCGCTTGCAACCTAATGTAGATACTGACAGTCAAACTACTATCGCTCAAAGTCGTAGAACCGATCCACAGAGCGGGCGGCAAGTGCGCATCTGCCACATACTCTTCGTACGAGTATCGTGGCTTGCGCAAGCGATTCAAACTATCCGAAACAGAACCGAAGTCGGTTCCGATCTGTCGCGCTTCGATTCGGATACTAAATATAAGAACCGACCGAAATTCCGGCTATCCGCACACCCCTACTAAACAGGTAATTAGTCATTTTGTGGTGGAGACAATTATTTGAAATTACAAAATGTGCTTTGATAGCGACATGCGCTCATCCTTTCTGAACCATCTCCCAAAAATGCGTATTTTTGAGATGAAAATAAAGATCAAAAAGCGGTCTAGACTGTATGTAAAATTAGCTGGATTTGACGATCAAGCATATTCTTAAATGGGTAGGCCTATTTATATTTTTAAAAAGTTGACCCAAGCTCTTTATCTTTTTTTTTAACTTAATGCTAAATTGTGAGCAAATTAATGCAAAAAACGTATCCCTAATGCGACATTAGGCTTTTACTGAGAAGGCCCACCTAATGCCAAATGCAAAAATAAAACAGATTATACATAAAATGCAACTTGTGCATCAGCTCACCAGGGGTTGGAGGACAATTTTGGTCGTTCATTTCGACAATGTAAGGAGGAAACCTCTCGAAGGGTATCCACATTGGAATGGCGCTCGGTGAAACCGGAACTTGTGTTGGTCTATCAGTTGGCGTCGCCTGCAGTTGAGAAGAGGCAGAAGGTCCAGCTTTATCTGAAACTAGCCAATACATATGATTTTAAGGGGAAGTGCTTTAAGAGCAAAGTCGTAAATATTGTACACTATTTGTTAGTTGGACAAAACTTACATGCAACCTAATGCGCTGAATATGTACTAGTTAACGTTTATGAAAACAATTGTTATTTTTAATGCGCTGAATGAAATGTACCTTTATTTACAACACACATCCATGTGTTTAAATAATAAATAAACTAACATTAAACATATATTAAACATGGAATTATGTAAGTAGATTTCTAGGTCTAAATAACCCACTGAAATAAAAAAATCTCACTCAAAAACAAAAAAACTGCAGCTTGGCAGCAATTGTGCGTATTCTTGAGTGAATGTGTGCCACAATGTTGTTTTAGGTTACAGCTGATCTTGGTCTAGCTAGACACATTATGGACTATGGTAAAATAACTAAAATAAGAACTGAATACAGTATCCCTGAAGAATGTTCAGTTACACAATGACTAGAGGCATGACAATTTAGCATTACAGGTTTCTGATGCTAAATCAGTGTGAATTAATTCTTGAAAACGCTACAAAATGCATCCTCTTTCTGCTTACCAATTCCTAAGTGTGACAGTCGTTGCCATGTAACTTTCATCGGTATTTTGGGGTCTAACAAAGAATATGTGTGTCGCCGTTGTGACGTCACTCTGACTGTACGTCACATATTGTCAGAATGTACCAAACATGATGTGTTGAAAACACAATTAAAGCTTTCCCCGTTGTATGAAGAACTTTTGTCATACGAGAATTGTGATAAACTTTTAAAATTTCTTGTCCGCACACAGTTTTTCCAACAATTTTAAAAAATACATTACAACCACTTAAAAATATAAAATAATATAAATTAAATTCATATAAAATTCAAACATAATTACTACTTTCCTAGTAACCTAATTACTAAGCTTGCAAAACACCATCTTGGTGGCGCAAAATGACCTAACTGGTTGAAGCGCCCTTCAACCCAATAAATTCAATAAATTCAAATGCCGTCCTAATCATTTGATTCGTTTTATTTCGCAGGCTTTTGTATGTATTTTCATGTTCGATGTCGCGGCTGGATTTGAATCTATTAAACGCGGCGTCCCTCCTGGCCATTGCGTCTCTTATTTCAGTGTTCAGCCACGGTGATGGTGGTTTGATGACTCGAACTACTTTTAAGGGGCGTGCTTATCATATAATTTTAGTATCATTGAGTTGAAAAAACACAACTTTTCCCCGATAGTGGGTAGTTTTACTAACATGTCCCAAGGTAAAGAAACGGAGTCTGTTTTAAATTGTTCAATATTAATATGTTTTATTTGCTCGTCTTGATATTAGTTTTGGCGTTTGCTTTTTTGTGCACGGATGGAATATTGTAAATAAATTAAGTCGTGTGCAGATATGCCCGGTACAAAGAGTTGTCCGTGATGGAGGACTCTGTCACGGTTTGATACCATCATGAGGTCAATCAAGGTATGCGAGGTGGAAGTATGAGGAGTTGGTTCTAGAGGTAAGACAGTTAAATTGCATGATTCAAAAATAGTAATTAGTTGCTTAGTATCCGTGTGACTTTTAGATAGTAAGTTAGTATTAAAGTCCCCCATGACAATAACATGCTCGTAATGGGGGATGAATTGTACGAGAGAGGTTTCAAAGTCTGTTAAAAATCCGATTTTGGGGGGACGGTATACTACTGCCATGAGTACTGACTGGTTTGTAATTTTGATTTCAAATATCATGTACTCAGGTCGTAACAATATTCGCTTGGCGATTTACTTAAAAGTTTACTCTTTATGTCGTCACGGATGTAAGCACAGACACCCCCACCGCGGCGCCTAGTGCGGTCGTACCCCTTGCTGGACTCCCGTACGACGACTCATGCGACGTTCAATGGATCTGATTCGGATGTGGCTTTATTCTTCATTATCTTCTTTCTCATCTTCATTATCACCCACTCATCGTCTCGATTAGCCATCGTTGCATAAATATGAGACGTTAAGCCCCATTAATCTAATCTAATCTGATCAGCCGATACCCATCTAGTTTCACCAGTGCAGAGTTTAGGGATGGTTTTAGCCACGACTCGCTAATGAGTAACACGTGCGGCTTACTTTCCTCTACAATGGTCTGAAGGTCGAGGCAGTGGGACATGAGGGACGACGCGTTTATGTGAATTACCTGCAGAGACCTTGGATGTCCGGCTAGGCGTTTCTTTAGTATGCTTCCAGTTGAGAGGTGAATGGTTGGGGAGGGGGGAGGGGATGGTATTTGGTCAAGTGTTACTGTGAGTAGGGGGTTGGTGAAATGCACTGGGGTGGGTGATTCGACACTTGGAACGCTCGGTGTTGCCAACTTAATTTGTTTTGCAGCCATTTGTTACTAGTACCCCGGTCAAATAGCAATTTTACCCGGAATTAATTGGTATAGAATTTTTTTTTATCGGACGTTGTTTGCTATGTATACCTACATATGCCAAAGAAAGTTTACCGCCGTGTGACCCCCCTAATTAACGAAATTAATTAAAATGCTAAAATTAATTAATGCTTATATAATCGTTATTTTCAAAGATTTTTCTGATATTGTATATGAAATACATTAACGGGGTGCGGGCGCGACCCTCCGACGACTCAGGTAGTTTTTCGTCAGTTGGAGTTAGACCCTTGTTGGAGAAGGTTCTGCGGCCGGTCTCGCTCTGACCATATTATTGTAAAGCTTCCGCGCTTCTCTCCACTATTTCCCTTATACAATGACTCGGACTTGCCCTCACTCTTATGGCGTGATGATTGTGAACATCATCGTTTATGAATATGATGCTGGGGTACCGTGCATACCCCCTCTGTGTAACACGAATATCATACTAAAGAATAAGTGACTTGAAGCCCGAATTCACCAACCCCAGCCCACGGGCGCCCGGCGCCCGTGGTTTCCCAAGTTTCCTTTCATGCATGTTATTTTCCATGAGATAAACAAATCCTTAGCAACTACGGGCGCCGCCCGGGGCTGGGTGTAACAATGTTTACAGCTAATAAGCTATTTGGAGCAAAGTATTTGGTTGGTGGTTGCCATGATGAAAACAAGTTATTCATGGAATAAGAAGTTATTAGAAGATTGTTGTACCGGGTCTTATGTTATTTTATTTTCCGTGTTCTTAGGGCAGATAAAACCTCGACAAACTTTCGTCATATAAATTATTCGTATGAGTTATTCCAAAATATATACATAGTTCTTCTCGCTTGACTTCCCCCCCCCCCCCCCCTCCCCCTTTACGAACGAAACAAACATAGGCCTACTTTCGTCACTTTTGGCGAAAGAGGGGGGGGGGGGGGGGGGACAATTAAAAAATAATTTCGGGCTCAGACCGGATGAGAAAATCAAAATTACTCGGCATCAGCCTTTGATTTGCGTTTACAGCTTCTGGAAACAATTATCACTATAATCTACGCGTTTATATTTGTTTAAAATGACAACATCGATACCTGAAGATTATACCTGATTAGAACCGATAATAATTTCCCGACGTCGACCACCCAAAATGGAATAAATATAGGAACATTTTACATTGAAAAACGATAGATAAAGTTCTATCAATGCATAAAACACATTAGTTTGATACCTATGTCGTATATGCTACTATTTAGGAAGCGGTAAGTTCGGCTATTGTCTTGCATTGCATGCATAGGATGGTCTTGATCGCTACTGGCGATGTCTGGGCCGGGCTACCCACGTGCGCGGCTGTCTGCGACGAAGTGACAGATGGAATGTTTACGTCGCAAACAGGTACACAACCAACCCTTCTTTTCATTCTCTGGTCAGTGACCAGATGACAGGCGAGTGTCCGGGGGGGGTGGGGGGGGGGGGGGGGGGGGATCATGCGTCGGGAGCGTACATGAGAGGAAAGCTAGAATTAGGAATGTTTATAATTTACAAAAATATCCCCTTTTCTATCCATTATTGATTTCGAAATAGTACATGACATCGACAGTATGTCGTAAGTCTGTGATCAGGAACACATATTTTGTATGGCTCTTTGAGAAATAAAAAATGGAACTACAAATAACATAATTACCGTGTCTTCTAGTTCAATTAAAATCGCGTATAATCCTTAATCTGTACTCAAGCAATAGCATTCAGTACATGCGTTTCACAATAGCTATTGCCGATTCATTCTGTATAGCAAACGCGTGCCAAAGAAGTGAAGTTTCACAAATATACACACAAATATGTGCGTGCACATATTTGTGTGTATATTTGTGAAATGCGGTTTTTAGAGTAAGCCATTATGAAGTTATTATGATGGTAGGTAGTCCAAAGTAAGACAGATGTAAAATACCGACCTGGCTGGGAATCAAACCATGTCTCCCACCCAGCAAGTGAGACATGGGCTCGATTACCAGCGGGGTCCATTTTTTACATTTTGTCTTATGCACCATAAATTATATGTATAAATATAATATTATATATGCACAATCTAAACGTAGGCCTATGTGGAGTGTACGGCCATCGGTATATGTACATAACGATATATGTTATACATGTACAAGCCAAACGTATGTGGAGTGTACGGCCATCGGTATGTGTACATAACGATATATGTTATACGTGTACAAGCCAAACGTATGTGGAGTGTACGGCCATCGGTATGTGTACATAACGATATATGTTATACGTGTACAAGCCAAACGTATGCGGAGTGTACGGCCATCGGTATATGTACATAACGATATATGTTATACATGTACAAGCCAAA
This sequence comes from Isoperla grammatica, assembly GCA_945910005.1. Taxonomy (NCBI): domain Eukaryota; kingdom Metazoa; phylum Arthropoda; class Insecta; order Plecoptera; family Perlodidae; genus Isoperla; species Isoperla grammatica. Next base: position 17,157,177 of record OX246744.1, read on the forward strand.
CGTATGCGGAGTGTACGGCCATCGGTATGTGTACATAACGATATATGTTATACGTGTACAAGCCAAACGTATGTGGAGTGTACGGCCATCGGTATGTGTACATAACGATATATGTTATACGTGTACAAGCCAAACGTATGTGGAGTGTACGGCCATCGGTATGTGTACATAACGATATATGTTATATGTGTACAAGCCAAACGCATGTGGAGTGTACGGCCATCGGTATGTGTACATAACGATATATGTTATACGTGTACAAGCCAAACGTATGTGGAGTGTACGGCCATCGGTATGTGTACATAACGATATATGTTATACGTGTACAAGCCAAACGTATGTGGAGTGTACGGCCATTGGTATGTGTACATAACGATATATGTTATACGTGTACAAGCCAAACGTATGTGGAGTGTACGGCCATCGGTATGTGTACATAACGATATATGTTATACGTGTACAAGCCAAACGTATGTGGAGTGTACGGCCATCGGTATATGTATAACGATATATGTTATACGTGTACAAGCCAAACGTATGTGGAGTGTAACGGCCATCGGTATGTGTACATAACGATGTATGTTATACGTGTACAAGCCAAACGTATGCGGAGTGTACGGCCATTGGTATGTGTACATAACGATATATGTTATACATGTACAAGATAAACGTATGTGGAGTGTAACGGCCATCGGTATGTGTACATAACGATATATGTTATATGTGTACAAGCAAACGTATGTGGAGTGTACGGCCATCGGTATGTGTACATAACGATATATGTTATATGTGTACAAGCCAAATGCATGTGGAGTGTACGGCCATCGGTATGTGTACATAACGGTATATATATAATATATATGTTATACATGCACAACCCAAACGCATGTGGAGTGTACGGCCATCGGTATGTGTACATAACGATATATGTTATATGTGTACAAGCAAACGTATGTGGAGTGTACGGCCATCGGTATGTGTACATAACGATATATGTTATATGTGTACAAGCCAAACGCATGACACATAACGATATATATATGTTATACATGTACAACCCAAACGAATGTGGAGTGTACGGCCATCCGTGTACATAACGATAAGGTAGAGGTTCAAGATATGATACTAAAAATATTTTAAATATATAGTGTGTAATACAAAGGGTTTGAATTGTTTGAATACTAGTGAAATTATGTCACGTTAACTAATTTTCTGCTTACTCTCCCCAAAGATTGGACAATCTTTGCTCTCACTATCCGAAACAATGGTACAGGGTTTGTGACTTGTGTTCTATTCAAATAAGTGATATTGGTGGTACTAAATACCAGTCAAAATGTGATCGATTAAATTCATTAATAATAATTATTTTTTTAAGAATACCCGTTCTAGGGTGCACACTTGCTTTACCTGATGTGCCCCTCTTCCAGTGGCGTATACAGGAATTGGGAAAGGGGGGGGGTTTCAACCCATATTATAGAGAGTGGAGCCGAAACACAATTGGGGTTCCGGGGGGCGAAAAAATTCTCGTCAAGGTAATTTTAGTGCAAATCTGTGCGTTTTGCAGTGGCCAACTGAAAAAAGATTACTCAGTTTCTGGCAACACATTTTTTCCTTAGCACCGCTAATAAAAGGAACCTCAATCAATAATTTGCATATTTTTCGTATTGATTTTGCTTTTAATTACAATAATACACAATAATTATAAAGTAAAACATCTAACTGTCTAAATTGAAATACTGTTTATTGAAATGTAAAAGGTGTCATTTTCCATGTTTCCTTTGCTAAAGGGGGGGGGGGGGGGGGTTGTCCCTCCCCCGTGTTTACGCCACTGCCCTCTTCAGGTGACTAACTAGGTTGTTAGGGTGTTTGGAGAATGGGAAGGAATGTCCGAGGGCTGATAGTATGACTCAATCCCAGCATTCGCTTTTACGACTGAGAAAAACCTCGGAAAAAACCTTCAGTCAGGACTGCCGGTTGCCGGAATCGAACCGGTGACCTCCCGAATTAGAGTCTCGCGTCTTACCGCTGAGCCACCTCGATTTGCATATTGTCAACGTATGACACGTAACGGAGCGCTCAAATATTCATTATCAGTCCGGTTGGCTTTATTTCCTGAATAAAACGGGTGTCTTGAACTTCTACGGAGATGAAATGTTTGGATTCCATCTCTTGCCCAGACAAACAAATGTGGTCACAATACCAGACCAGCCCGACGAACATCAGTCGAGGGTTCCCATTGTAAATAATCCCTTACTCTCTTCATTTCGCTACCTGACTCTTTCTCTCACTCCTCCGCCGTTAGTTCGCGGAAACAGCCACCCCGTGCAGGCACCGGAGCGCTCTTGTCCAGTAACAGCTGCAGCGTCAGGCGAGCGCGCTCCATTCAAATACTTTTTTTGTTTTTATTTTATAGTAAACGTTCGACAGATTTGAGAATTTTGAAACTTCTTTAACTTATGTGTAATATAAATGTTAACGTGTGGTAAAAAAATCGCGATGTTTGGATGTGAAAATGTACGCAATTATATGTAGAAACTGAAATTTGGGTACATTTTTTAAAATTATAAACATACAAACGTCAAGAAACTGGACAAAATTGTACATTTTTTTTCGTTAATCATAAAGGCCATTACCTTTTCTATAACTTAAAGCAGTTTGGTAAACGTGGCTTTGATGAAAGTGTGGGGGAAAAAATGTTTTTCTTATGCATGCATTCCCGCTCCAGCCGGTGCCCGCACAGCCTTAAATAAGTCCTTTTGTAATAAGAACAACATTGAAACCTGTATACAGATATATCGGCAATCATTAATTAATTAATATCTATATAATAACATTTTTAATAAAAGGGTTCCCGTGTATAATTGGCATAATGGAATATGGGGTTGATAGTTGTAAATACATTAGTAATAACATATGAAACTACTGTAGAAAGTTTACCGAAATAAAAGTAATATTCGTATGATAAATCAGCATAATAATAATTAATATATTAATTACCGATGTTTAAAAGGAATACATATTTTCATATATGCATTATGGGTATCAAAAGAAAGCTGCCGATACGTGGGTTTTAATATCGGTATCTCCGGGTGAAGTAAAAAAAAAAAATCCTAGGGGTAGGGGGGGGGGGGGGGGGGAATGCATATGTTTCGTTAAACGTATCAATCGAAAGCCATTAATACGTCGTTTTTAGGAAAAGTACTTTATCAGGGCGATAAAAGAAAATTTACCCTAGTACTCGGCTAATATATTGGGGTGGGGGGAGGGGAGTTAAGTAAAAAAGCGCCTTGTAAACTCAATTTTTAAGTTTACCCAATTCAATTGATGTTACGTCATAGACATGAGGTTCGATTACTCCGATACAAAAGACCCGTCACGGCCTGGGTTAAAAAAGGCCAGAGTAACCGGTATAGTCGTAAGAGGTGACGAAAGGAGACCCAGTTCTATTCCCCCCCCGCCCCCACTATCCCACTGATGATTTATTCTCCCACTTGTCCTTGCCCTGCCATGCTGGACTCCCTTTATGACGATTGAAGAATTTCGCGATGTAGATGGACCTGATTCGGAAGACGTCATATTGTCATGTAGCCAATGACGGGATCTTTATTGTAGATTTGCCACAGATAATGAACACAAGATAACACTCCAATAATTATCAACGAACCCACGCTGTGTCCCCGTGATCCATTCTCAGCAGTCGGCGCGTCTCGTTTTCGTGTGTCTCGAGCTCTCTTTCATCTCCCAACCCGTTGCCATAGACCGAGAAATAACACTGATAATAAATAAATAAAAAAAACACAAACCACACGACCACGACCCCTAGATCAATATCAACCGATATCGACCGATCGATATCAACCGATATCAACCGATCGATATCGATCAAACGATAAGTAGATCGTTTCATGACATCTTCCCCCCTTGGGACAAAAATCGCCCTCGATTTTTTTTTGTTCGTGTCTGGTTTGCAACTACAACAATACAATATTGCCACATTGTAGGCGATAAGTTCTTGGAGATTGAAATTAACTCGTCGAAACACTCCGTAACGTAGAAATTTCGCAAATGCCAAATGTAGCAATTTGGTCGATCGGCGGTCAATACACATGTGAAAGGTGGTTGAACTGGCCGTACGCATAACGCAAAGCATTCAGAATGTGTAAACACCCCTACTACAGATCAAAAACCACCTCGTCCATGTGATGACCCGATCCACTCTTCAACACTAACCCTTATCTCTTGAAAAAAAAAACAATCCTTAATCTTGCCAGGGTTGCTGCCATTCCGCCGGATCATAATACTTTTTGAGACGGGAAACATGTATGACATCAGTCATTATTTTTCCCTTCTTGTTCATCTTAACTTCGTACGTCAAATCCGATAATTTGGTCACAATTTTATATGGTCCAAGCCAACAATGCTGAAATTTATCAACCTGGCCCACTTTACGAATAGGAAAGAACACCTTGACATAATCTCCAACCTCATAGTCAACCTGACGATGGCCAGCGTCATAGTATTTTTTCTGTCTCTCTTGTTCCTTCTTGATAACGTCAAGCACGATCGTGCGAGCCTCACGAACTTGTTGCAATCGCTCCTCCGTTGTTTCACCTAGCTGCAAATCCGGCTGTAATCCTGCATCGATAGGAAGTGTTGGTTCCCGACCATATAACAAGTAAAACGGCGTGTACTTTGTCGTCGCTTGGATAGACACGTTATACGAAAACGTACACAATTTCACATATTCGTCCCAATTGTCGTGCTTCGAGTTGACAAACATGGAGAGAGCAGTTCCTAACACGCCATTGTAGGACTCCGTCAACCCGTTCGTCTGAGGGCGGTAACTCGAACAATAAATGGTCCTAATACCCAAATTGCGCACAATCTCAGTAACCAAATTGCTTCTAAATACCGCCCCTCGATCGCTGAGCAAGACCCGGGGACACGAATGTCGACAAATCACATCATCAACAATGAAAGTTGCCACGTCAGGAGCCGTACCAGATGGAAGTGGTTTCGCTTCAGCCCACTTCGATGTGTAATCTGTTGCACACACTATCCATTTGTTGCCATTCTTAGTTTTTCTAAGGGGACCCAACAAGTCAATTCCAATCATATCAAAAACTGCCCCTACAGGAATAGGTTGTAAAAATCCCGCCGGTTTCAAACGAGGACTCTTTTTTGACTGGCAGTCCCCACAAGACTGCACATACTTTTCCACCTCTCGAGCCATGTTATCCCAGTAAAACCTAGAGCGCGCTTTACCATATGTCTTCATGTAACCGAAATGAGCCCCTCCCGACGGACTGTCATGCAAATCATACAACACTTCAACCTTCAAACTTTGCGGAATAACCACTAACTTATCCGAACCAGGTGACATGAAATTCTTCCTATATAAAATGCCGTTTTCCATTATGTAGCTGCGTGTTTTCCGTCGAACTTTAGAGGTTGCACTGTCGGGGTCAGCCATTGCATCCATAATCTCAGCTAAATCCATATCCTCTCGCTGCAAACGCGCAATGTCAGCCATATCGAGTGCCATTGTAAGCACCTCTAACTCGTCGTTGCGATTACCCAAATCATGCACATTATCAGGCAGCAATCGTGACATACAATCAGCATCAAGATGACGTTTCCCGCTTTTGTACACAATCTCTATGTCATAATCCATTAATGCTATCGACCAGCGCAACAAACGCCCCCCTTGTACACAGTTTTTTCGCAGATAACACAATGCACAATGGTCCACTATCACCTGAAATGAACGACCCCACAAGAAATGACGGAAATAACGTACTGCCCACACGACTGCAAGGCATTCGAGTTCAGAAATTGCGTAGTTCACTTCAGCACTAGACAAGCGCCGGGACGCATAACCAATGGGATGAAAGTCCCCATCCTCCATCTGTTGTACCAGGACAGCGCCTAAGCCCACCTTCGATGCGTCCGTCCGCAATTGAATCGGCGCCGTATGCGAAAAATGCCGTAACACCGGTGCGGAAAGCAACTTTTCTTGCAATGTCCGAAAAGCTATTTCTTGCTCCGATCCCCACACAAATTTAACCTGCTTCTTTGTTAGATTTGTAAGAGGCGCTGCAATTACGCTAAAGTCTTTAACAAACTTCCTGTAGAAAGACGCCAAACCTATGAACGAGCGAAGTTGCTTTAATTTCTTCGGTGTTGGAAAATTCTGGACAGCCCTGATTGTGTCCGCTGTTGGCGATATGCCCTTATCACTTACCATGTGTCCCAAAACCTTAAGTTCGCTATATCCAAAGACACATTTTTCAGGGTTAAGCGTCATGTTCACATCTACAAACTTTTGCAACACTAACGTCAACCGCTCGAGATGCTGATCATAATCCTCAGCCATAACAATGACGTCATCTAAATAGCACAGACAAGAAATAAACTTCAAAGCACCTAGAACTTTATCCATAGTAGCTTCGAAAATAGCTGGTGAAGACTTAAGCCCAAATGGTAAAACGTTCCAAGTATAAAGACCGACAGGTGTAGTAAAAGAGACATACTTCCGAGATTCTTCAGCCAAAGGAAGTTGCCAAAATCCTGAAAATAGATCGATTGTCGAAAATATGGTCGACCCAGTCAAATACGAGAGAATGTCCTCAATATTTGAACTCGGAAAGGAACATGTACGTATTTTCTCATTTAACTGACGTAAATCACAGCACATTCTCATTTTACCATTTTTTTTTTTAACTAAAACAATGGGACTCGCCCATTCCGACGTCGAAGGACTAATAACCCCGACTTTCAACATGGCGTCAATCTGCTCGCGAATAATGTCCCGCTCCTTGTGACTGACCCTGTATGGCTGTCTACGCACAGGTGTCGTGTCGGCCATATCAATAACATACTCTCCAACATTGCACCGACCCATCAAATCCATTGTCCATGCAAATACTTTATGGAACTGCGTCAAAACGTCCTTTATACGTGACCGCTGCTCTGGAGGCAATGTTTTGCAAACGTCTAGTAGCTCAATGTCCGCGGAAACGTCACGCGTCTCATTCACAAACTGCTCGGTGGCGGCTTGCTCACCCAGCGAATTATACTCCGTCAACACGCAAGCATCTACGCTACGAACTGTCTCAGCCTCAGTCAGACTACCCAACACGTCACCAGCATATACCTGACACACTTGGGGCGAAACATTAGCTACCCACATAATAGCCATTGACTCCCGTCGCAGAAAACTACTAGGCATAAGCAAACCCTTGGTATGCATTAACGACAGCTTAGGTTCAAACACATACGACTCACACCACATGTCACCATCAACCTTAAATGGAACCTCTGTAATTGCACCCGCAGCAAGACACATTGACTTAGACACCACGAGATTCAGAATTATTTCCTCGTCAACCTGAATGTTATTTAAAAACTCTGCTGACTCAGCCTCCTCTTGTTGCAGATCATAGCACAGAGCATCATTCGCAAATGACACTCGAACATGAGCTGTGCCATTGCATGCCGATATACTAAACTGATTGTAGTCAATAACAACACCATACGTCACACTGAAATCATTCCCTAAAATACAATCCACCGACAAACCATCCACAGCAATAAAATCGGCCAAGAACGACACACCGTTAATAGACACTGTAGCTCCTTCAACTTTGCCCACTACTCGCAAAGAAGCGTTGTTAGCAGTGCGCAGCAACAAACCTGCAATAGGCTTAAGCTGGACATGAGGCACTCTTGCCGCATTAATGCACGATACTCCTGCTCCTGAATCAAGCAACGTATTCAACGTTACGTCCCCGAATTGTATCCGAACCCTTAAGGCTCCTAGAGTCCGAATAACCACAATGTCTTCCTGAACAACACATCCACGAGTTGATAAAGGGGTTATTGCTGTGGGACAACCTACCCTACCACAATCGCTATTAATTCCTGGACGAGCAACGACTCGCATCCCGCGACATATATCGCCCTCATCCTTGGCAACCAACTGAGCAGCTAATTTAGGACTGTGATGTGCACAAGGGATAACTGGACCATCCAGGAAAGAAGCGTACAAGAAGGGAAACTCCTTCAAAAACATTTTCCTATGAATGTCCCGTTCCCACCATGCTGAACATTCCTTATACGTTCTCTTCCCTCCTGTAGGTGATTGTCGATACCCAACCGGAGCCCCTTGCATGTCCGGTCGGGATATTAGTTTCCCGACGCCTGACGATGCCCAGAAACAACCCCTTCCTCACGCCCTTGCTGGCCATCTTGATCCCTATGTTGTGCCTTAGAGGCTTGAAACTGTACACAGTCTCTAAAAAAGTGCCCTTGTTTCTCACAAAAGAAACAAACAGGCCTGCCGCCTGTATTCCGCTGATTCGTCCGGTGATGTACTACCCCTGAAGGACCGGGCCGACTGTCTTGTGACACCGATTGGGATTCGAACTGATGCAACCGGGTAGTCAGAGCCGATACTTGCTTCGCCAAGTCTCTAACCACAACAACCAACTGCGAAACAGCCGTGTCCGTTGACGATACTATGGGCGCCACTGTTTGAGGAAGAAAACCCCCTGCAACCGTACCATTACGAACAGCTTCCACTTGCTGAAGTGTGTCCAACAACGCATCGACTGTTGGGAAACTCTTTCCTACCACCCCCTCTGCCAAATCTGGTCGAAGACCACGGATACACCACTGCACCCTATCGGCATTCGACATCTTATTGTCGACCTTGTCACACAAACGAAGACGGTCGAAAATATAATCTTCGGAAGACTCACCCAGCCGTTGAAGCCTCTGCCCTAAAAGGAGTATCCAGTATTGAATGTCGCCCTTATGTTTTCCAAAAACATGAAGGAATTGAGCATTCACAGCCGCCCACTGCAAAAGCTCCGGCGCTGTAGCGTCTGCAGGTACCCCCGCCGCTGCACGTGCCTCCACGGTGTCATACCAAGTTAACTGAGTACCTGATAAATACAAAGGCAACATGGACAGCTTCTTGTCGTCCACCCATCCATTCGCCTTTGCCGCCCTCTCAAACGCTGCCATCCACCTATCGGCATCATCCGCCCCCGCCTGAAACCTCGTAGGCACAACCTGTGGAGGCTGCATGTTGTCTACAGCAGTTTCCGCTCCAGGCACACCAACCAATATACCACCGAACTCGTCTACAGAGCTATCAGGAGGAAAATGTGCCAATAAAGCCTTCTCAGCAATCTGGTTCGACTCACCCTGCGTCACTCTAGCGTACTCCAGCAAGCGTTCTGCAGATGACAAGTTCGCCAGTACTCCCACACCACGAAGAACACGCCGCAAAGTACGATCGTCTGGGACCGTAAACATGCGCTAGATGTCCTTTAGACCGCAAGCCAAACAACCTCCAAAGCAAACGAAAAATAAGACATAAACAAACCAAACTAACGTTCAAACTTATCGCGGTTAAAACCTACCCGGCGCCTCCACCATATCTGTCATGTAGCCAATGACGGGATCTTTATTGTAGATTTGCCACAGATAATGAACACAAGATAACACTCCAATAATTATCAACGAACCCACGCTGTGTCCCCGTGATCCATTCTCAGCAGTCGGCGCGTCTCGTTTTCGTGTGTCTCGAGCTCTCTTTCATCTCCCAACCCGTTGCCATAGACCGAGAAATAACACTGATAATAAATAAATAAAAAAAACACAAACCACACGACCACGACCCCTAGATCAATATCAACCGATATCGACCGATCGATATCAACCGATATCAACCGATCGATATCGATCAAACGATAAGTAGATCGTTTCATGACAATATGACCTTAGCGGTCGAGTACGTCGTTAAACATCACCAATAATATAATCCGATACAAAACTCTAGGCCCGTCTACCAAATTCACTTTGCAGTGATTCACTAGGCAATGAGGGTAGAATTCTCATGGTTAGCTGACTCTACGTGCGGCATCATTTTGGAAGTACTGTTATGATAGGTTATTGTCTTGACCCGATGTAGGAAGCTTAGTGAACCTTGATTTGTTAATTACACACCAATAATTTGGCTACGTGATTGGGTTGGCGAGAAAATTATTTTTGCTGCTCAAGCAACAGTCATGTTTGGCTAACCGGATTGTAGTGCGTTTATTACAATGCCACTCCGTTTAAAATGTATTTTTGTTTGTTTTGTTGTTGTTGTTGATGGCCTATTAAAGTCGCCATCAACTACTACAGTATTATAGTATTTGCTCTTGATGTACTAAGCATGCATATTATATAGTAGCTCTTCATAAGATTTGCCTCTAAACCAAAGTATAAACGATGAGTCAATGCCCTCCATAAAATACTATGCAATTGATATTAATTTCATATTTCATATTCTTCTGTATCACATTCCTTGAGTATTAAGCTCCAACCACAATTGTCGGCATCTTAATCGTTATCGGGCTCGGGATGGATCGTTAAATCGCACATTTTCTCATGTTAAATCATTATGACAATTTTATTGTGAACAGCGCCATAAGTACCATGTTAGTTAACTCTTCTATGATTTCTTAACTGCGATGGCGATTCCGATACCGACAATTGCGGTTGGGGCTTTATATTCCAAACAGTATGCACAAGGGAAGAATTTTGATCTTGCCTTGGAACACTCAAATAGTAAAAGATTCTGAAGGTAGTGCTGCCTCTGATGACTCTCAAAAGACGCGCGAGAGTCGTCGTTGGAAAATCAGGAAAGGATCGACTTATATTGTATTTCCACCAACGAACGGCTAAATTAAGTTGCGTTACGGTTAAATTTTTTTTCTGTGATGAGAAGACAAACGGATTTAATATTACAAAGCTCATTTACACATGACTTTCTTTGCCTTCTATTCCAAACGGTGGTCATGTAGGATATAAGCTTATTAATTCTAGCAACTTACTTATTTTGCATACGTGTCTTTGTTAGCCAGAGCAGCTTCCATGTCTTCTACGGCCTCTACATTGTGCATTGGAAGTAATTGGGCAGTTGAACTGCTTGCAACTGTTGAGAAGGCTGCACTGCATGCTCTTGGAAATTTTCAAATCTCCTCTTTTTGTTCTTTAGCAAACAGACTTCTATCGTTAGATTTTGTTGATCATATATTGTAGCCGGCATTGGAAAAAGAATGCTTCATGTTTACACTAATCACATTATTTTAGCCTCTACAGTAAACTGTTTGTTTGATTTAAGATGCAGATATGAGAAGACTGCACAAGAAAGTAATATGTCCGTACCAGTGAAAGAAGAATTGCCCTACCGAATTGCCTAGCGTGTAAATGTAACGCGAATCAGGCGCTGTTGCAACCTGCGTGCATTTGCCAGGATTGGGTTTACATTTCTGATGACTTCAGCTTCAGCTTGCCCTCCACCAATTCTCATTCCGAAGTCTAGTTCTCCTTCAGCGTCATGGTCTTGCGCAGCTGGAGGAGGAACGCCGTACTCCACACACATATTGTGGAGTACCGTGGCAGCCATAATTATTTGAGATGCCTTCTCAGGATGGTAATGCAATACCCTATGCCTGAGAAGGCATCTCTAGCGACTCTTTAATAATCCATTACAACGCTCCACGATACTCCGTGCCCGCATTGTGCGGCGGTTGTATTCCTCTTGGGCATCAGTGTTTGCAACTGCCAGTGGATTCAAGAGCCACGGCTCTAAAGGATAACCACTATCACCTGTAATTCGACTTGTATTAGTCTCTGTTATTTTTTTGATAAGATAAGATTAAACACTAAGGCTGCAAATGGGCAATAACTGCCTGGTAGCTACTAATGTAGGCCTGTGTTATTATTTGAATACCGTAAACATTTAGGGGGAATCACTAAGTAAGGTAGAAGGACCCAATTTTGATAAGGTGTTAGATAAATTACTGCAATAAATAAAATTTACCAAGCAACCATGAACTAATATTCTGAAGAAATAGGGTTGGACTGAGCCTCAGGGCAGATGCAATTGCCCTGCTAGCATGGGGTGCGTAGCCGATGTTTTAGCTTTGCAGCTCAGTCCCTCCCTAGTCTTGACCAGGACCAGTATTTGTAGGGATGGATCATGCGGAATTGCAAAGAAATACACTGAATTTCAAATAGCAAGGGTTACGTATATTTGCTTACGAAAGTACTCTATTGGTCTTTAATCAACGATAACGTTGTGAGTGTGAGTGCGTGGTCAACATGTATTTTCCTACCCTTTTTACAGCGGCCTGGCACAGTGACTGGGTCAATCCTCCGATCCAATGTCCCTTGGTTCGATCCCCGTCGGCCGTTATCAGTCTACTCTTCTTGCGATCAAATGTCCCGAGCCCCTCGACCACTACTCGTCTCTCTTCCAGTTCCTCTCTCCCCTGGTTACCAAACTCAATCATCAACAACATTCCTTTCTCCCTCTCCTCCATTGTTTCGGACCCACCGCCTGGCCAAGCGTGATCCAAATAAACACCAAGAATCCAGAAGAAGGACCATGAAATGGTCCCATTCTTCACAATATTATCCCTGTGGGCATGTTGAAGTGCAGCTTTCAGATTTGAAGAGTGCCAAATGAAGGCGTCATTTGTGCTCCCAGGGTAGTTTGCGTTAACATTCAAAATCTTCATAGCGTATGCTTCTGGTAGGGCCACCCTAGCCGGACTGGTCGAGGAGGAAAAGTCAGACGAAGTTCAGTCCACACCCCAATCCCCTTTCCTCCCCCTTCCCCTTTCCACCCCGCCCTCCTATTTGCCCCTTTCCTCCAAACAGCCCCCTATTTCATCTTCATATATCACCCTTTCATTGTCTCGATTAGCCTCGTTGCAAAAATATGAGACGTTAAGCCCCAAATATCAATCAATAAATCAATCTGCATCACAAACCTTAAACCAATTACAAGTAGTTAACACGTATTGAGCGTGATATTTAATAGTAATGTTATTAGAATTACATCACTAAATTAGCACTTAGTTTTTACCACTTGAACATTAATTGAGTGGTAATGTTTCCTGTTTACATATATATGCTCCGAGTACTGATCGGCATTGGCTGTGGGTGCAACGATTGCTACATGCGTGCAATCTATTGCCCTAATTACTCCGGGAAAATGATACGTCATGTTGAAATCTGCAAAATGTTTAAGTAATTGTAAATGGATTCCTTAAGGAATTGTTTTTCAGTTGAAAAAGGGGAATTATATTAAGTAATTGTAAATGGATTCCTTAAGGAATTCCTGCCCATGGACTGCTACCTTATCGCGGTGGGCAGGTTTGCGTGCTTTCATGATCCCGAGAGCTATGCCGGCTGAAGCGTATGCTTCTGGTAGGGCCACCCAAGCCGGACTGGTCGAGGAGGAGAAGTCAGACGAAGTGCAGTCCAAACCCCACTCCCCTTTCCCCCCACTGTCCCATTCAATATTTCTCCTCCCACTTGGCCCTGCCCTCCCTTGCTGGACTCCCGTATGACGACTCTTGCGACGTACAATGGATCTGATTCGGATGTGGCTTTATTCTTCATTATCATCTTTCTCATCTTCATTATCACCCGCTCATCGTCTCGATTAGCCATCGTTGCATAAATATGAGACGTTAAGCCCCATTAATCAATCAATCCGAACCGGTCGTAGGCCTAGGCTAGGCTCAGCACAGCTGCCTAGACCTAGGGCCTACTACAATATTACCTACGTTTTTCGATTTAAGCAATAACATTTATCAGTGCAACGAAATGTAGGCGGGCTAGGCCTTTCATATAAATGAAACAGGTACAGGGCATATTATGTGCTAGGCCCTAGGCCCTACGTAGGCGAAATGACTTACCTGTGATACATTTGCATACGAGTTGAAACGAGTTATCCAGGCTTCCTTTTTTGCTTGTGAGGAATTACCATCCGTCTTCTTGTTTTCAATTACGTCTGTCTACAAAGATTGAAGAAACATTTGTTTAAAAATGGTAGCAATATGTAAACCCCAAGTTTCTTGGTAACTAAGCAAAAACGTATATCTAACTATTACATGATCAAACAATAAATTTAAAAACAATTGAAACAATTTATAATTTACAGGAACACAAATGTTTTGTGTAAATTCAAATGGCTAGGTAGCAATTCTGAAATTAAAAAGTTAAAAAAGTTGAAAATTATATTATGTCTTCGAACATCGATTAATAATCGAATGACCTGCCCAGGGACTGCCACCTTATCGTGGTGGGCAGGTTTGCGTGCTTTGTTGATCCCGAGAGCTATGCCGGCGGAAGCGTATGCTTCTGGTAGGGCCACCCAAGCCGGACTGGTCGAGGAGGAGAAGTCAGACGAAGTGCAGTCCACACCCCAATCACCTTTCCCCCCCACTGTCCCATTGAATATTTCTCCTCCCACTTGGCCCTGCCCTCCCTTGCTGGACTCCCGTATGACGACTCACGCGACGTACAATGGATCTGATTCGGATGTGGCTTTATTCTTCATTATCATCTTTCTCATCTTCATAATCACCCGCTCATCGTCTCGATTAGCCATCAATCAATAATCGAATGACAATTTTGATTACCTATCGATTATTTAAAATGGCATCGAACGGCAAGTCCTGCCCAGGGACTGCCACCTTATCGCGGTGGGCAGGTTTGCGTGTTTGTTGATCCCGAGAGCTATGCCGGCGGAAGCGTATGCTTCTGGTAGGGCCACCCAAGCCGGACTGGTCGAGGAGGAGAAGTCAGACGAAGTGCAGTCCACACCCCAATCCCCTTTCCCCCCCACTGTCCCATTGAATATTTCTCCTCCCACTTGGCCCTGCCCTCCCTTGCTGGACTCCCGTATGACGACTCACGCGACGTACAATGGATCTGATTCGGATGAGGCTTTATTCTTCATTATCATCTTTCTCATTTTCATTATCACCCGCTCATCGTCTCGATTAGCCATCGTTGCATAAATATGAGACGTTAAGCCCCATTAATCAATCAATCAATCAATCAACGGCAAGTCATAACACAACATATAACATATTAGGCCATTTAACTGATGCTTAATTCATAAGGCCACTCATGCCAACTCTATTGATAGGGCTACTTTAGTCGCGCTCAACATTGTTTACAATTTCAGCGATGAAATGAGATTCATCAACAACCATTTTCACACACTTTCTGGCTATCTGTGATGGTAGAACAGACATCAAGATGCATCATACCTGCCCAGGGACTGCCACCTTATCGTGGTGGGCAGGTTTGCGTACTTTGTTGATCCCGAGAGCTATGCCGGCGGAAGCGTATGCTTCTGGTAGGGCCACCCAAGCCGGACTGGTCGAGGAGGAGTAGTCAGACAAAGTGCAGTCCACACCCCAATCCCCTTCCCCCACCCCCCCACTGTCCCATTGAATATTTCTCCTCCCACTTGGCCCTGCCCTCCCTTGCTGGACTCCCGTATGACGACTCACGCGACGTACAATGGATCTGATTCGGATGTGGCTTTATTCTTCATTATCATCTTTCTCATCTTCATTATCACCCGCTCATCGTCTCGATTAGGCATCGTTGCATAAATATGAGACGTTAAGCCCCATTAATCAATCGCCATCATTATTGTTGATTTTTTTAAGAAATATTGATGATCGTATATACCTGCATTAGAACAGATATCAGTGTTCAAAACATCCAACTTCTTGCCAATGATAACACATAGTTTATTTGCAGGAAGAGTATTGTCCAATAAATCTAAAATGTGATGAATGTCAAAAAACATTCCATTTTCTAGAAGAACGGTACAATTTTGGCGTTTGATTAGTCTTTTGTAATCAATCACATGCAGCTTAATGCCATTATAGATCGCGCGTTCATATCTCCATACATCGTTCGTCTTCAATTGTTGACCAAGTAGACGTTCAATCACAATTTCTTCCGCAACAGTTAAATGTTTACTTTTACCTGACCCAAATAGGACTAATCTCCAAATTCTTGTTGCATTTAGATTAAGATATTTTCCCGAAAGATTTTTAACTAGTTTTGCTACCTCAGGGTGCCAATATTGGTATGGGTTTCGGTTCAGTAAAGAATTCATTACACTCCAAACACAGATGACTAAAATTTAGTCATCTTTGACGTGCCTTTTTTGCAGCCTTGTTATAATTGCCAATTGGTGACTATTTTTAGTCGTTAAAGATGTCTAATAACGCATAATATTAGTCAATTTATAATGACTATTTACCTTAATGACTAATTTTAGTCACTTATAGACGACTAACTTTAGTCACTTATAGACGACTAATTTTAGTCACTTATAGACGACTAATTTTAGTCACTTATAGGTGACTAAATTTCTTCCTTCCGGATATAATAAAATCGCTCGGGTGTCAAAAAGGGACTCCACAGTTTTGAAATTTCAAAACAAAATTGTTGTTGAGGGGCAGTGAGGAAGGGGCTTGTGGGAGGGTTATTGATAAGAAGGTAATGATGAGGTGTATGGTGGGTGAAGGTAGCATAAGTTTAAGTTGGGGGAAGTTGGGGAGCTTGTGTTATTTGGGTGCTGAAATACGATAGGTGAACGGAAAATGGTTTGGGGGGGGGGGGGGGAAGTTAGTTTGTTCAAAGAACAGTGGGGTATTTGGGTGCTAAAATATGATAGTGAATTAAAAGCTTTGGACAAGTGTTAGGGGGGTGTTAAATGTAATGGGTAAAAGAGGTAAAAAGGTAAAAACACTCCCGCATTCTTCATACATTGGACAATGCTGTCGAGATAGATACACACATTGCACAACCTGGTTGCCCAACCATGTTTGCATAAATGTACACATTTATATGGAAAGGATGGGATTTTTGTTGATATTATTTTAGTGCTTGTGGTTGGGGAAAGGAGACCAATAGCTTACCTGAAGAGGTGGGTAGCTGCGTGAGATTCAAAATACGAATATTATTCAAACCAACAAAATTGTAAGGTTAATTACATGTACTGTAATTATTTATTGAAAATTATTTACCCATAGTTTGTAGACAAGGGGTAGGCAAGATATGGCACTATGTAAAGCAGTATCACAAATGCACACTTAGTTTTTTCCAACCCAAATATCTAATCTGTGAAATATTTAACTAAAAAAAAAATAAACAAATACAAAATATAAATATAAAAAATAAAATATAAACATGAAAAATAAAATATAAAACATAAAAAATAAAATATCAAACATACACTCTTAATCTTAACAACTTTGGAATGGAGGAAGGAGAGTTAGGAAGTAAAAGATGAAGGAATTGAAGAAAGGGGGTTTGATGTAGCACCTATTAGTATCTCGCAGGGATTGGAATGTTTCATCCATAAAGGCTCCGGTTCCTGTATATAGCATGATTACATTACGGTACCTATTTTGATACTGGTTCCCTACATAAAAGTTCCATGAGAACCGATTCTTAAAAGTTCCGGCTATGCAAGATAATATTAATATCAAAAATCACGTACGTTGAAAACACTCCGATTTTAATAGTTGAACATTAGTGGTGTAAACATGAACCGGTAAAATAACTCGAATACGTAATTTCTAGGGTTGCCGCCGATTATCGATTAACCAATTACTAACCGATTTTTACTTAGATAATCGATTGATTATCGATATGAAATTTGTAATCGATTGGCAGGTCTGCTTACCTTATTCCCAAACGATTGGGCTAATCCCACACCAGAATAGTTGAAAACTATGGCATCCCTCTAGAGTTTTTTAGTCCTGTGTGGCACTCCTGCAGGCAGACGGCTTTTATACCTTACCTTACCTTTGCAGCAACCTTTGCCACAACTGGGTCACTTGCAATTACGACCCAATTACTCTAGGTAAATCTTCCCTTGTGAAAATGTACTGTTGAGATTACTATTGGTATCACTATTGAAAAATTACGTGCTAGTAAATTTGAACAGATTTACTATTCATTATTATTAACTACTATACAAAATGAGTGAAATTACTCTTGGGATTTAACATGTCAACTAAAAGATCAACTGTAAATTAGTAAATTATTACTAGTTGCTGTGATAGTAAACTATTAAAGAGATCAATAGTTAACTATTGAAAATTGGAGAAAGCGTTCAGCAGCTGAAAATAATTGACATGGATTTAAAGCAACTTTATGGTCAGCTAAATAATATCTTACCCTTCTCAAAGAAATAATTTACACATTTAACTATGCAGACAAGACATAAGAATCAACTAGGCTGGCTATAGAATAGAGTAACAGAGTCAGAGATGCATATTGAGTTGAACATAAAGTGCTTTGTATCTATTTGCAAAAGTAACAACATTTTAAAAGAAAAAATGCCGCAGCACATTTTATTGGTCAATTATACACACTTGTACATTTATTTAAACAATTTCATAATTTACTTCAAAGAACAATTACAAATTTCAGGTAAGAAACATTGATGTTCTGATAAGAAATAAATTGTATGGGTAGACTTCTTGTTCTGTTTTGCACTGAAAGCCTCATTCTCTATTGAAGCAGATTCCATTTCTGCAAGGTGGGCTCAAAAGACTGAAAACCAATCGATAAAAATGCAATCAATATAACTTCAGAAAAGGAATTGATAGGTAGTTATGTATAGTTTATTTATAATTATATAAAGCTTTGGTTTTTTGACATCAATGTTTTACGTGTCAGCATTGTAATGTGACATTGATATTTTGTTTCGATGTCGGATGCTGTAATTTTACATCAATGGCAAGTTGGCAATGTTATTTTAAACTGTACATACCTTCAGAAAACGATAGCCGGAAAAATGATGTTTGACCAAGGTGTCTCTTTAGGCGTAGTTAAACAGGATCCATACTGTCTTTCCCAAGTTGAGGTGTGCGAATAAGTTTGTCATCGAAAGGCCTCTAGGAATAAACAATAAATATTGATATCAGCAGGAACTTATTTAGGTGATAGAGTTAAGACTTAGCTTTGAAGTCTCTAAAATTATAAAAAATGGAAAAACAAAAATGTCAGGATGATGACATATTTTTCCTTAATTTTAAAGAAACTTAAATGGAACATTTAAAGTGATGTTCCAAGTAGGTAGGTCAATTCAGGTAATTACAGACTAGACCTTCTGAGTCAATCAAATACATACTCACGTAGACCTACCTCACCCGCACAGAATGTCAACATAGAACGGTGGATTACATAATATGTTGTTCCATTAACGCACTGACTTAGTATCATGCAAACTGATAAACTAACTGCTAACTGATATATTTTTTTTAGTACATATTGATTGCTGTGTACGGAACTTGATAGGTCTATAAAGTTTTCGGATTAAGTTATTTTCCATAATTCGTAACTAGCTAGTCATACTTTTCTATTTTTTTCTTTTTTAGCAAGGTAGGCCTACGTCTAAATCTAACTTTGTGAAGGTCTACAGAAGGCCTACCGGTAGGCCTACCCTGAAAACTATAGGCTTGTAGGCCAATGGTAGGTATATGTCCCAGTACGTCTAATGATAACTTTTATATGCCTAATGGTAAGCACTAATGTGCAATAAAATAACAGGTCTAGATACTCAATACGGTAGTAGGCCTACTAGTAACATATTATCAGTGTGTGTAATTTGCAGTCTGAACGACAAGTTCGATAGGCCTACTAGAGACCACTCCCTTACAGTTACCAGGAAAAATAAACTCCATCAGGCTTATGGAATGGTATTGTGCATTCTTATCGTAAGATAGAGGCCTATGCTTAACAAGTAAATTTGCATTATGCTTACAATTGCAGGGTAATTACAGTTAGGCCTAGTGATACTGTTACCCGGGACTCAAAGTATCGGCATCGAGATGCAACGTAACATAAAGGAAATGTTCCTCGTTCACAATAAACTGATGGTAGGCCTATATTGTAGTAGGCCCTACGTATTAACCTAAGCAAGGAGTAAGGACACTAGGTATTAGGTACCGGCTGACTACAACAACGGAATTCACAATTTTAATCCAATACACCTGTTGAAATCCTGGGGTGGGAGGTGGCCTACACACCACACTGACTGGGTAGGCATAGATTATGATTGTGATTTTATTGTGAATTTTTACACGTGTACTGTAAAAAATAGTAGGCCCAACTTGAAACATAAACATGCCCTAAACTTCATGATATGAATCAAAATGATGGGTTGTGATTGGGCTCTGTTATACAAACAGGCAGGCTATGCCTAGGCAGACCTGCTACGTCAAGCTTGAGAAAATATTGATTATGAAATGGATTTGGTAGATCCCACGAATGAGAGGCCTGCCCTGCCGTACCTAGGGCTAGGGTAGGCCTACAGTAAAGGTCGGTGCACAATCGCCCGGTAATGATAACTGTAACGATAACGATAACGGGAATAAACTTCGATTCCATGTTAAACTACGATACGATGCACAATCACAGCTTCCCGTTACCGGGCCCGGTAACAGGAACGGGAAGTTCGCCAAGTTTTAACTTAACGTTACCGTTCCCGTCTGTACGTTACCGGGACCAATCAGAATCAAGCGACCACGGCCTGTTAAAAGTATTAGCAAATAGCCGAGCGTCTGCTTAACGGGCAATTGTGCATCGAATGCCTTCCCGTTACCGTTTTATGGTTATCGTTATAGTTACAGTTATCGTTACCGGGCAATTGTGCACTGACCTTTAGACCTACAATCATGCACTAGGCCTAGGCCTAGGCCTACATTTTACAAATAGGCCTAAGTTCTATGCCTAGGTGGATTAGCTCCTGATCCTTACAGTACAGACAACACTGTGCCTGCATTGTTGTTAAGGGTCTAGGCCTAGGCCTACAAGAAGATATGTTAACAAAATATGATTGTACTGAGAACGTATATTAGGGCCTAGGCCTACGTGTCTTTTGATGAACACAGAGTAGAGACTTCCAAATGTGCGGCAGTACCTGCCACTAGGCAAAATGTGAGGTTAGGTTAACCACCTAGCTCGAGTCTAGAGGTTATTGTATAGAATTCCACTAAAACAAAGCTTGGCCCAGAACAATTCAATTATATTATTATTATATTAACAATAACTAAACGTTGTACTTACCGAAATATCAGACCATCGACGGTTAGATCTCGATGCAGGCATTGTCAACTACGCACTCCGCGAGGCGCGAGGCTGCAGGCAGCGAAGATATGTGTCGCAGTTCACCCGACCACTGAATACTGTTCCGTTTCCGTCTGCCGCTTCGATACGCGCGCGTATTCAAAGATCATATTCAAATTTGCAAAGATTAAAGACGTTTTGGATAATGGAAAGAAGAGGATGCGGCTTATAATATATAATGTGCATACTATGCATTAGCACAATTATTATTGCATAGCTTCTTCAAAATTATAGGTGGTATTTGGGGAATGAATGTGACTTTGATTTTTTCAACGAAATTGAACCAAAATCACTTTTTCATGTTACCTGTTACTGTATCTTTCCAATTATGTAAGGCGCATGCTTCAAATAGTACGTATTTATGTTTTAAATCAATTTAATTCTGTTGAATTAGCTAGAGCCTATGCCTATGCACGCCATTCACCATTAGCAACATGCACATAGCCTACTGGATGCTACGATCAGCTGTTCTACGTTGATTCTGTAGCCAACGTATGAAATGAAACCGAATATCGCCCGCAAACTTGAAGAAGGGGTAATTTCTTTTTTGGGTATAAATTTATTTTAAAAGAATAACCCCTTCTTCAAATTACCCCTTCTTCAAATTTGAAGAAGGGGTAATCTATCGAAAATACTGTGATTACTATACAGTAACTTGTGTTTAAGTTGGTGCATCTGCTGATAACAAAGAACCAAAGCACTTATTTTGCTGCAGAGATATTTCTCTTCATCCTAGTGTTGAACAATGGCGAATGGCGTGCGTAGGCCTAGGCATAGGCTCTAGCTAATTCAACAGAATTAAATTGATTTAAAACATAAATATGTACTTTTTGAAGCATGCGCCTTACATAATTGGAAAGATACAGTAACAGGTAACATAAAAAAGTGATTTTTGATAAATTTCGTTGAAAAAATCAAAGTCACATTCATTCCCCAAATACTTTAGGTATTTCTTAAATCTACCCGCTTTATATTTTTTTAATACAATTTTTACAAAAGTCACTGTTTATGTTACCTGTTATAAATATTTCGTAATTATGTTTTAATTTTTAAACCAGTTTAAATATGTAGTTTTGGCTACTGCTATGCACGGATTTGTAGATGATGAGCTTTATGTTTTTTGATGTTTTTTTTAATATTTCCAATTAGAAGAAGGTGCTATTTATTTTAATTTTATATAATTCCATTTCTTAAAATTTAATAAATAAAACACATCAAAAACCATAAAGTTGGTAGATTTAAAAAATACCAAATTATATAATTACTACCTTCACAAATCAACGTTGACACATCGATAAACTTCAGCAATGCTGGATGCGACTAAATGACTAAAGCTGTGACTAAAGTAAAATGTCTATTTTGACAGTCAAGTGTCTAATTTATTGCTCAAATATAAATATGACTAAAATTAGACGCTTTTGGTTTAACCAAATAAGTCACTTTTAAATAGTCACTCTTTTAGACACTAAACACCGACTGTTTGCTAAAAGAGTGTTTCAAATATAAATTTGGTGTCTAATTTTTACTTCAAGTGACTAAAATTTAAACACTGCACACAAAGATGACTAAATTGGTGTCTAAAACGGTGTCTTCGTGACTAAATTTTAGTCATCTGTTGTTAGAGTGTAGTTTTATCCGGTTGTAACTTGTAGTTTTTAAATATTTGAGCAGATATGTGCTGGGTTCCAGAAAATAAATTTAACAGAACTCCATTAAAATGTTCATACATGAATGTTGAACAGTCCCATGGAGCTCCCCAATTGTTCACACTTCTGGAAGATGTAACAGGGTGTGCATGTTGTATGTCATCCACTCGATTCCATATAGCTCCTCGGTCATAAATACAAATCTTCTTATAGCATCTTCAGCAAGCTGGAAATCTCGGTCAAGGATTTTCTCTTTAAGTTGTGTTGTCATGGCAAACACTAACAACATCCAGTGCTTTAGGTATCTATCTGGCAAAATACCCTTTAAGCAAGAAACTGAATAATATAGTACAAATGATTTAAACTCACTTGCTTTCCAGAGTTTTTTGTCGTCAAGTGTTCGTGGAGGTCTCGTTATTTCACATGGGGGTTTAATAGCTTCTAATCGTTTGTCGATGCGTTTAGCTTTATTGCCACCAAAGTACCATGGTCTGTCTGAATTAGATCCATCGAGCCATTGAAACACAAACCAACGAACCACGCCCAAAAGTACATTATGCATATAGTCCGGGACGAACGATGTTCCTGCCCAGGGGCTGCTTCCTTATCGTGGTGGGCAGGTTTGTGCGCTCTGATGATTCCTGGAGCTATGCCGGCGGAAGCGTATGCTTCTGGTAGGGCCACCGTAGCCGGACAGGTCGAGGTGGAGAAGTCAGACGAAATGCAGTCCACATCATCCCCACTCCCTTTTCCTCCCTCTTCCCCTATCCTCCCCGCCCTCCCACTTGCTTCTTTCCTCCAAACAGACCCCTATTTCATCTTCATATATCACCCACTCATTGTTTCGATTAGTCTCGTTGCAAAAATATGAGACGTTAAGCCAAAATATCAATCAGTCATTTAACAAGTTTGGCGCCCATAGGCCCAAACTTCTACGCACCCCCACCCCCCCCCATCCACCCCCCTGCTCCCCATACCCCCACCATGATAGATGATGAAGAGACAGAGAAGATGTTGCCCTATCTTGAGGTGGTTCTACAATTATGTCGAGGGGCATCCCGCATGGCGCAACGGGTCCCATACATCCGCGATGTAACATGCGTCCTCTAAAGTGGCACTGGCACATGGAGCTGGTTATGCTGCTATCCTCTTTGGTGGAACATTTGCAAATGTCCTAAAAACAGAATACCATTTAATTGCATAAATAGGAAAGTCAGTTGTGACATGAATTACATATTAGTAGGGCTGTCCAACGATATCGATAATTCGATACGATATCGATAATAGAAAAATAATTCGATAACGATATAGAATTAATATATCGTACGTTTCGCGATATCGATCAACTATCAACTATCGACCAACTATCGTAAAAAAAAAAAGAAAAGTTAGAAAGTGTTGTGGTTCTGCATCTTTGTGATACATACACTGCAACATTCGCGTTGGTACCTACTTGCCTTTCTGTTCGCGCTCCATCCGCCTTCCGCCAGTAACCCCCCCCCCCCCTCCCCCTCGTAGCGTGAGCCGTGAGGCGTGAGCCGCGGGCGCTGGCTGTGCGGGAAGCGAGTGGCTCGGCCGGCCGGCGGTTGATGCCTCATCGTCCGCCGGCCGGGAGTCTGTTGCGCCCGCGCTCGTTCTGCCAGTCTGTCACACTCACGTCACGTCACGCCAATCACAACATCGCTGTTTTGAGGATACATTTTTTTATAAAACAACACACAAATTGACGCACATAGTAAAACATTTCGACGTTAAATTATTCATTTTTTGAAAATGTACGAGATGTCGGACGAATGACAAGATATAGGGGGACAAAGTCCACCCCATTCGTGTCAATCTCCTCATCAGACAAAATTTCTGCTTTACGTTTTGAGTTAACTCCTTGTGTGTTTTTTTGGTTTGCCATATAAATGGTTTTGGTTTCATCTCCTGCGCTCCCCACCCACCATGGAGCCTCAAATGGGACGCGGAACTTCCAACGCCAGGGATACGCAAGAGATATAGCTGGAGCGCTAACCCAAGATATGCAACGTGAGTTGATACTTGCCGATTGATACAAGTCGGGCTGTAACTGTACCACCCGTCTAGATGAAGCAGAGGCCAAAGCTGCGTGTTGGTCCATGCAACCCGCGGGAAGCACTTCCCTCAACAACCAGGATCCCCCTTTCCACCGACACGGGTCGCGCTGCACGGCAAACACAGCGGTGGGCGATTAGGGCACAAAGGGGGCCAGCATACATGGGGAAGAGAGGATGTAATAGAAAGATATGAAAATGGAATGGTGATATGTGAAAAGGAAAAAATATGCTTGAGAGCCCCCTTTGTGTCCACCAGTCACCTCGGAGAGGAACCCACATCGACTGGATGCGGACTGCATTTCGTCTGACTTCTCCTCCTCGACCAGTCCGGCAAGGGTGACCATACCAGAAGCATACGCTTCCGCCGGCATAGCTCTCGGGATCATTAAAGCACACAAACCTGCCCACCACGATAAGGTAGCAGTCCCTGGGCAGGTGCCGCTTTCCCGCTTTCCTCCAACAAGCCCCCAATTTCATCTTCATATATCACCAACTCATTGTATCGATTAGCCTCGTTGCAAAAATTTGAGACGTTAAGCCCAAATATCTATATATCTTCCCCGCCCTCCTACTTGACACTTTCCTCCAATCACCCCCCTTGTTCATCTTCATATATCACCCACTCATTGTCTCGATTAGCCTCATTGCAAAAATATGAGACGTTAAGCCCAAATATCAATCAGATGGCTTGATTGACGGTGATTGTGATGGTGATGATGATGATCGATGTTGGCATAGGGTTGGTAGATGCAGCCGGAGAGCGTGGGTGGTTTATTGTCTTTGGTGTTGTCGTTGTGGTCGTCTATTGTTACCGATAGTTGCCCAAGACCTGCTACCTTATCGTGGTGGGCAGGTTTGAGTGCTTTGTTGATCTCGAGAGCTATGCCGGCGGAAGCGTATGCTTCTGGTAGGGCCACCCTAGCCGGACTGGTCGAGGAGGAGAAGTCAGACAAAGTGCAGTCCACACCCCAATCCCCTCTCCTCCCCTTTCCTTTTTTCTCACGCTCCCTCCTACTTGCCCCTTTCCTCCAAAAGGCCCCCCCCTATTTTATTTTCATAGATCACCCACTCATTGTCTCGATTAGCCTCGTTGCAAAAATATGAGACGTTAAGGTGAATCTACCTCCCCCCCCTGAAAAAACACTTTTGCTAGGAAATACTTGTAAATGTGTATGTGTGACGTCTGAAGTGTACCCCTCCTCCCCCCCACTTCCGCAACTCCGACTGACCTCCGCGCGCTTCGTTCTGATTTCAGTCGAGCGCTGGCTCTGGTCAAAGGAAGGTCACGCCTGGCAGGGCGCCTCTTCGCTTACTGGGTGTCATATTTCCCCCCAATACTTGGATTAAATCTGTACACTTGCGTTCTCAACTACTGTTGACCGGTGCTAGGACACAAGGAGACAATTTCTTTGCGCAAATTACCTGTCTAGACCCGTAAAGTAGTTACGGCTGGACTGCGACACGAGCAAACTGGTGCGCTTTACATCCGTGTACGTAAATCACCAACACTCGAAAAGTTTTTTACGTAGGCTTGAGACTGCAAGCATTTTGGGAAGATAAGGGTCGAGCGCATGATATGCACTTATTTCTTGAAAGTGACTCTTTTCATAATTAAGTTATGGAATAGTAAAAACAGCATATACTCAAGTGCCTTTTCATCGGGACACGAAAAAATTCATTAAAAAAAACTGGTCACATAATTGTGTTTC
This sequence comes from Isoperla grammatica, assembly GCA_945910005.1. NCBI lineage: Eukaryota > Metazoa > Arthropoda > Insecta > Plecoptera > Perlodidae > Isoperla > Isoperla grammatica. The sequence goes on from OX246744.1 coordinate 17,183,637, forward strand.
AAAATTGTATTTCATCATTATTGTAATGATCCCGAGAGCTATGCCGGCGGAAGCGTATGCTTCTGGTAGGGCCACCCTAGCCAGACTGGTCGAGGAGGAGAAGTCAGACGAAGTGCAGTCCACACCCCAATCCCCTTTCCTCCCCTTTCTCTTTTCCTCACGCGCCCTCCTACTTGCCCCTTTCCTCCAAAAGCCCCCAATTTCATCTTCATATATCACCCACTCATTGTCTCGATTAGCCTCGTTGCAAAAATATGAGATGTTAAGCCTAAATATCTATCTATCTCATCTTCATATTTCACCCGTACCTGCCCAGGGACTGCTACCTTATCGTGGTGGGCAGGTTTGCGTGCTTTGTTGATCCCGAGAGCTATGCTGGCGGAAGCGTATGCTTCTGGTAGGGCCACCCTAGCCGGATTGGTCGAGGAGGAGAAGTCAGACGAAGTGCAGTCCACACCCCAATCTCCTTTCCTCCCGTTTCCCCTTTCCTCACGCTCCCTCCTACTTGCCCCTTTCCTCCAAACAGCCCCATATTTTATCTTCATATATCACCCACTCATTGTCTCGATTAGCCTCGTTGCAAAAATATGAGACGTTAAGCCCAAATATCAATCATATTTCACCCGCGTATCGTCTCGATTAGCCATGCTGCAAAAATATGAGACGTTAAGCCCCATTAATCAATCAATCAATCTAAAAATACTTGAATCGCCCTTTGACCCATAACTTCCAATATACACAAATGTGAATCGGCAATTACTGTCACAAGCAGCCATTCGTATAATGCTATGCTGCTTTTTATAACAGAAATATCGCGTTCCTCTCAATTGTGGACATTGTATTATAATGTGTTTTCCATCTATGGCTCCTAAACAGTTCGGGTAGTTCCACCAGACATCCGCAATTGTCACAAACTGGTATTTGGTAGGAGGTGCCAAGTGGTAGGCATTATCACGCAATATCGCTGATGAGTTGGCCATTACGTCACATATTTTGGCAACAATTTTTATCGAGACATTGAGCAGTGATGTATAAAGATGATCCGTCACTTACCCAAGCAAGGGTTGGAATATGGAACGCTGGAATCGTGATCAACCCAAGCATTGACACCACTGACTAACCAAGTAACACCAAAAAGTGTTTGTCAACAATCGCTTCTTTTGGCTCAATAGGTCTAGTAAGTTTTCTTGCAAGAGTGGGCTAAGTTTACACGAATAAGAACAGACTCATTGGATGCAACTTTTGTTCTGGGCCTAGGCTAGGAATGCTAATCTCATGTTACTCAGGTTACATAGGAAAGTAAATTAATGCGAAGGCTGCCTATTTTAAGCATAATAACCAGTCCTGATTTATAAACTAGCCTAGGCCTAAGCTGACCTTTTTCTAGAGGAGTTTAGCGTTACTCTGAGATAAAATGTAATAACGCCTAGGGCCTTGGCCTAGCCTAGCCTAGGCCCCTAGGCTTATGCCCTAGCCAAGAAACGAGAATCCCTATCCCTAACCCAATTGATCTTGTAGGCTTAAGCTATTTTATTCACTTTCCATCATGAACGTTACTTGAATATTGTTTGTTCACTAGACCCTGTAAAGTATTGAAGAAGGCGAAGTAAACCAAGTTCCTAGGCCTATGCACTATAGGATCTAATTGATAAAATACCGGCCATGGAGCCTGTGAAAAGACTACCTAAATAAATACCCTTGCCAACCACTCAACCAGCTGTACAATTAGTTTTTGTAGCGTAATCGACACATGCAAATAAAAGTAGTCCTACTCACTTTAAGGCAACCCTCGCTCCAGAGAGTACTTGAAGTACTCTCTGCGTCTTCATCAGCCGTCCCCAAATACGACTCTTGGCTTTCCCAGTTGTTGGGACAAGACGCTTCTTCAGCGTCTACCTGATTGTCACAGCTACCAGCTGTGACCAAACACCTCACATATGTAAACGCTCTAAAAGTTAAATTTGATATTACCGACCCCGTTTCGTTAAAAAATCGTAGCGTACTGCGCGATGTTCCAACGTTCGCTGGGTGCGACTGAATGACACTCGAGACACTGGCGTGGCGTGGCGTGGCGCGCTGCCGGCGAGCGTGGGTTGTTAAAAAAAATCTTTTTTTTTTAGTTTTGAATTTGAAGGAAAACCTGACGGTGGAAAAGGAAGCTGACCAACGCGCGCGATTTGAGACCTGAAACCCACCATAAATGTTGTCAATGTCAATCTACCTGTAGTCGCATATGTACATGTCACAGCGGTTGCTGACGCACAGCTCGACGTTGATGATAACGTTCTGTCTCAGCAACAGGTAGGGACTGTACGGCACGACGTCGGTGTCCGTGCATGTGTGTCCCGCCTTGACAAACGACTGTCCCCCCGCGCTGGGGGGGATGCGCCTGATCATGGCTCTGCCCTTCTCGTTGAAGATGGTCTCCTGGGGCCCAGTAAAGCTTCGAGTAGTACTTGGAGCACAAGTGCAGTTTACACCCCAATCCCCTTTCTACCCTTTCCCCTTTCCTCACGCGCCTTCTTTCTTGCCCCTTTCCTCCAAACAGCCCCTAATTTCATCTTCATTATCACCTACTCATCGTCTTAATTAGCTTAGTTGCATAAATATGAGGAGTTAAGCCCCACCAATCAATCATGCAATAAAACAATAAGTAACGAGTTACATTATCTTGGTGGCGCAAAATGACCTAACTGGTTGAAGCGCCCTTAAACACAATAAACTCAAACTCAAACTGGTTTGGTCCTGCCCAGGGACCTTATCGTGGTGGGCAGGTTTGCGTGCTTTGTTGATCCCGAAGCGTATGCTTCTGGTAGGGCCACCCTAGCCAGACTGGTCGAGGAGGAGAAGTCAGACGAAGTGCAGTCCACACCCCAATCCCCTTTCCTCCCCTTTCCCCTTTCCTCACGCTCCCTCCTACTTGCCCCTTTCCTTCAAACAGCCCCATATTTCATCTTCATATATCACCCACTCATTGTCTCGATTAGCCTCGTTGCAAATATATATATACGGTCCTATCTTAAATGAAAACAACATAGGCCTACAGCAATTAAAAATATAAAAAGAAAGTTAGAAAATAATAGATAGAATTGTATGCATGAATGAGTCTTGGCATAATGAGTCTTAACACTTGAAACCTAGTTGTTAATTGTGGTGCATTGTTGCCAGATTTAAAGGACTGTGGAGGTAGATGTTTTTGAAAATGGTTTATTGGGCACTTTGGCACTGTCAATAGTAGGTACTACCAGTACCGGTAGCATCAAATAACGCTTTCACATTATTAAAATGTTTGCACTATTTAGACCAGCATAGATTAATTATATTTTACATAAGGTCCACACAAAAATTAAATCTACATAATAAAAATTGAAAAAAGAATTAAAACAAACAAACACAAAACATAAACATAAACATAAAAATTGAAACGGTGAAAAGCACAAAAGTTTTGATACTTTGCATACAAATATAAGCTAATACAATCATACATCTAGGTATGCTAATTATTGTTTGTAATGATTAGAGAAAACTTTGACATTAATATGTTTGTACGTACGAACTTGTATCTAAATATTCATGGCTTGTCCTCACACAGTCTGCCTAATAGGGAGATCATTTGATTCCGAGCAGCCATCTTTTCTCTGTGTCTGGCAGCCCGGTCGGTTTTCATGTCAGCATATATGTCTGCAATGCGTTTTAATCCTTTCCGTATACTGGCCCTTCAAATGAAAAAAAACATCAATCAAGTAGACTTAAGATTTTCTTAGTTTGACACTCCCCCGTAAAGTCGAGTTCACACAAAATGACAAAGACTAACGATTAAGGTTTAAGAGAGTTGACGATTTACGTTAAAGCGTTTACACACTGTACTACTGATTAGTGTTTAAGACATCGGGGGGGCGGAGTTTTATGAGTACATGGAAGTTTTTGTATGAATATTGAATATAAAAAATTAAACATAAATGTCTGTCAAATTTTAGTGATTGATCAACTTCCTGGCTCATTCGCTTTTACTGTGTTTACATTATTGTAAACACAATTAAGCATACCATCCTTTCTACTTGAATTTTTCCCTTCCCACTGGTTTACTGCTATTCACTGGTCTGGATATATCAATATTAAGCACAAAACTAAAACCATATCAAGATTTGTGATGGCTCACTCCAAGATTTTGTTAAAATGGACAATATGAATGTAGGCCTACTGTAGTTTCTTCTAGATTTAGGTCCTACCTTTACTTATACAGTAGTCCCTCGTTAATTCAAACTCGGTTAATTCAAATTTATGTATCCCAGCAGAAGATGTGGGTATGGTGCTTAGTGTTTAAGTTCTTTTAATTCAAAATTTTGTAATTCAAATTGGAGTTTTGAGAGTCCCTTGAAATTTGAATTAAAGGGGGATTACTGTACTACTTAAACTTAACTTACTCTTGATAACTGGAGTGTCAACGTCTGCATCAGATAATATCTCCTCTTCATCCTCACCATCAGCATTACGTGTCTGTGTAACTATTCCAGAGCTACTGGCAGTGGCAACTGGAGCCATATCGGGGCGTTTGCCTAGTATTTCATCCATGGCCTAGAATATGAAATAAATTTGTACATAATACCTACTTCAAATACTGTTTGTGATAGTTTACAGATGGGACATAAATAACAATGCACAGCCTTACATCAAAATATGCCCAGGGTTGCCGGTTGTTACCCGATTTGCCATTATGATCTTTTATTTTCTTATATATATTTTTGAGCCCTCTCCATTTTGCGTCGCATTGGGTGCCCGATACTTTTTTGTATCCTTTGGAAATTAGGTTTGTCGCAATTAGTGCCCATACTGCCTTATTTGTGTAGCGTGGGGATTCGAATTTTGGGATATTTTGTTCATATTCACAGATCAACAGCAGCACTGCTGAATGAGTCCATCGGATCCCTGTTACAAAATTAAACAATTAAATTACCCAGATGTACCAAATGTCGATAATGTTTACCAAACTGCCATTTCTACACTGTCCTACAGAAGTAGTCTGTATGAATTTTGTTTTGTTTTTTGTTTCCACTACATTACAATAATTCACAATGAGCCTACATTTTTGGCTTAAAGATCTCCCTTGCCATATCTTTAAGTCTATAGGCCAACAAATCAAATGAAGTAGACCTGGCTATACTACAATAATCCTTATGAACTTCAATGCGACTTACCGTCCCCATCTTCACTTGGGCCGGCAGGCATAACGTTATTAGACCTGCCGTCTACGTCTACTTGACCGGGGTCGGTGGAGGTTAGATCATCAGCGACCTGGGAGTCTCCATCTGTCTCATCATCACCTCCACCTACACTCATTAATTCATTGAATACCTACTCTACGAGCATACTCTGGGTCTGAAATTATGTACATGTCCCTAGATCAGTTAAGTGCTATGCCAGATATTAATTAGTTGTAGGGGTTAAAAATACCTAGGTTAGGCCCATCACTTGTGTCGAAAAAAGATCGTTGGTTCTGTTGTGCCTCCTTACGACTGTTGCAATACCTAGCCTATTATGGCTATTTCAAAAACTTGTGACAAAAACCTAGGCTACCTAGGCTAGGGTAGGCCTAGGCCTATGCCTCCCCTACTTTAGCCTAGGCCTACCAGGCATAGGCCTAGGCTAGACTAAAGCCTCTCACTAATATAAATCATAAGCACAGATGGCTTACTTACCTTTACTCATAGCATCTGACTCTTCTCTTGTAACACGAATGTTGTGTACAATTCCGGTATTCTCGTCTTGTAACGCAACATTAACAAATTGAAAGTATCCCCGAGACCTACTCTCACCCACATACGCCATTTTTCGACAACAAGCGCATATTTCCCGTTTCTTTTAGGGTCAGGGGGCCACAATCCACCGCCGTGACAACCCCTGACAGCACATTCACTTTTGAATTGCCGCCATGACCGGCCATGCCCGGAGAAAAAGCTTGGGCGTTGCGGGCGTGCCCAAGACGCTACCCAAGCAGGTTACGGAATGGTGCACGGGCGCGTGGAGAATGGTTACGGAATGGACTGGGCATCTTTGGGCGCGCCCAAAGAGGTTACGGAACGTACCCATTGACAGACTAGCTATGGCAACATTCACGTGCCATTTGCACCCAATGAACCATGAGCGCTTTCAAGTTGCAAGCCATGGTGACGGTTGGGTTGAGTTTTCTCACCCTCCAGCTATACCCGTCTGAAAGAGAGATACAGAGATCACATCTCAGGTAGGACACGATGGGCTCTGTCGGAGTTCATGTGAAAGTGATTTGCGTCAAGCGCGTGTTTTCTTTTTTTTGCCAATCCACTGTGTGTAATGCTATAATAATTATAATCGATATTTATATTTACCTTATGACACTTCGTATTTTGTAATTGAAAGTACAGAAATATACGTTTCTATTCCACTATACTATCCTATAAAATCTGGTAAAACTTTTTCGACTTTTACAAAAATAGCGGTAATTTTCATGTTCACATCATAGCCTACAACTTTAAATATTAGCTTATCTTCTACACTACCCTAAAACAAGAAGGAAACAATCAATGGAAGTGTACTTGTGTTATCTGTCTTTATTTCTAAACCTTGTTTGGTATGGTATTGCAGTCAATGACCATGCACCTGCTCGACTAACGTAATATCTAAATATTAATTTACCGTTGGCCACAAACGAGAAACAAGTATAAGAAAAAAACAATTGAAAACAATATACAATAACCTTCTGTCTACGGTAAGTTAGCCCCCCTAAAATACATCGGGTGGATGGGGCCATCGTGAACTTGTGAGACGGTGTTTCTCAAGCCCCCCGAGCCCCCGCACCGCTTTCAACCCAAAACCTCGTCACCTCATTTTCGATTTGTCTGACAGGTGTAGACCATCCTCCTTTTCACAGTTTCTGTCTCAAGTCTAAACAAAATAGGATGCGGTAACCAAATGATTCTTCCTTGTCTCCGAGTGCGTATTAATTTACATATTGTGACAGAAATGTAACTCGCAGTACCTTTTGTTACAAGCACAAGTTATGAAAACAAATTACATCACAATACCAATGTGTGACAGTTTATACAGCTCACTGTGAAGTATCAGTTGGCTGTTGAACGCAACCCACATATAAATTAGTTGGTGAATGTGACGACAAAACCACACATTTTCGTTGACTCTACGGATATCGATAGAGCAGGGTAGCATGCACCCTGTTATTACGGACTGGAACCACTTACAACATTTTAAACATATTTTTGCAATTTCATGGAACATTATTATACCTATAATTCAATGCACATTGTTAGCAAGTGCAAGTATAGTTACCACAGACGTAGGCTTTACGAATAATAATATGCATATTATGTTTTTGTTTTGAGATTTTTCACACTGCAATCTACAAGCAGCATACGAGTTTGGCACTGTTATGGTCACTTCAGCTCGAAAGTATGCCTGTTCGTCCTACACCTCATCTTTGTCGCACGGAGCTTCCGATCAGGTTGAAATTTCAAACATCCACACGATTCGGTGTGTTTGTATGTATGTAGCACGTGCTCGCCTATCAACGAGGCAGAAAGAGCGGTTTCCTAATACCATTCGAGAGTAGGGGTAATTGCCCGACATCGAAGCGAGCCGATGGTTTTTATGGTTTAACAGTTTTATAGCTTTTGTAGAATTTTTGTGAACCACGTTTTCGATCATTTAAATTATTTGACTACCGGCCACTACAATATTTAGCATTTCTCATGAATGGCACTGTTTTTGCCGAGTCCCTACAATAAAAACTTGCCGTGTTGTCGATTATGTAAATTCGGCATATTTTCTTAGCACAATCTTGCAAAATCTGAAACTCTGTCAGTTTTTATCGTAACACTCGGCGAAAAAAGTGCAATTGGTAACATAAGTCCGTTCGCAGGAGAGAATTCAGCCAGGTATCTGAAATAATTCCCCTCCTCTCCACCACCCTTTACCACCACCCAGCGGGCGGCTCGATCTCGAGCGGTGAGAGACGAGCGGACACTCTAGATGTCGCTTGAAGATAAGATAAATACCTGTAGTCAACTTTGATGAAATGTAAAATACTGAACAATTTTAACTTTTGATCAACATTACGGAATATTCAGAAAAAAACATTTCTCCTACGTTTTTGATTCCTCAAAATAAAACAAAATTTAATCTTTGGCAATAAAAATAATAATTGTATATTACAATACTACAAAAACTCTTCTGACATAAAATTATATTTCATACACGCACACACACATACCGGTTTCAAATAATAGTAGTAGTAATAAAAATAACATTAATAATAATAATAATAATATTGAATGGTAGCAATTGTCGTAAAAATGTGTCCCGGCTGGTAATCGAACTCAGGTCCACCGGCTTTACGTATTGACGCTTTACCAACTGAACTATCGGGCCACTGGAACACATCTTCACTAAATTGCTATTTTTAGTGACTGTTGTACCAAGCTTGACAATCGAACAGTTGGTAAAGCGTCGTAACGAAAGCCGGAGGACCTGGGTTCGATCCACATTTTTACGACAATTGCTATAATAATAATGGTAATAATAATAATAGTAACACACAGACACACTCGCGTGCGGAGTACGTTTCACGTTATACGTAAATAAACAACGTAAATAGCATTCTGAAATGTATACTGATGTAGATATAAATGAATGTGGTATGCGTCAAGCTGATCACAATAGGTACGAAAAGGACGAAAACAGGTAAAAAAAAAAAGTTTCTCTCAACATTTCTGTGGCCGTTCACCCTCGGCCACTAACAATAGCAACCACTCGTTGTGACCTTCAGGTTTGATCGTGAATGTTCGTCTTCTCGCTTTCACAACATCTCTCAAACATGGACCTACGCACAGCCGCATTGAAACCATTGAATAAGGGAGTATTCAATGTTGAAACAAAGAAATACTTAGAAGACACACGATTGATTATTGAAAGAAACTATGCATGTGGGTGGGTGGGGAGAGTGTATACAGATATTCATATGTACACAGATGGTTGGGATGAGATAAAAGCGAAGTCTGCTCTTTAGTCACCTCTGTAAATAGTAATTAATGTTTCGTAGGAATACCCGTTATAGGGGGCACACCAGCTTTACCTGATATGCCCCTCTTCAGATGACTATGTTATTAGGGTGTTTCCGTGTTTGGATAATTGGGAAGGAATGTCCTAGAGCAATTAGTAGGACTCAATCCCAGCATTCGCCTTTACGGCTTAGGAAAAGCTCGAAAAAACCTTCAGTCAGGATTACCGGTGATCGGAATCGAACCGGCGACCTCCCGAATTAGAGTCTCACGCCTTACCACTGAGCCACCTCTATCGGTGACCTGTAAATGGAATAGTATTGGGTATGCGACTGTCAGTAACAAACAAATAACAGAGGGATCGAATCGAGCCTAAGGTGTGCCGTGTGCGTCTTCAGTTTCGGAACAAGAAAGCTAAATTGTATATCAGTGTATAATAACTATTCATATACTATGTGACATGTTTACACTGACCAAAGTACATCGTACTTTATGGACTAAACACGCTTCGGGCAACAACAAAAGGGGGGCATGCTGGAACGAACGTTTCTGAATCGACCCACCATCCGAATGCCACACAGCGACCCACAACGTTATTTCTTTACACAAGCCCATTTTGTCCGTCCAGCTACGCGGTTCTGTGTCGAGTGAGTAGTTTCAGAAAGAGCCGCTACCTGCATGAATGCGCCACTGGTCGGTCAACTTATTTTGTCCAAACTCCGTAAACGCAATTCCACGTTATCTCAAAAACAGTTGATCGTATGAAAAAAATAAAAAAATGATCCGAAATATGTGAGATAAGGGCTACTTTTGTATGTTTCATATTTGTACGATTTTCAAATACAGAAAATACAAAAACATAATTAGTGGTTTTGCATAAATTATTTTTTTACACTGTATACACCAGATAAAGTGAAACTTTAACTGCACTCAGACATCTGTATTTGCATGCAGTTATCAAAAATGTTTTTATTTTGACTCTTTTAAGAGTTTTGAGCAATATTGATGAGAACATCCGATTTTGCAGGTGTTTACTAAAATTGAGTTATTGCGTAACTGTTAGGGTAAAGATTCATTGCACAAGCATAGTATTAAAGCAGAAACTTTGATCTTTCTAACAAGCTGTAGTACGTGACTGTAGGTTAAGTAGTTCCAAAGATATGATTTTTTTATTCGAAAGTATGTCAAACTACACTACTTCCCCCCGCACCCCTCTCGGGGACCATAGTGCTAGGTGTATCGTCTCCTTAAATCCACAGTAATAATAACAGTAATATTAATTCAATATGCTCCAACAGGTCGAGAAGGAGAAGCCAGGCGAAGTGCAGTCCACACCCTCCCCACTCCCTTTTCCTCCCCCTTCCCCTTGCCTCCCCGCCCACCCACTTGCCTCTTTCCGCCAAACACCCCCTATTTCATCTTCATATTTCACCCACAGAATCTGAAATGTGGCTGGACCCGTCTGGGCCCGGGGAAGAATAGACCCAGAGTGACTCTGCTTGTCGTAAGAGGCGACAAAAGGAGACCCGTCTCGGCCCGGGGTAGAATAGGCCCAGAGTGACTCTGCTAGTCGTAAAAGGCGACAAAAGGAGACCCTGTCCCTTTCCCCCCCCCTCCCACTGTCCCACTGAATATTTATCCTCCCAGCCCCTTTCCTCCACCTTCCCCTTTCCACCCGCCCTCCTATTGGCCCCTTTCCTCCAAACAGCCCCCTATTTCATCTTCATATATCACCCACAAATTGTCGCGATTAGCCTCGTTGCAAAAATGTGAGACGTTAAGCCCAAATAATCAAATTCACCCACTCAAGAAGTCAGACGAAGTGCAGTCCACAACCCAATCCTCTTTCCTCCCCTTTCTCCTTTCTCACGCGCCCTCCTACTTGCCCCTACCCCTCATCGTCTTGATTAGCCAAGTTGCAAAAATATAAGACGTTAAATCCAAATATCAATCATCGTCTCGATTAGACAAGTTGCAAAAATATGAGACGTTAAGCCCACATATCAATCAAACAACCTAAAGCGCGTGATGAATCCCACATCATTTATTTCATCGAAGTAATTACGTCGTTCATTAATCACTCTTTCACGCCTTTGTGTCATCAAATTTTTAAAATTTATTTGTTTACATACCACTTTGCCCCATTGGCGGCGGCGGTGTAGACTGGATAGAGGCCGTCGACAGCCCCGCTACGCCTACAAAGAAATAGACAAGCGTATTTGTTAAACAATTGAAATTCCACATTCATTATTATAATAAAAAATAAAAAAATTATATTTGTTTACATACCAGTATTCTCCTTTGGTCGCTGGGGTGGCGGCGACGGGGGAGACGGCATAATGGCCGTCGACGGCCCAGGAACTCCTACAAACAAAGATACAAGCGTTATTGTTGTACAAGTTAAATTCAACATTCATTATTATAATGAAAACAACATCATTATATTTGTATACATACCACTTTGACCCATTGGCGCATGGGATGGCGGCGACGGTGGAGATGGAATAGGATCCGTCGACATACCCGCTACGCCTACAAAGAAAGAGATACTCATGTAAAAGTCAGACGAAATGCAGTCCACAACCTCCCCCCTCCCTTTTCCTCCACCTTCCAATTTTTCACCCCGCCCTCCTACTTGCCTCTTTCCTCCATACAGCCCCCTATTGCATCTTCATCGATCACCCACTCATTGTCTCGATTAGCCTCGTTGCAAAAATATGAGACGTTAAGCCCAAATATCAATCAATTGTTGTACAAGTGAAATTCCACATTCAATACTATAATAAAAAAATAAAAAAAGACAATCATGTTTGTTGTACAAGTGAAATTCCACATTCATTACTATTATAAAAACAAAGAAAGAGCAATAATGTTTGTTATACAAGTGAAATTCCACAATCATTACTATAATAATAACAATATAATTATAATTGTTTACATACCACTTTGCCCCCTTGGCGCATGGGGTGGCGGCGGCGGTGGAAACGGGATAGAGGCCGTCGACAGCCCCGCTACGCCTACAAAGAAATATACAAGCGTTTTTGTTGTACAAGTGAAATTCGACATTAATTATTATATTAAAAGAAATAAAATAAAATGTGTTTACATACCAGTATTCTCCATTGGCCGCTGGGGTGGCGGCGGCGGGGGAGATGGCATAATGGCCGTCGATGGCCCAGGAACTCGATGCAAAAATTTGAGACGTTAAGCCCAAATAATCAATCTCAGCTATTCAGAATTCATGTTTCAGGCATAGGCCTATGCTCAAGTAAAATAATTGCTAATTAGCATCTACTCTCAACTGAAAAATAAATGTATTTGATAATCATGTACACATACACTTGCACATTAATTATTAACAGTATTATCCTGCAAAAACAACATTAAAACCTACAAAATCATTTATTAGATGAAGGTATGTACTTACAGCTCTCCATGATCTCAAATTTCTTCAACCAGTAAATCCTGCCCAGGGACTGCTACCTTATCGTGGTGAGCAGGTTCTCGTGCTTTGTTGATCCCGAGAGCTATGCCGGCGGAAGCGTATGCTTCTGGTAGGGCCACCCTAGCCGGACTGGTCGAGGAGGAGAAGTCAGACGAAGTGCAGTCTACACCCCAATCCCCTTTCCTCCCCTTTCTCCTTTCCTCACGCGCCCTCCTACTTGCCCCTTTCCTCCAAACAGCCCCCTTTTTCATCTTCATATATCACCCACTCATTGTCTCGATTAGCCTCGTTGCAACAATATGAGACGTTAAGCCCAAGATTAATAATACTTTATTGAACATATAGATAAATCATATTTTTTGCAACACTTCAATACAAACAGAAATTCCTGAGTATAATAACTCTTAACTTTCCCAAGATAAATTGATAATATTTAAAGATAACATAAAGGTTGTGGAAAAATAACAAAAACATGTATAGTGTGTTGGGGAAAAAAGTTGAAAAAAAAAACCCACTGGTTCGGACACTCACACACGGGTCGGGGTCAGAGCGTCGAAACACCATATCGTCGAAACGCCACTCGGTATAAAACCTATGCTTCGATTTTATAAGTGTCAAAAGTGTGCTCCATTCAGTATAAAAATATATTTTACTGAAATTTTTTCTATGTCCACGAAATGTTGTGTGCGGCGTTGCGTAGAAACGCCATAAGACCTAAAAACTTTTCCTCAAACGACTAAGTATTTTTAAAAATTAAAGTCCTGCGATTCGACATGAGGGTCATAACGTATAATTTTCCACCAAATATTTTAAAGTCCATTTTCCCTATTAAAACGTGTCACTTTTTATACTGAATGACCCTCTCCTCTCTGAAACTTTATTTTGACAGGACAAACACTTTTATATCGAATGGTATGTCGCGACGGGCCATTCGGTATAAAGTTTTAGACCGAATGACCCATCGCGACGGGCCATTCGGTATAAACTCGAGAACTTTGCTCTGGGTGTGGAAGCAGTTTTAGGTCGAGTGACCCGTCGCGACGGGCCATTCAGTATAAAACTTTATAAAGTTTTATGTCGAATGACCCATCGCGACGGGCCATTCGGTATAAAACTTTATAAAGTTTTAGGTCGAATGACCCATCGCGACGGGCCATTCAGTATTAAACTTAATAAAGTTTTAGGTCGAATGACCCGTCGCGACGGGCCATTCAGTATAAAACTTTACAAAGTTTTAGGTCGAATGACCCGTCGCGACGGGTCATTCAGTATAAAACTTTATTAAGTTTTAGGTCGAATGACCCGTCGCGACGGGCCATTCAGTATAAAACTTAATTAAAGTTTTAGGTCGAATGACCCGTCGCGACGGGCCATTCAGTATAAAACTTTACAAAGTTTTAGGTCGAATGACCCGTCGCGACGGGCCATTCAGTATAAAACTTAATAAAGTTTTAGGTCGAATGACCCGTCGCGACGGGCCATTCAGTATAAAACTTAATAAAGTTTTAGGTCGAATGACCCGTCGCGACGGGCCATTCAGTATAAAACTTAATAAAGTTTTAGGTCGAATGACCCGTCGCGACGGGCCATTCAGTATAAAACTTTACAAAGTTTTAGGTCGAATGACTCGTCGCGATGGGCCATTCAGTATAAAACATTATAAAGTTTTAGGTCGAATGACCCGTCGCGACGGGCCATTCAGTATAAAACTTTATAAAGTTTTAGGTCGAATGACCCGTCGCGACGGGCCATTCGGTATAAAACTTTATAAAGTTTTAGGTCGAATGACCCGTCGCGACGGGCCATTCAGTATAAAGTTTTAGACCGAGTGACCCGTCGCGACGGGCCATTCAGTATAACACTTTATAAAGTTTTAGACCGAGTGACCCGTCGCGACGGGCCATTCAGTATAAAGTTTTAGACCGAGTGACCCGTCGCGACGGGCTATTCAGTATAACACTTTATAAAGTTTTAGACCGAGTGACCCGTCGCGGCGGGCCATTCATGCAGTATTGACCCATTGAGTGGCGTTTCGACGCAGGTTGGGCCTTTAAGAGGACGCGGGCGTGCAGACCTTCAGAAGAATCGTTGCCAATTCTGCAGTTTTTGAGATAATCAATTTATTTTTTTTGCGTAATGTTACTAAAGGAATTATAAATATACCTAATAATACCGATTTTCGATTAAAATTTTTTTCAACTTAGTGATATTATAAATATTTTTCTAAATCAGATAACAAAATTTCGTGTTAGTAGGCCTGTCCTTTAGTCTCTCTTGCGAAACATATAGAAAATTCATAATTTTCGCATTATAACTACAGCTTCTACAGTTATCCCCAGTTTTGTGTATAGCCGGATAGTATACCGCTGCCCCTGCAACTTGTATTGCGAGCGCGGAGTCGCTACGTCGCACGTGTTGGAGGGGAAGTGACAAGCTTCGACAGCCACGCTGCACACATGCAGGTGGCCCGACTGCTTTGCGGCGCAAATGTTTGTTGCTCAGCGCGGTCTCTCTCTCTCTCTCTCTCTTTCTCTCTCTCTCTCTCTTTCTCTCTCTCTCGTATAAAGATATATATTATTGACTAAAATTTCGTAAAACTTTCTTGTTGCCATATGAATGGGGTGTGTATGAATGATAAGCTTGTTTCCTGTTTTCCTGCTTCTTTTGTTTGTTTGTTTTGTTAAAATGATATGTATGAATGATCTTAGACACTGATAAAATAATTACTGCGTTATTATTATATTCTAAAATGTTGTCGCTAACTTATAATTAAACTATAATGCAGTTTTCGAATGAATGGTTAACCTTAATTGCAATTAATTTTTTGTTTCTCATATGAGTTTGTATTTTAGTATATGTATTGAGAAGTTTAATGTTCGTACACTTATCCTTATATTATTAATATTGTTGTACTACTGTATATTGTTTTTTGTCTGTATCAAAAATGTATTATTTGTTAAAACGTTGGATGGAAGATAAGGCCTAGCTGGCCTTAATCTCGCCTTCAATAAAGACCATTATCTATCTATCTATCTATCGTCACCTCGTCACTTCTTATTAAAAGTACCGTATAAAACCCCCGCTAAAAAGAGAAGGTGTCCCTGGACTGAAGTGTCCTATTTGTCTCGATTGTTAGCAAATTGCCCTATCCCGTAAACTGTTCACTGATACTTCTGTCCCTTTTACTTCAATTTTATTTTTCTATTATCTGTTAGCCTATAGATACTGTTGTGTGACTGTGATGTGTAATGAAATGACTGTCAGACCACGCATCCTGCTCCTGGATGCGCGGAGAGCGGGTTTGTTCTAGACTAGCCTAGATACTGTTGTGTGACTGTGATGTGTAATGTCATGACTGTCAGACCACGCATCCTGCTCCTGGATGCACGGAGAGCGGGTTTGTCCCAGACTAGCTTAGATACTGTTGTGTGACTGTGATGTGTAATGTCATGACTGTCAGACCACGTATCCTGCTCCTGGATGCGCGGAGAGCGGGTTTGTCCCAGACTAGCCTAGATACTGTTGTGTGACTGTGATGTGTAATGTCATGACTGGCAGACCACGCATCCTGCTCTTGGATGCGCGGAGAGCGGGTTTGTCCCAGACTAGCCTAGATACTGTTGTGTGATTTATGTCAAATGAAATGACTGCCAGACCACGCATCCTGATCCTGGATGCGCGGAGAGCGGGTTTGTTTTAGACTACCTAGATACTGTTGTGTGACTGTGACTGTAATGTGTAATGAAATGACAATCGGACCAGGGATCGATAACCTGTGATTAATAAGTGAAAACAATAGTAGCTTAGCAATAATAATAATAAAAAAAAATTATAATAATAATAATAATAATAATAATAATAATAATAATAATAATAATAATAATAATAATAATAATAATAATAATAATAATAATAATTATAATTATAATAATAATCATAGCCCTTAGTACGTCGTAGATAGTCATGATTTACAATTATTGTCCCTATACCAACAACTCTCTTTGAGTTTGCATTTTACCGCCGTGTAACTTGATCAGGAAATAACTAAGGTTGCGCGGCCGCGGCACCGCCTAACGATATACCGCACGGACACGTGACTCATGCTTTCCCACTACGCCGCCTTGCCTCCCCTCGAGTGCTTTACCGTACCCCGCGCCTCACCGCATCGCACCTACAACCGCCAATGTGCCGTTCCACGGTGGCGCGATCTCTGGGTAGAGTCGCGCGGAGCGGCTAATGCCTTCGTCCTCTTAAGACAATTGGTACATTTATGTAGCCATATTTTTCAGTATTTTATTATTGTATTGGTATTTTTTGCATTTTTGGCATTTATCGGTACATTCATTTGCATTATGTTATTTCTTATTGATTGTGTCAACTGTCAACAATTCATTTCCAGGAAGAAACTACCCAACAATATCACCCACCTCCTTGCGAGTACAAATTAAACGATGCGAGTTGTTAACTTGTGGATTTGTGGAGGGTTCATATTATAATACGTTTTTTTCCACAATTTCTTGTATTTTTTGCATTAATTATTTGAAATTTTGTAATTTGTAGCTTTAATTATTAGAAAATTAGCGTATTTTTCGCAAAATGTGAAAAATATGTTTTTAAGGTTGGAAATGGTCACAAACAAAGAATTCGGGTCCAAATATATGGCAGATTGTTAATAATGGAGTATTTTGCAAGTTTTTCATGTGGTCATTCAGCCAATGGAGACGGTTTATGTGGGCTGCAGATCCTGGCAGCGGGCAGTTTAAAACACGTGTTTAGGAAATTCAAGGCGCAAACATCCCGTAAACGCAAATGGGACATAATAATTTGTAAAAATGTCTGGATTTTGGAGAAATTAACAAGTATTTCGCTAAATAGCAATTATTCGCTCAAAAAGACATATTTCGCATTAATTCCCGAAATAGAAAATCACTTTAAGGCTTCCAAATACTACAATACATAAAGAAATATGACAAAAAACCATGTTTTTAAGAGGTTCTAAATTGTTTCGCATATTTTCTCGTTAATGCGAAAATAACGTATCTCTATATATGTATATATATATATAAATGAACTTTTTTTAGCCATTGTTCAAACATCACATTCAAAGTGCACAGTTTCTTCTACCAGTCGCCATTTTAAGCTCCGATTAACGGCTAATCGTCGCATCTCGGCATTAAAATAGAACACTCATTCAAAAGAGGCCCAACATTTAAAGTGCATCTAAAATTGTGACCAAGCCCATTACTATGTTTACAATATATATTTTATGAAATAAACAAACATATAAAATGTTTATATTACATAATAATTGATAAATATATTATTAACAATTACAAAATTTTATACATTTTTTGAATATTTCGAGGAAGAGAAAAACAAAATGAACATATTTAATTTATAATAAAAAGTTTGGCCCATGAATTTGCATTATTCAATTTTCTTTTCGAAGTCCTGAATTATTTCTTGAATTACCTAAATTGATTACAGTTTAATAACTTGATGGTTATTTGCTAAATTAGAAATGGTGTGTTCATTTTGTTATTCCTACATCGAAATGTTTCAATAAATTTATTTTATTTTGTAATTGTCATTATTATATTTATTTATCAATTATTATTTAATTCAAACATATTTTATATGTTTGTTTATTTAATTAATGTATTGCTACTAATATATTATTGTAAACACAATATGGACTTGTCCAATAATTTTTTGCTAGGCTGAGATCAAGTTGACCTTGTTCTGAAAGTAAAAGAAACGTGTGGACTTTGAACTTTTGTATATATAGTTCAAAGTTAAACTCGTCTTCATTGATACTACGGATACTATATACTAAGCTTGAAAAAATGTATTGGTTATAGTTCGTGCTGTACGAATTCATTCATAGTAAATAACCAACACATTTTGTTCTTTGGAAGCAGTGGCGTGCAGACAATGTATAAGGTGCTCCACTTTAAAGTTGAGGGGTATACCCACCCCTTGCTAGCAAGGGGTGGGGGGTGGTGGACTGGTGGTGGTTGTGTATGAAAGAAAATTTGTGAATATATCTCGCTGAGTAAAACTGGACAGGATATTTTATTGTTACCTAATCCGGTATATCGACTATTGAATGTGGGTACTACATTCCCTACTAAATTTATAGGTGGTTTCTGGCCCGATTTCATAACAATAAATAAATTAATTAATTTTTAGAGTCTACCCACTCAGTCGTTGGGACTACGGGGCTCTAATGTGCAGTTCAAGTATGGCTGGATATCTCCGTCCGTTTGTTTGACTGGACAGAAGAGAGACTGACCGTCGATTGTCATTTTTTTCAAGTGTTGAAGATGTCTAGTAAGTGTCCTTCGACATGTATTGCGTGTGGAAAACCAAGAGGAGGATTAAATTTTACTAATTGGACGCGACACTGATCAAAACAAGGGTCGTATGCAGAGTCAAGTGTCAAGTTAAGTACAGGATTTGTTGCTATGGAAACCCTTTGTTACATGCTATTTTCCATAAGAAAACTCCATGGCAACCATAAACTTAACTCCATACTTGACTCGACTGTGCATCTCGCCCTGAGATCAACAATCGTGAACAGGACATATCTATTGGCATCGTCTTCCATGCAGTTATCGGTCATCCATACACATCATTGCTGGTCTGTTGGAAGTGAGACGATGTGAAGGAAAGTTCATTGCTACGTAGCATTTAATTTACAAGCTATTTTTACCATAATTCTTATATAGAGAGCTAAGTTTTGTTAACATTAATTCTCTCTCTCTCTAATTTAATTAGTATTAATTATGTTAAATTTAGCATTTTGTTGCGTATTTTTTCTTTTCATCAAAACCTTGAATATGAATTGGGTTTCTTACAATTCTAATGGCCAATTATTTGTAGATATTGAATATCAATCAGTGGCGACCGAGGGGGGGGGGTTCTGAGGGTTCATCCCCCCCCCCCCCCCCGGAGCCAAAGAAACCCTAATGTTATAGTATGATTATTTTTTCAATGATTTCAGCCAGAAATATTTTTAAAACGCACCAAATGCACTCTAGAAACCCCAATATCAAAAATTTCGCATGCGGCGCAATTATGAGGGGCCCGGCCCCCCTACCCCCCATACTGAGTCCTTTTTTTTTATACAAAAGTACCTTGCGAGTGCAAATAACTTGATGCGAGTAGGTTTTAAACGGATTTGTCAAGGGTTGCGCATGGTTGGGCGTTGGAACTAGCAACTAATAGCCGACAGCAACATAACACTTACCCTACGTAGGGCGAATCGCAAAGCTCCATTTTGACTATAGTTCTTCGACGTGGACTAAGGACGTGAGTTCGCCGGTTCGAATCCCGCATAATTCGTTTTTGTAATAGCCTTTCATCCACGTGTCTAATAAAGCATGCTTGAGACGTAAAGCAGCAATAGGTGAGATTTCATTAGGTACAGGTATTTCGTGTCATTATTTCCCTTCTCTTACATATGACGCATACTAAAGCGATCGGGCTCGACCGGGCTTTTCACGTTTTCTCACATTGAGGTCAGTGGCGGTATTTCTGCACTGCTATCATGTAACTTTGGCAGATAACGTTCAATAGCGATGAAAATTGTACGTTCGAAAGATCGTAGCTCTTGAGTGCAATGATCATCCCGGGGACGACGATTAGCCAAAGTTGCAAAAATGTGGGATGTAAAACCCAAATATCATCACCATTATCATGACTATCGTGCGCGCTCTCGATCGCGGGCACCCAGCCATTAGAGCTTTCGATACCAACAAATGGCGGACACGCCGGTGTTTATACGTATTTATTTCACAAAACTAAAGTAGAACAGACTATAGCTTTAGACTTTAGACCTTCCTCTAGAACACAGAGGAATATTACAATAAATACGTGCTGTGAGTAGTTACTCTGTGGATCTACCCCATGGTCTAGCGATATCCTCCCTTGCCTCACAGGAATATTATTGTATCATGGATCAACCCAGTAAAAGCTTGGTTCACAACGAATGATTAAGATTAGTGATTAAGGTTGAATGTTTAAGAATAGTTTGTGACATATCGAGCGGTCATTGGATGTTACTAAGACGTATCGACTTGTTACTAAGAAGTGTTTTATTTTTTAGTCCCTATTTTTATTCCTTAGACATTGTGATTAGCATTGAATGCGAGCAAGCTCGAAAACTCGCAACAGATGCAATAATCGACGAACTCGCCAGGAAAAACAGCAGGAGGAATAATTGTTTTTTATAATGTAAGTGAAAAGAAACCAAAATAATGCATTTTCTAAAAACAGTGTAATTTTTATGACTTTTTGCAATTTGTCATGAGGTTTTTTGGGGGTGGGGGCCCCACACATTAATCTTGCGGGGGGGGGGGGGTTCTGAGACTTTGCGCTACGCCACTGCTACAATCCCTGGACAACCGACGCCCCCCCCCCCTTCCGCCAACCACACAATCGTAGTCTGTACAATTAAAAGGCGCTTTCCAGGAAAACGAGAATGGGTCAGTTCTCTCATGCGGTTCCCGGAAGGTAACCTTGGCAAAATGTTGACGTTCATTATTTTCTACAAGGAACAAAAGGGCTCTATAATTACCCTTCCTTTCATAGTGAATGGTTGCCAAGACTGGTTGTCATACCCATGTCACCAACAGGGTGGCGACATCTTTATATTCCAAATATTTGTGTATGTGCTTCTAGGCTAATCGTAGCATATCGGCTATGGTGCGAAGTATTTGCTTTTTACTTGTGACGAATCTTATGTTAGTCGAAAAGAGGCCCGATAATTACCGACTGATAAGATCTTCCTTGTCACTTTTCTATTTGTATGTAAATGCTCGTAAATTGTTAGAGGAAATCTATTTTATTTTATTTTTGTAATAGTATTGAAAATTGTGTTTTTAGTCTGTGGAAATTGATTAAAGGCCCTCGAAACCCTCACATTTCGTTTAAAACGTGTAATTGGATGCCTAATCTGTAACGGTTAGTGCATGTGTCAAGTTGCCTAGTGGATTCGAACCCTAGATATCCAAGACCGAATGTTTCGCCCCAGGCGTTGTGACGTCTACCAAACGTCCCGCTACTCGCTGTATATTATGGGTACGTTCCGAAACTAGCTGAATATGCCATTTCCGTGCTGAAGCCGTTCCGTAACCTGTTGGATATCATTGGCTGAGCGTTCCGTAACTTCCCGCGCCAGCATATTTAGCATCATGAAAACGCCAGACGGTTCGATCGAGGGCATCGCCAGCATTCACAAATCATGGCGGCGTTTTCAAAATGCAATTATTAAAAAGCTCGTCAAATTGTCAGGAATTATATCATTTGACCGTTATTTATACCACGCATTGCAGGATTTTATTAGCTTTCATTTCGTATTTGTTATTATTGGAAAACGATTAGAATATTGTTTTGTTAATTTCATTACAAATTTTTAGCGCGCATTTTCTCCATCTTTTCGCTTGTAGGCATTCCGAAACACTTGCCAAAATGTGACGCTGGGACGTGCTAGCTGATGCTGGAACCACATCGTTTTCAGGAGGTTTCGGAATGTACCCTATATGGAGCTTCTTCTTTGTTTCGCCGCCCGCGCCCACCTAATTCACTTGAGGACAAATCAAACATACCACTGAATTCTGCTTACTTCGATCTACACGGTGCATGTTTAAACAACCTTCTACCATTAATGCAACTTATTCTATAAAAATATGTTAAACATGAAGCAATTACCACAGAATATAGATGGAAACACAACCAATTTCAAGCTAATGTAATGAGGAGGTAGCTTTAAAAATCAGATTTCCAACCAGCCTATGATGTTAAATGAAGTGTTTAGATATTACAAGCAGAAAACCAGCAAGAAATTGATGGAAATTTAGCCGATTATCGTATGTATATAACAACGCGTGTTGTCCATTCACACGTCTGACCCAACACCTAGCGGGAATATTTCCATAACTCTGCCACCAATGTACGGATGAGCATTTTAGCCGACAAATGTCAATAACATTAGCCTCATTTGTACATTGATGGGAGAGTTATAAATATATTCCGGCTAGGTGTTCGGTCAGAGGTGATTGTATCCATAAATTTCCGCATATTAAGAGAACACTTCTCCATATTATTATCAATGAAATAGAAATAGATTTATTTGTTCTAATAATATTATAGTTTAGTAAATTTACAAACATTTACATGCAGAATAGCAAAGTGAAAAGAAAATATTATCAGTGACCACGCCAATTAATGTTAGAAATAAAAAATGTCATGCTTCGTAAGTCATAACATAAACAGTATAAAGCTGAAAATGTAGTCTGATTTTAATATGTATTACTCAATGGAGAAATATAACACTTGACATTTTAGCGATTCTAGTTGTCATTCTTTTTTAATTCATTTTCACAAGATGAAAATGAATATGTGTTGAACTTAATATTTTAATATATAATCTGATCTAATTATAAAAATATAGAATATTTTCACGTGGCAATACAGAAGACACTAGAAACTCAGTAAAAAGTTACGTTGCAACGGTTGCATCAGGATCTGAATCAGTCTCATCGATGTTTTGTTTGCATATTTTCAGTGGGGGTAGCCCCAACAATACAACAACCCTATTACTCCGATTCACTAGGAGACATTACTCCAAGTCCAGTGATGACAAACTGCAGCTGCAAATACGTGATTGCAAAAGCATTATTTATTTTTATTCTCAACTTACTTATGTAATTGCTTAAACTTTTATTCATCAATCTTTTTTCAAGAAATAGTAATAGATTTGGGGGATGAAAAAAATTGTATACGATTTTCAAATACTGCCGTACTGAAAAGAACTATTTTGTAATAGATCTAGTACAACTATACTGCACTTGCCACCTCTGCTGACTCAGTTGCAAGAGTTAGTTTTCAGTGGTGAACATTTATACTATTTGTTGTATGGTTCGTTGCTATTTATTTATTTATTTATTTTTATTTATTTATTGAGGGTTTCTTTCAAGCATACCATTACATAGATTTGTTTAAATAATACATTGAATGCTTAATGCCCTGACGACTCCAAAGTCAACGCTTACATCACAAGTTAAAAATACCCAGCCCGAGTCTGGATTCGAACCATGCACCTCCTGCATTGGAAGCAGGAATAAGCGGATGTAGCCCTAAGCACAAATTCGCCTTTCCTAAAAATAATTTGTGCATTCCTATCCAAAACCGCCGCTGACCATGTAGCCACGCCCTCAACCTTTCGTCCACTCTCCGCCCGCATAGGCTGCCCCTGACAAGAAACATACCTCAATGCACAACGACCTAAAGGGTTGTCTACCTGCAAGGGGTACCAAACACCGCTTAGTTTTGACTGGTGGCGCATTCTGACCAAGGTACTACGAACTCGACCGTCGAGCAACCTTTCCGAGAGCGGGGCGCATGAAATATGTTCTTGTTGTAAACTTTTGTTTCATTACTAAAGATTTCTGCATTTTGTTGGTGTGGTCGAAGCGTGTTCGGTACAAAGTCGGTAGGATTTATCATGTTTGATATTTACGGTTACACCTTGCCATGGATTGGAATATCACCGGTGCTATTCCGGGCACCGGAAATCCAGACTGAAAGATTTGACCTAAAAGCGAACACATAGATGGGTAAGGGAATAACAGTGGTAGGAAGTATAATAAATATGAAATAAAAACTCTAATCTTTGCACATTTTTATTTGGTTGTTGTTGATTGTTGTTATTTGAAACAAGGGCGAACAAGGGCGTTTGCGACACATGTATCTTTATCTCTTACATTGAACATTGACGATAGCTTTGAGAACTTTTCGCCAGAAAGTTCGTGTACATGGACGCGCGTGCTTATCAACACGTCACACACAGCGTTTTCCTAGTCTTATTATTATTATATTTCTTTCTATTGTTCAATAAAATATTGATTGTCCATATAAATTATAGCTTGGATTTTTCGTTCTATAGTTACTTCACTACAATTCAGCAATACACATTTAATTTTTACCTACAATACTTATCGGATCTCGTTGAAATTAATGTATTCGTGACATATAAGAATGTTCATATTTGTTCAAAAAACAACGATCAACAACAACCAAAACAAAAATCTGCAAAGATTAGTTTTTATTGTCATAGTTATTATACTCCCTGCCATTGTTCAATAAAAGATTGATTGTTCATGACCGATTTTTCCACAAAACTAAAGACGTTCAATCCACATCGAGGCTTGTGGATGGTCCAAATTTCAACTTCATGGGACTTTTCGTTCGACCGCTACCGCGAGACAAAAAAAAACGAGTGCCATAAAAGTCAAATGGAGACGCTCGCTTCGCTCGCTTAACTAATTTAGAATTGAAAAAGTAAACATAAGTAATAAAAAACTAAAAAATTACCCCGCACACCAATTTTATTTAAAAAAGATAAGGCTAACTTTCAAACAAATAAGAACTTATATGTTCTACCACGACAGCCTTCAATTATTTTCTCCATGGCAACGTCAAAGTTTGATCACAAATGAGGCCGCCACGCGCAAATTGTGACGTACGTGTTACCTGTGAATTATTATATTCTCATTATATTAACATTTATTGACATTAAAAAATAGAAAGGTATACTGCGGGCAGAGAAGGCTCAGTGCGGGGCACACGAGGCTCCAATAGGCATCTAGAACCCTTAGACAGAGTTAATAACGATCTTCTATCTCAATGAAACAATGCACAACAATGAACACTAGTTATCTACCACTTTGGGTGCTGGACGTTCTTTGGCAGGTCCATCCCCTGGTGCTGGGCGTTTTTGTGCCAATGTTGTCTAAGGACGTGTGGGAGGTATCTATGTGGAAGTTACATCATAAACAAGCTTAATTCTTGCTCTTCAATACATTTATTATTTATTTTGTTTATGTTTTCATATGAATAATAAGTTATAATCTAATGGTTAAGTATCCATTTTGGATTTTGGAAAAATTAAAAAAATATTTCCCACAAAAAAATGTTTTCTCATTTTTTATTTATTTTTATTTATTTATTTGGAAGCTAGAACGTTTGTCTACTCTGTAATAATAATACTCTGAATACAAATAAGCTAAATATCAAAACGCCTACTAGAAGTCACTCTTAGGGCCGGTTTTTCAATCAGTTTTTTAATCAGTGATTAGATCAACCAGAGCTATTACCAACTTGAGAATGCTGTGATACTGTTAGTAACCAATTATCAAACGTCTCCTGATTAGTCTTATCAAATTGATAGAATTCTTATTCAAGCGACTTTAAATTCGTATGTAAAGCACATTGTATAAAAGTTCAAATCAGCAATATCATACTATTTATATACAAACTAATAAATAGCTTTAATTTATATTGGTCAACATGTGTATTTTGATGCAATAGTGTTTTGTTCAGGTAAAAAAACACACCTTTCAACAGTGATTTGAAAGAATTTGGTACAGACAGATCATTGTTGTCTAAACACTGGATGGCCCATCAATTTACCAAAGGCTGGTTAGGTACTTCCACGGCCTCTTTTAGGTTGCATAATTTAATATCTTTGTGAGCTTGACAAATGACTTCACTCATCTCAAGCAATAATACCCAACCAGGAAAACATATACATACACTATTTTATTTCCTATTTATTAAACATGCAGGCTTATGAATTCAATAAATTAAAACTGAGTTGTGCTTTTTAAAAATTGTTATCATATAGGCCTACAAAATTAGTTTGAACTAAAAAAAAAAACATTTTTAATATGTTTGGGTTGCATCTACATTTTACATTGACAATGTTGGTAAAAGCCTTGGTTATCGCAACCACTGATTAAAAAACTGATTGAAAAACCGGCCCTTACTGTTCATGCAAACATCAGGAATATTTTAGGTGCCAATCGAAAATAATAGCGGCTACCTATGCCATCTAGCGGGAAACAACAGTACCAATGGCACGCCGCCCGCACACTAATGTTATGTCCAGGGTCATTTTTAATTGTTGTGTATTGTTGTCACCGAAGATTTGGATGATCGTGGTTAACTCAGTCTAAGGATTCTAGATCAATTCTTATGAAAACCGTCTATTCGGGAAGTCGCCGGTTGAATACCGGCCACGGGCAGTCCTGACAAGGTTTTCCCGACGTTTTCCTCAGTCACTTAGCCGAATGCTGCAATCGAGACATACAAACATAACAGCCCTTGGACATTTCTTCGCAATAAATAACGTACTACCCAGTTGGTCACACACGGTACGTTCCCGTCCACTCTGTGCAAATTCTAAAAGTTTCAAAACTACCGCCACGACCAGTACACAACCTTCCAAAAACCTAACGGAAAGTACAGCTTATCATCACTATAATTGTGCAAGTCTTTATTTTCACAGAGCTTTATTTACGTTGCCATGGTTAATTTACAAGTGTGTAATCTTTGTACCTCTAATAGTTAACGGATATTCGTGACCGGACGGAAATTGGCTATCTCACATTTTCCCGCCAGTTTGTTTTTGAAAAAAAAAAAAACTTTTATTAACGTTAATGTAACTTTGTAACTTATTGACCAATTTTTCCACAAAACTAATGGCGTTTAATCCACACCGAGAATTGTGGATGGTCCAAATTTCAACTTGATCGGTACTCCGTTCAACAGCTATCGCGAGATATAAAAGTTTTAATATTTTTTTTTTAAAATAATATAATAATGGTATAAAAAATAATATAATAGTATAAAAAATAAATATTAAATTAATCGATTAATTACATAAATTAAAAGTAGTAATAATAATAATATTATTACTAATAGCAGTTGTTATTGTTATTACGAACTGTGACATTATGAATTATTGTTATTATTGCAAATATGAATATTAATAATAATGAATATACAATAATAATAATAATAATAATAATAATAATAATAAAAATATAATAATATAATAATAACAATTATTATTATTATTATTATTATTATTAATATTAAATATTATTATTATTATTATTATTATTATTATTATTATTATTATTATTATTATTATTATTATTATTATTATTATTATTTGTTGTTTAACGACCTCGACCTACTCGACAACTATGATCCTATGACGTCGGGGGGTGTTTGGAGGAAACGGACAAGTAGGACTTAAAAAAAGGGGAGGAAATGGGAAAAGGGAGAACGCGGACTGCCTTTCGTCTGGCTTCCCCACGGCTATAGGGTGGACCCACCGAACGGGCCACCGAACATACGCTTCCGTCGCCATAGCTCTCGGTTCGCTCTAAAACTTTATACTGAATGGCCCGTCGCGACGGGTCATTCGACCTAAAACTTTATAAAGTTTTATACTGAACGGCCCGTCGCGACGGGTCATTCGACCTAAAACTTGATAAAGTTTTATACTGAATGGCCCGTCGCGACGGGTCATTCGACCTAAAACTTTATTAAGTTTTATACTGAATGGCCCGTCGCGACGGGTCATTCGACCTAAAACTTTATTAAGTTTTATACTGAATGGCCCGTCGCGACGGGTCATTCGACCTAAAACTTTATTAAGTTTTATACTGAATGGCCCGTCGCGACGGGTCATTCGACCTAAAACTTTATAAAGTTTTATACTGAATGGCCCGTCGCGACGGGTCATTCGACCTAAAACTTTATTAAGTTTTATACTGAATGGCCCGTCGCGACGGGTCATTCGACCTAAAACTTTATTAAGTTTTATACTGAATGGCCCGTCGCGACGGGTCATTCGACCTAAAACTTTATAAAGTTTTATACTGAATGGCCCGTCGCGACGGGTCATTCGACCTAAAACTTTAT
The DNA here is from genome assembly GCA_945910005.1 of Isoperla grammatica. Taxonomy (NCBI): domain Eukaryota; kingdom Metazoa; phylum Arthropoda; class Insecta; order Plecoptera; family Perlodidae; genus Isoperla; species Isoperla grammatica. The sequence continues at coordinate 17,211,909 of OX246744.1, forward strand.
TAAGTTTTATATTGAATGGCCCGTCGCGACGGGTCATTCGACCTAAAACTTTATAAAGTTTTATACTGAATGGCCCGTCGCGACGGGTCATTCGACCTAAAACTTTATAAAGTTTTATACTGAATGGCCCGTCGCGACGGGTCACTCGACCTAAAACTTTATAAAGTTTTATACTGAATGGCCCGTCGCGACGGGTCATTCGACCTAAAACTTTATAAAGTTTTATACTGAATGGCCCGTCGCGACGGGTCACTCGACCTAAAACTTTATATAGTTTTATACTGAATGGCCCGTCGCGACGGGTCATTCGACCTAAAACTTTATAAAGTTTTATACTGAATGGCCCGTCGCGATGGGTCATTCGACCTAAAACTTTATATAGTTTTATACTGAATGGCCCGTCGCGACGGGTCATTCGACCTAAAACTTTATATAGTTTTATACTGAATGGCCCGTCGCGACGGGTCATTCGATATAAAAGGTTATAAGTGTGGTAAGATTTTAAAGTTTTAAATGAAAAGTGTAATTATAGGGGTTGCTAATGTGCAAGAAGCGGCGTAAGGTATAAAACGAGAGCGGCGTTAGATATAAATTTCCGACGTGATGTACCGTTGCGTATAAACGCCATTCGGTATAAATATTTAGGTCGAACGGTACGTGCAGTACGGGCCGCAGCGTATAAAATCCTGTATTTATACCGAATGACCCATACTGGAGGGTTCATAACGTATAAAACCCTGTTTTAGGTCTTGTGACCCATACGGGATGTACCACTCGGTATAAAATTTTAGGTCGAATGGCGTTTCGACGCTATGGCGCATCGTGCACAGATTTTATACCGAGTGACCCATCGCGTTTTTATACCGAATGGCGTTTCGACGCTACGGTGTTTCGACGCTCTGACCCCGACCCCTCACACACAGCAACAAGCGCTGTGAAAAATGTGTATTAATGAAAACGTCCTTTTCTCATACGCAGGAGATAACTTGACTCTGTTCGTATATGTTTTCTTCTAACTAATAATAACTTAATAATAACAAAAAAAGAAAAATAACAATTAAAAGAGACTTTTCCGTCATATTATAAAAGCATGTCTTTAGGTAACTTATGTTTATATCGATAAGGTAGGGTTAAAAACTGTATTGACCTAGCCCTGAAATTAAAGAATTTGAATTATTGTTGTTGCAAGCTGTTGACAGTGAGGTTAAAAACAAAGTCGAACATAAGTGGCAACTTAAAGTAGTCATGGAGATCTGAGATGCACTTGCGTTTTGGAATATTCCCTATCATTCTGAGGCATTTATTTTGGACAGTCTGAAGTTTCTTCAAATTTGTTGCACACGTCGAACTCCACACGGGGGCAGCGTACGTCATAATCGGCCGGATCACCATGGTGTAGAGGAGACGTTTGTTTGTTAAGCTGACGTTAAGCCCAAATATCTATCTTCAACCAGTAACAAAGCCTTAGGAAAACAAAACACCGCGCCTCATATGTTGCAAAGAAATACATAACAACTTTAAAAGATAAACTCTCTTCAAGTGCTTTGACAATAATTGAGTAGCGCTCTCTACCCATAAAAACTAGTAATTTATCAATCTATTAGTTTCAAGTCGATGATCGCGATCAACAATAGATGCACGTTCGGACGGAAAAAACCAGTCACACATCATAAACTATGTAGTAAATAAATTATAATTACTTTATTGATTTCATTGTAGGTGTTCCACATTTATACAGATAAACACGCAAAACAATATACTCGACAACTGTGAGAGGATACGCCAGACAACAACAACAACCTAACTGGTTGAAGCGCCCTTAAACCCAATAAATACAACAACAACAACAACAACAACAACAACAACAACAACAACAACAACAACAACAACACCTGCCCAGGGATTGCTACCTTATCGTGGTGGGCAGGTTTGTGCGCTTTGATGATTCCTCGAGCTATGCCGGCGGAAGCGTATGCTTCTGGTAGGGCCACCCTAGCCGGACAGGTCGAGAAGGAGAAGTCAGACGAAATGCAGTCCACATTGCCCCACTCCCTTTCCCCCCCTTCCCCTTTCCACCTCGCCCTCCCACTGGCCCCTTTCCTCCAAACAGCCCCCTATTTCATCTTCATATATCACCCACTCATTGTCTCGTATTATTATATATTATTGAAATGGGAACAGGATGATATTACAAATAACTTGATAACACATATTTACTATTGTTGTATTTATTAATCAAAGTGGGGGGTTGGGGGCCGCGGCAAATCTTGGAGCCCCCTAACCCCACTGATGTAATAATAATGGTTGTTCACATTGTGCCCTGTTACATTATGGTGATGGTGTTGGTGTTGGTGTCCTCCTCTTCCGCCACCGCGCGCCCCTCGTTGCTTCTGCCTCCATAGGCGCCGCCGAGCACACCTTATCGTGGTGGGCAGGTTTGCGTACTTTGTTGATCCCGCGAGCTATGCCGGCGGAAGCGTATGCTTCTGGTAGGGCCACCCTAGCCGGACTGGTCGAGGAGGAGAAGTCAGACGAAGTGCAGTCCACACCCCAATCCCCTTTCCCCCCCCACTGTCCCATTGCATATTTCTCCACCCACTTGGCCCTGCCCTCCCTTGTTGGACTCCCGTATGACGACTCACGCGACGTACAATGGATCTGATTCGGATGTGGCTGTATTTTTCATTATCATCTTTCTCATCTTCATTATCACCCGCTCATCGTCTCGATTAGCCATCGTTGCATAAATATGAGACGTTAAGCCCCATTAATCAATCATCGCCGCTTATTGTTGCCTGTGAAAAAATCACAAATTTTTAAATTTGTATAATAATTGTTACCAAGACCTCATCTCACATTCAACCTTAAATTACATACATTTTCAACAAACTAAGAGAAATAAAAGACTCTGTAACTCCATGGCTTTCCTCACAGCGCTCATGTCGCCGCGAGGAAGTGGTTTTAACTCGCATCCGAATCGGTCACACCTATATTACTCAGAGCTATCTTCTAAAAAGTGAACCCCAATCAGTGTGTGATGCTTGTAATGTGACATTGACTGTCAAACACATAATTTTAGATTGTGCAAAGTATTTAGCCGAACGACAAAGATGTAAGGTAAAATCCACACTTATAGAAAACCTGTCAGATAAATTTGACACAACCGACAACATTTTAAAGTTCCTTAAATCAATTAAGAGGACGCGGGCGTGCAGACCTTCAGAAGAATCGTTGCCAATTCTGCAGTTTTTGAGATAATCAATTTATTTTTTTTGCGTAATGTTACTAAAGGAATTATAAATATACCTAATAATACCGATTTTCGATTAAAATTTTTTTCAACTTAGTGATATTATAAATATTTTTCTAAATCAGATAACAAAATTTCGTGTTAGTAGGCCTGTCCTTTAGTCTCTCTTGCGAAACATATAGAAAATTCATAATTTTCGCATTATAACTACAGCTTCTACAGTTATCCCCAGTTTTGTGTATAGCCGGATAGTATACCGCTGCCCCTGCAACTTGTATTGCGAGCGCGGAGTCGCTACGTCGCACGTGTTGGAGGGGAAGTGACAAGCTTCGACAGCCACGCTGCACACATGCAGGTGGCCCGACTGCTTTGCGGCGCAAATGTTTGTTGCTCAGCGCGGTCTCTCTCTCTCTCTCTCTCTTTCTCTCTCTCTCTCTCTTTCTCTCTCTCTCGTATAAAGATATATATTATTGACTAAAATTTCGTAAAACTTTCTTGTTGCCATATGAATGGGGTGTGTATGAATGATAAGCTTGTTTCCTGTTTTCCTGCTTCTTTTGTTTGTTTGTTTTGTTAAAATGATATGTATGAATGATCTTAGACACTGATAAAATAATTACTGCGTTATTATTATATTCTAAAATGTTGTCGCTAACTTATAATTAAACTATAATGCAGTTTTCGAATGAATGGTTAACCTTAATTGCAATTAATTTTTTGTTTCTCATATGAGTTTGTATTTTAGTATATGTATTGAGAAGTTTAATGTTCGTACACTTATCCTTATATTATTAATATTGTTGTACTACTGTATATTGTTTTTTGTCTGTATCAAAAATGTATTATTTGTTAAAACGTTGGATGGAAGATAAGGCCTAGCTGGCCTTAATCTCGCCTTCAATAAAGACCATTATCTATCTATCTATCTATCGTCACCTCGTCACTTCTTATTAAAAGTACCGTATAAAACCCCCGCTAAAAAGAGAAGGTGTCCCTGGACTGAAGTGTCCTATTTGTCTCGATTGTTAGCAAATTGCCCTATCCCGTAAACTGTTCACTGATACTTCTGTCCCTTTTACTTCAATTTTATTTTTCTATTATCTGTTAGCCTATAGATACTGTTGTGTGACTGTGATGTGTAATGAAATGACTGTCAGACCACGCATCCTGCTCCTGGATGCGCGGAGAGCGGGTTTGTTCTAGACTAGCCTAGATACTGTTGTGTGACTGTGATGTGTAATGTCATGACTGTCAGACCACGCATCCTGCTCCTGGATGCACGGAGAGCGGGTTTGTCCCAGACTAGCTTAGATACTGTTGTGTGACTGTGATGTGTAATGTCATGACTGTCAGACCACGTATCCTGCTCCTGGATGCGCGGAGAGCGGGTTTGTCCCAGACTAGCCTAGATACTGTTGTGTGACTGTGATGTGTAATGTCATGACTGGCAGACCACGCATCCTGCTCTTGGATGCGCGGAGAGCGGGTTTGTCCCAGACTAGCCTAGATACTGTTGTGTGATTTATGTCAAATGAAATGACTGCCAGACCACGCATCCTGATCCTGGATGCGCGGAGAGCGGGTTTGTTTTAGACTACCTAGATACTGTTGTGTGACTGTGACTGTAATGTGTAATGAAATGACAATCGGACCAGGGATCGATAACCTGTGATTAATAAGTGAAAACAATAGTAGCTTAGCAATAATAATAATAAAAAAAAATTATAATAATAATAATAATAATAATAATAATAATAATAATAATAATAATAATAATAATAATAATAATAATAATAATAATAATAATAATTATAATTATAATAATAATCATAGCCCTTAGTACGTCGTAGATAGTCATGATTTACAATTATTGTCCCTATACCAACAACTCTCTTTGAGTTTGCATTTTACCGCCGTGTAACTTGATCAGGAAATAACTAAGGTTGCGCGGCCGCGGCACCGCCTAACGATATACCGCACGGACACGTGACTCATGCTTTCCCACTACGCCGCCTTGCCTCCCCTCGAGTGCTTTACCGTACCCCGCGCCTCACCGCATCGCACCTACAACCGCCAATGTGCCGTTCCACGGTGGCGCGATCTCTGGGTAGAGTCGCGCGGAGCGGCTAATGCCTTCGTCCTCTTAACCTTATTAACAAGATTAAAATAGGAAAAATAGGCACTGATAACCCAGATGTTTTGTGCCTTTAAACCACAAATAATAATAATAATATAATAATATTCTTTGTTCATGTCAAAAATCATAATTATTTCAATCTCTTCAAAATACTCAATTACAATTTCTTCGTTGACAACCATGTTAACCGTCATGTCAACGTCAATTAGTGTAATGTCTATATCGGTAATATCCCGAAATTGATCTGGTACATTAGCTGCAGCTGGAGCTGAAGCTGTAGCTGTAGCGGCGGTTATCACCTTCCTACAATTAAACAATATCAAAATAATTAAATTTGATACGACTAAGAATGATGTGGGTAGGCCTAGGCCTCATTATATAAGTCAAAGAAAAATATGTAGGTAATTAAAGTAGGCAAAACACTGTTAAACCTTCGTTTTTTTAACGGTTGGTCCTGGCCTATTTCCATTTCCCATTGTCGGCCTAGTCTTAGCCTTAGACTTGAAATCTTTTATGTTTAAAGTTTTGCATATCAAGTCTACGTCTAAACTTTCACTCTGTTCCGATTCCGTGTCGGAACTAGAACAGCTGCTACTGTCATCAGACGTAGATTCCGCTGACCATGAATCATCTTTGTCATCCACACTTGCCTTCCATTTACTAGGCCTTCATCGGTTTTTTGACTCCATGCTCTAAAAAACAAAGTGAAAATGTTAAAATGTAGGCCTAGGCCTTGACTAGGCTTGGCCTAGGCCCATGGACATAAGACATATTTAAGTAGGTAAAGCACTTCTCCAAAAGCAGTAACCTGTACCTGAACAAAGGGCCTACAATTAATGTATGCCCACAGTACATATTATTGTTCAGTGCTTACCTGGTAAATGTTCCGAGATAAGTAGGAGTGCGATGGTAGTAATTTTCACTAACAGAACAATCAGTAATGTAGCTGACTACGTCACATATTGTCAGAATGTACCAAACATGATGTGTTGTAGACACAATTAAAGCTTTCCCCGTTGTATGAAGAACTTTTGACATACGATAATTGTGATAAACTTTTAAAATTTCTTGTCCGCACACAGTTTTTCCAACAATTAAAAAAAATACAATACAACCGATATTTAATTTAAAATAGCTTAAATTTAGCACATATAAAATTAAAACATAATTAGGCCTACTACTTTCATAGTTCCTTAATTATTTAGCTTGCAAAACACCATCTTGGTGGCGCAAAATGACCTAACTGGTTGAAGCGCCCTTAAACCCAAGAAATTCAAAAATTGAGGATAATTTAATATTTGTATGCGAATTTTGTCCAACAATTACCTTGGTGAATATACTTTCACGGACTCTAATGTAATTTTTTTTACATTTGAATTGATCTTTTCTTATCAATAAAAACAAAAGTACACGATTTTCTGTCGGCACAATCAAATGTAAACGATATGAATGTTGACATTGGTGCAGGGCTATTCGAATCACATTGAGCACGTGATGCAATTCAGCGATGTGATTGGTTGCATGCAGTTACTGCGTTTTGGCTTTGGCCTGTTCCCAAAGGTCTGTCGATACTGCGTTTTTTCATTTATTTAAACAAAAACACTGCCTTCTATACGCAGTAACTACATTTGAAAAGCTACATAGAGGTACTACCATTCCACGAAACACGAAAACCCTAAAAGTGAAATTTTGCAGTTACGGCGTTTTGGCTTTGGATGGGTGAATTACTAGGCTACAATAAGCCTAGACCTACATTAAGAGGCCTACATTAATAACGTAGTACTACAGCTTAGCCTATATAATTTATAGAACCTAATATTTGGTATTGTACACTTTGTGCCCGTTTGACATGTTAATCAGAACAAATGAGAATGCTACAAATGATAATAATACGCCCTCCACCTGGATGATTCACTATTTCACCGCTAGCAGACTGTGGAAAATACTTAAAACGCGCCACATGGTTCCGATTAGTCAAGAAAGATTCCAGCCTGTCGAAAGTTTCGTTCCCGCGGGAAGTCGAGACTTCCCCCCCGGCCACGAAATGCAGTGTATCGACGAGAGGGAAATCATTCCTTATTTTAATAAGAATTGGCTGCATATGTGGTCAAATCACTTGGGCCCTGTGATCTATTTTGTCCGAGACAGTAGTAAATGACTCAGATTTAAGGTTTGGCATCGCTGGTTCATTATGAGAAATCGTGTGATAGAATACATCTGTGTGTAGCGATAGTAGTTGTTTCGAAGCACCGAAATGTATTGATTACACTTCTTCGTCATACTTCAGAACGTAATTTTCAGAAAAATCTATTTTGTATAATTATTTCGCTTCCTTTTGTTTCAGATTTGCTTTCAACTTTTTAACTCGACTGTGCTGGTGGTTAATATTGTACCTGCCTATGGACTGCTACCTTATCGTGGTGGGCAGGTTTGCGTGCTTTGTTGATCCCGAGAGCTATGCCGGCGGAAGCGTATGCTTTTGGTAGGGCCACCCTAGCGGGACTGGTCGAAGAGGAGAAGTCAGACGAAGTGCAGTCCACACCCCAATCCCCTTTCCTCCCCTTTCCCCTTTCCTCACGCTCCCTCCTATTTGTCCCTTTCCTCCAAACAGCCCCATATTTCATCTTCATATATCATATATCACCCACTCATTGTCTCGATTAGCCTCGTTGTAAAAATATGAGACGTTAAGCCCAAATATCTATCCACTCTCAAATAATTGTACTCACAATATGCATGGTACGATCGTTGTCCCGTCGTATGGGTATCGACCGGCAAGTGGTTGCAGAGCAGCAACCACTCAATAAGGAATTCAATAAGGAGCATTCAATAAGGAATGAAAAAAATCAAATACTTGACTCGATACTCCACTCGCAATGTACAAGACAAGACAAATACTTGGAGCGATACAAGATTAAGGTTGGAATTCATAGTCGGCCCCTACACCTAGGGGCGCCCATTGTTACCAAGGTAACAATTGTTTGCATGTTATTTCCCATAAACAAAACAAATCCATAGCAACAATGGGTGCCCCTAGGTGTAGGGGCCGACTATGAATTCCAACCTGAATCTACGTTCTCCTAGAAAACAAAACGTTATCGTATTAAGTAGGCGAATTACTATGGTAACTCTAGAACAATTGTGTGTGTGTTTAATGACCAATTACAGAGCCATTGTTGTTTAATGACCAGACCTGGTGTTTTTCAGCCCCGTCTGGGCCCGGGAAAGAATAGGCCCAGGGTGACTCTGCTAGTCGTAAGAGGCGACGAAACGAGACCCTGACCTCTTACCCCCCCACTGTCCCACTGAAGATTTCTCCTCCCACCGGGCCCTGCCCTCCCTTGCTGGACTCCCCTTATGACGACTCCCGCGATATAGGTGGACCTGATTCGGAGGACGTCATATGACCCAAGCTGTCGAGTACGTATTTAACCCCAACTAATCATGGTGTTTTTCAAAAGAGGCCCTGCCCATGGACTGCTACCTTATCGCGGTGGGCAGGTTTGTGCGTTTTGATGATTCCTGGAGCTATGTCGGCGGAGGCGTATGCTTCTGGTAGGGCCACCCTAGCCGGACTGGTCTAGGAGAAGTCAGACGAAATTCAGTCCACAACCTCCCCCCTCCCTCTTCCTCCCTCTTCCCCTTTTCCACCCCGCCCTCCTACTTGGCCCTTTCCTCCAAACAGCCCCATATTTCATCTTCAAATATCACCCACTCATTGCCTCGATTAGCCTCGTTGCAAAAATATGAGACGTTAAGCCCAAAAAATCAATAAATCAAAAATATGAGACGTTAAGCCCAAATATAAACTGAGGACAAATGCATTGTTATAATATACATTCCTTGTTCAAGCCATATTTGTCCCAGAATGACAACAATGAAATAAACATACTATATTTTACAGTATATAAAAAAAAGGCACATGACATCTGCTCTTTTGCTCTTTAATCGAGAATTGTCTCTATGTATTGTAGATTGTTTTGTTATATAATATACAGTCGAGCATCAATTATCGATGTGCATCCCAACTATATACTTAACGCTCATTGTGACTACGACTAAACCTTCTGACTTTTATGACGTTCAGGAACTAAAACCACGAAAATAAGCTGAACACATTTCTTATTCGGCTCTACTTTCTGCCTTTCTTGCTCATCCGTTGAGAAGCATGACGGAACCATTCCTTAATTGCAATCTCAATGAGCTTTTGTCGGTATTGGCAAGAACAGGGCCTGCCCAGGGACTGCCACCTTATCGTGTTGGGCAGGTTTGCGTGCTTTAATGATTCCTAGAGCTATGCCGGCGGAAGCGTATGCTTCTGGTAGGGTCACCTTTGCCTGACTGGTCGAGGAGGAGAAGTCAGACGAAGTGCAGTCCGCACCCCAATCCCCTTTCCTCCCCTTTCCCCTTTCCTTATGCCGTATGTTTCAGTAATATTTGTTAGCTACCCTCTTGCCCGAATTATGTTGGAAACAGGTGTATTGAAATATACCATATGGCGGCCAATAGAGAACCAATTAAAATAAAGATAACAATTTATGTGAATGCCTTCTTTACCGACTGCTTAGCCTTAAATCATTTAAAACAAAACCTTAAACTTTGTGTGAACCAAACATAAATTACTAGTTAGTACAAAGTGACAACTAGACCTATGCATGAATCTGTCTAGCTAGAGAAAGTGCTAGTATCAAGTAGACATACAATGTCTTATCATGGATGAATTAATTTTATAATGCACTTGTTTGTGCTTGATGAAGTTTTGTCTGGGCAGTTGTAATTGCTAATTAACTAGGAAAACGTTCTACGTTGAAAGATGAGCGATTTTTTTAATGTATAATTTTTTGTAGGTTGGCATCTTGACAGATTTTGCTGGTTATATTAACAGCATCTAGTTTAAGTGGGCATGAGTGTTCTCTGAAAATTTCAACCAAATCCAATAGTAGAGGACCTACTAAAAATGTTTTGAACTGTGCGCCGTTTTTTGCGCCGTTGTTGAATCATATAATAATAATACATATTAAAAAATATAATAAATAATAATAATAATTTAGGTACACCTACAGGTAGGTATATGTTGTAAATAGCTTACATTGATGAGGTTGAAGAAAAGAAGATGGGAGATGGGGGATGCCATGCGATGGTGGTGGCACATCTTCCAATAATTGTTCCAATCTGTGGAGAACTGTAACAGAAGATAAATTTAACAACAGAAAGGAACAGGAGGGGTGTTGTTGGTGTACCTACATTACGGCACTAGCTGATATCCCTTACCATATACTGTAGATCTAAACTAGTCAGATTTAGCCTACATTAATATGAGTTACAAATGTAAGAAAAAAAAGCACAAAGCAGTTTCCTTTCAAGTACATTAGGACAAGCCACAACAAAATCTGTGTTAATACGAGATTTTAAAAATCATCCGGGTCTCCAGATCTATACCGAAGGGACCATAGGATAAGTGAGGCTTGGTCAAAAAAATGTAAATATTGGTGACAGCCGCCCGCTGATTGCCTCCGCGTACCGGCTCGTACCGGCCGAAAAAAAGCCCTGCTATTACTGACAAATGCTTTGATTCCAACATATGGAACTAGTCTCAGTGCCGTCCGAGCAACTGCTACTGGAGGATTCTCCTCATCCTGCCGGAGAGCTGCAATAATGGCAACATTGTTGTCGTCATCTTGTGCCATCTTTCTGAAAGGTGCTTATACTGGAGGACGGGGAGGCACCCGAGATGGGGACCAGAGTCATGATGAATTCGCAATCTTTCCTTTGGGTAAGGTGGACTTACTCAGACCTACTCGGTGGCTTGTGCTTCGCGTTCATATGTATAGGCCTACATAAAGACGGATTCACAATTGAAATAAGAGTTGCACTAAGAATGCGTGAAAAATTGAAATAACAACCAACTGGTTCACAACAGTCCCGTAGACGGAGAGCGTTTCAATCGAGCACTTTTCGACCGGATCTGACGCCATAGTCACGGCCTACTCCAAACCTATAGCAGGCCGTGGCCAAATTGGCGGCAGAGATTGTTTACCATTTACTACGAGACCGGTCAAACCAGCAATTTGTGATTTTTTCCGAAAACGAGGTGTTAGTAGTAATAATATGGCTAAGTTTGTAAAAGTGAGTCTACTCTAAACACAACTACTCGCTAAAAAAACAATTTAAAAATTCTGACTTTAATATTGAACATAATCTAATTCTAGTTCTTATCATCATCACTCAAGTATTACTCGAGAATCTCCATCACACGGCGCTCGCACTGTGCACGTCGCTTGTTCCCTTTTATCTTCCCCACCATTCTTCCCACGTCTCGGCCAAAAGTGGTTTCATCCCCACCGTCATCTGAATCCGGGGTCCTGTTTTCCATGGAAGTGGTGAGTTGCTGAAAAAACTGCTTCAGCACATCCGAAAGTTCTTCGTTTTTCCGTTTTTTAACGGCGTGAAACTTGTCTGGCGGCTGGCATGATGTTGAAGATTCGTACGGCACCTTCATGGGATTCGGCACAGCAGGTGAGGAAAATCGGGATGGGAAATAAACTAACGGTGAAGAGGATCGGGTTAAAAATGTCTGCAAAGGGGATGTGATGGTCCAGCCTGTGCTGAACTGAGTTGACGATGAAGAAGTTGTGACCCGTCTCGGCCCGGGGTAGAATAGGCACAGAGTGACTGCTAGTCGTAAGAGGCGACAAAAGGAGACCCTGTCCCTTCCCCCCCCCCCCCCTCCCCCGTCGCCACTACTGTCCCACTGAATATTTCTCCTCCCACTTGGCTCTGCCCTCCCTTGCTGGACTCCCATATGACGACCCACGTGACGTACAATGGATCTGATTCGGATGTTGAACCAGTAACTAACTAAATTGAATTTGCACCTGGTTAGTATGGTATGTATAATATGTTATTTGCATTAAGCATTTTTCTACTTTCTAATGCTTGAAATAGCTCTATATAATATATTGCTTTAAATTTGATGCAAAGAAATACAAATGTTATTAATTCCCTCGAGAATTGTAGCCTATGCTATATTCCTGATTATTTTATAGATTGATGTAGGCAAGTTTCAGTAATATTTGTTAGCTACCCTCTTGCCCGAATTATGTTGGAAACAGGTGTATTGAAATATACCATATGGCGGCCAATAGAGAACCAATTAAAATAAAGATAACAATTTATGTGAATGCCTTCTTTACCGACTGCTTAGCCTTAAATCATTTAAAACAAAACCTTAAACTTTGTGTGAACCAAACATAAATTACTAGTTAGTACAAAGTGACAACTAGACCTATGCATGAATCTGTCTAGCTAGAGAAAGTGCTAGTATCAAGTAGACATACAATGTCTTATCATGGATGAATGAATTTTATAATGCACTTGTTTGTGCTTGATGAAGTTTTGTCTGGGCAGTTGTAATTGCTAATTAACTAGGAAAACGTTCTACGTTGAAAGATGAGCGATTTTTTTAATGTATAATTTTTTGTAGGTTGGCATCTTGACAGATTTTGCTGCTTATATTAACAGCATCTAGTTTAAGTGGGCATGAGTGTTCTCTGAAAATTTCAACCAAATCCAATAGTAGAGGACCTACTAAAAATGTTTTGAACTGTGCGCCGTTTTTTGCGCCGTTGTTGAATCATATAATAATAATACATAATAAAAAATATAATAAATAATAATAATAATTTAGGTACACCTACAGGTAGGTATATCGTCGTGTGAGTACTTATTTCGTCCATATCCGCTTTTTCGCAGACGGAGAAAACGGGGTTTGAATGTAAAACTGCTGGTACTTCTATCTGTTACAAGGTATCCACAATTTTTGAATTCTATTGTTCAAGTATGGATACAGTATAAGTTTTTTCATAATAACAAAACATTTTGCTTTTGTATTTCCCCCAGAACAGGGCACTCATTGTTGGATATGGACTACAGCTCCTGACAAAAATGAATAAATTTTTAATACTTATTTCGTCCATATCCACTTTACTCTTATTTTGATCGTATTAGGTGTACCTTGGATATTAAGTTATATATTAGATGACTTAGAAGTACGGGGAACTTGATTTGGCATAACAATAATTTTTTGATTAATTTATTAATGTGTAGGCCTAAGCATATAAAAAAAAAAAAAAAAAAAAAAAAAATGCTTTAATATGCAAACAAAGACCAAAACATTAGTTATAATTACAGTATACACTGATAAAGATGTTGTAATCGTTGGGCGATTGATTAGGTGTCTTTACAAGGCACTTCTTGGAAACCATAGTTATTGTCATTCAAGCGTAGGCGAGGGACATTATGGGCATTCCTAGTATTTTACTGGGACACGTTGAGAATGAGGAAAGTGGGAGGAACCCACACCACGAGGAAGGGCCAGTGATGGACCTGTGCAGCTACAAAAATGACATGGATCCTGGCTCAGAAACTATGAACACACGTCGCATAACTGTCGGTGAAAAGGATATAGGGTGCGACAGGGGTAGGGGTTAGGTTGCCATTTGGGCATTAGCAAAGGAAAAAAGAGACAGAAATTATGAGTGAGATATTATTTGTTATACACAAGACCCTCATTGAAGGCACCGGTCACTACGAGGAGAAGGAACTACCTCGACTGGGTTTAATTGCTTGCAATGTAATATTAAAATATTACATGGCAAAGAACTACACAAGAAATTATATTAATGATCTGATAACAAATTTGTGTTTATTAAAAAAACGATTTCAAAGTTTTAAGTTTAAACTTACAAAAAAGTAATTACAAGTACAAGTACATACAAAATTCCAAAGGTTATTATCCCCGCTTATTATATTAACAATATTAACAAGCGGAATGATTAAAATTAAAAACATACTCCAAAAATAGCTTCTCTCATTCTTCGATTAGATATTTATGACACGTGAATGAGACGTTTGTAGAACGAATAATTTTCGAAGTCTGCGGTCACACGTCACCCCCCCCCCCCCCCCCCCTCCAACCCCCCCAGCAATGATCGCTACTCTCAGAACGGATTGCCTATACATACTCAGCCCACTCGCAATCTCTTCTGCAGTCCGAGCAATTACTGATGAGTAGAGTACAGTTTGATATTTATAGTACTATTATATTAGAATTTGATCACATTTCCGTAAGTACAATTAAAGTAAACATGTTAATATTGTGCCCGTATTCTCCTTCAAATAAATTATTTGACGATAATGACGGACCTCCCCCTCCCCCTCCCACCCGCCTCACAGTTCACGTATGCAGGCATAATAGTTTTTGTATGACTGCCTATACTACTGTTCATCCCTCCAACTTTATATTTCCACTTCGGGCACTGGTCAGGCCTAGTCAGTAGACCTAGGTCCTATATCTAGTGTTAATATAAGGTTTGTTTATGATCAAGCTCAATAACACAGACACTAGCCCTAGAAATATCAAAAAGACAAACTCGTTCCCTGAAATCCAGTTCCTTGGGCAAGTTCGGTGCTGGAGATGACACCAGATATTGGGATAAAAACAAGCTCACAACGCAGAACTCACGAATGGAAAATCCTCTGAATGCAATCGCAACTGTTCGTAGCGGCCGGCCGATCAATCCCGCGCTTCTGATTGGCTATACAATGTTTCTTTCGCGGCATGTGGATATGGCTCAAATAAGTACTGACATTTATACCAACCTCGTGGATATGGATCAAACAAGTACCGAGATAATCGACAGTAATAGAAAATTTCATCCAGAGATTGCGGAAATGGATTAAATACGCATTGACAATATGCAATACCATAACAACTCAAAAAAAGTGAAAAGTGGATATGGACGAAATAAGTACTCACACGACGATATGTTGTAAATAGCTTACATTGATGAGGTTGAAGAAAAGAAGATGGGAGATGGGGGATGCCATGCGATGGTGGTGGCACATCTTCCAATAATTGTTCCAATCTGTGGAGAACTGTAACAGAAGATAAATTTAACAACAGAAAGGAACAGGAGGGGTGTTGTTGGTGTACCTACATTACGGCACTAGCTGATATCCCTTACCATATACTGTAGATCTAAACTAGTCAGATTTAGCCTACATTAATATGAGTTACAAATGTAAGAAAAAAAATCACAAAGCAGTTTCCTTTCAAGTACATTAGGACAAGCCACAACAAAATCTGTGTTAATACGAGATTTTAAAAATCATCCGGGTCTCCAGATCTATACCGAAGGGACCATAGGATAAGTGAGGCTTGGTCAAAAAAATGTAAATATTGGTGACAGCCGCCCGCTGATTGGCTCCGCGTACCGGCTCGTACCGGCCGAAAAAAAGCCCTGCTTTTACTGACAAATGCTTTGATTCCAACATATGGAACTAGTCTCAGTGCCGTCCGAGCAACTGCTACTGGAGGATTCTCCTCATCCTGCCGGAGAGCTGCAATAATGGCAACATTGCTGTCGTCATCTTGTGCCATCTTTCTGAAAGGTGCTTATACTGGAGGACGGGGAGTCACCCGAGATGGGGACCAGAGTCATGATGAATTCGCAATCTTTCCTTTGGGTAAGGTGGACTTACTCAGACCTACTCGGTGGCTTGTGCTTCGCGTTCATATGTATAGGCCTACATAAAGACGGATTCACAATTGAAATAAGAGTTGCACTAAGAATGCGTGAAAAATTGAAATAACAACCAACTGGTTCACAACAGTCCCGTAGACGGAGAGCGTTTCAATCGAGCACTGTTCGACCGGATCTGACGCCATAGTCACGGCCTACTCCAAACCTATAGCAGGCCGTGGCCAAATTGGCGGCAGAGATTGTTTACCATTTACTACGAGACCGGTCAAACCAGCAATTTGTGATTTTTTCCGAAAACGAGGTGTTAGTAGTAATAATATGGCTAAGTTTGTAAAAGTGAGTCTACTCTAAACACAACTACTCGCTTAAAAAACAATTTAAAAATTCTGACTTTAATATTGAACATAAACTAATTCTAGTTCTTATCATCATCACTCAAGTATTACTCGAGAATCTCCATCACACGGCGCTCGCACTGTGCACGTCGCTTGTTCCCTTTTATCTTCCCCACCATTCTTCCCACGTCTCGGCCAAAAGTGGTTTCATCCCCACCGTCATCTGAAGCCGGGGTCCTGTTTCCCATGGAAGTGGTGAGTTGCTGGAAAAACTGCTTCAGCACATCCGAAAGTTCTTCGTTTTTCCGTTTTTTAACGGCGTGAAACTTGTCTGGCGGCTGGCATGATGTTGAAGCCTCGTACGGCACCTTCATGGGATTCGGCACAGCAGGTGAGGAAAATCGGGATGGGAAATTAACTAACGGTGAAGAGGATCGGGTTAAAAATGTCTGCAAAGGGGATGTGATGGTCCACCCTGTGCTGAACTAAGTTGACGATGAAGAAGTTGTGACCCGTCTCGGCCCGGGGTAGAATAGGCCCAGAGTGACTGCTAGTCGTAAGAGGCGACAAAAGGAGACCCTGTCCCTTCCCCCCCCCCCTCCCCCGTCGCCACTACTGTCCCACTGAATATTTCTCCTCCCACTTGGCTCTGCCCTCCCTTGCTGGACTCCCATATGACGACCCACGCGACGTACAATGGATCTGATTCGGATGTTGAACCAATAACTAACTAAATTGAATTTGCACCTGGTTAGTATGGTATGTATAATATGTTATCTGCATTAAGCATTTTTCTACTTTCTAATGCTTGAAATAGCTCTATATAATATATTGCTTTAAATTTGATGCAAAGAAATACAAATGTTATTAATTCCCTCGAGAATTGTAGCCTATGCTATATTCCTGATAATTTTATAGATTGATGTAGGCAAGTTTCAGTAATATTTGTTAGCTACCCTCTTGCCCGAATTATGTTGGAAACAGGTGTATTGAAATATACCATATGGCGGCCAATAGAGAACCAATTAAAATAAAGATAACAATTTATGTGAATGCCTTCTTTACCGACTGCTTAGCCTTAAATCATTTAAAACAAAACCTTAAACTTTGTGTGAACCAAACATAAATTACTAGTAAGTACAAAGTGACAACTAGACCTATGCAGGAATCTGTCTAGCTAGAGAAAGTGCTAGTATCAAGTAGACATACAATGTCTTATCATGGATGAATTAATTTTACAATGCACTTGTTTGTGCTTGATGAAGTTTTGTCTGGGCAGTTGTAATTGCTAATTAACTAGGAAAACGTTCTACGTTGAAAGATGAGCGATTTTTTTAATGTATAATTTTTTGTAGGTTGGCATCTTGACAGATTTTGCTGGTTATATTAACAGCATCTAGTTTAAGTGGGCATGAGTGTTCTCTGAAAATTTCAACCAAATCCAATAGTTGAGGACCTACTAAAAAAAATTTGAACTGTGCGCCGTTTTTTGCGCCGTTGTTGAATCATATAATAATAATACATAATAAAAAATATAATAAATAATAATAATAATTTAGGTACACCTACAGGTAGGTATATGTTGTAAATAGCTTACATTGATGAGGTTGAAGAAAAGAAGATGGGAGATGGGGGATGTCATGCGATGGTGGTGGCACATCTTCCAATAATTGTTCCAATCTGTGGAGAACTGTAACAGAAGATAAATTTAACAACAGAAAGGAACAGGAGGGGTGTTGTTGGTGTACCTACATTACGGCACTAGCTGATATCCCTTACCATATACTGTAGATCTAAACTAGTCAGATTTAGCCTACATTAATATGAGTTACAAATGTAAGAAAAAAAAGCACAAAGCAGTTTCCTTTCAAGTACATTAGGACAAGCCACAACAAAATCTGTGTTAATACGAGATTTTAAAAATCATCCGGGTCTCCAGATCTATACCGAAGGGACCATAGGATAAGTGAGGCTTGGTCAAAAAAATGTAAATATTGGTGACAGCCGCCCGCTGATTGGCTCCGCGTACCGGCTCGTACCGGCCGAAAAAAAGCCCTGCTTTTACTGACAAATGCTTTGATTCCAACATATGGACTAGTCTCAGTGCCGTCCGAGCAACTGCTACTGGAGGATTCTCCTCATCCTGCCGGAGAGCTGCAATAATGGCAACATTGTTGTCGTCATCTTGTGCCATCTTTCTGAAAGGTGCTTATACTGGAGGACGGGGAGTCACCCGAGATGGGGACCAGAGTCATGATGAATTCGCAATCTTTCCTTTGGGTAAGGTGGACTTACTCAGACCTTCTCGGTGGCTTGTGCTTCGCGTTCATATGTATAGGCCTACATAAAGACGGATTCACAATTGAAATAAGAGTTGCACTAAGAATGCGTGAAAAATTGAAATAACAACCAACTGGTTCACAACAGTCCTGTAGACGGAGAGCGTTTCAATCGAGCACTGTTCGACCGGATCTGACGCCATAGTCACGGCCTACTCCAAACCTATAGCAGGCCGTGGCCAAATTGGCGGCAGAGATTGTTTACCATTTACTACGAGACCGGTCAAACCAGCAATTTGTGATTTTTTCCGAAAACGAGGTGTTAGTAGTAATAATATGGCTAAGTTTGTAAAAGTGAGTCTACTCTAAACACAACTACTCGCTTAAAAAACAATTTAAAAATTCTGACTTTAATATTGAACATAAACTAATTCTAGTTCTTATCATCATCACTCAAGTATTACTCGAGAATCTCCATCACACGGCGCTCTAACTGTGCACGTCGCTTGTTCCCTTTTATCTTCCCCACCATTCTTCCCACGTCTCGGCCAAAAGTGGTTTCATCCCCACCGTCATCTGAAGCCGGGGTCCTGTTTCCCATGGAAGTGGTGAGTTGCTGGAAAAACTGCTTCAGCACATCCGAAAGTTCTTCGTTTTTCCGTTTTTTAACGGCGTGAAACTTGTCTGGCAGCTGGCATGATGTTGAAGCCTCGTACGGCACCTTCATGGGATTCGGCACAGCAGGGGAGGAAAATCGGGATGGGAAATTAACTAACGGTGAAGAGGATCGGGTTAAAAATGTCTGCAAAGGGGATGTGATGGTCCACCCTGTGCTGAACTAAGTTGACGATGAAGAAGTTGTGACCCGTCTCGGCCCGGGGTAGAATAGGCCCAGAGTGACTGCTAGTCGTAAGAGGCGACAAAAGGAGACCCTGTCCCTTCCCCCCCCCCCCTCCCCCGTCGCCACTACTGTCCCACTGAATATTTCTCCTCCCACTTGGCTCTGCCCTCCCTTGCTGGACTCCCATATGACGACCCACGCGACGTACAATGGATCTGATTCGGATGTTGAACCAATAACTAACTAAATTGAATTTGCACCTGGTTAGTATGGTATGTATAATATGTTATCTGCATTAAGCATTTTTCTACTTTCTAATGCTTGAAATAGCTCTATATAATATATTGCTTTAAATTTGATGCAAAGAAATACAAATGTTATTAATTCCCTCGAGAATTGTAGCCTATGCTATATTCCTGATAATTTTATAGATTGATGTAGGCAAGTTTCAGTAATATTTGTTAGCTACCCTCTTGCCCGAATTATGTTGGAAACAGGTGTATTGAAATATACCATATGGCGGCCAATAGAGAACCAATTAAAATAAAGATAACAATTTATGTGAATGCCTTCTTTACCGACTGCTTAGCCTTAAATCATTTAAAACAAAACCTTAAACTTTGTGTGAACCAAACATAAATTACTAGTAAGTACAAAGTGACAACTAGACCTATGCAGGAATCTGTCTAGCTAGAGAAAGTGCTAGTATCAAGTAGACATACAATGTCTTATCATGGATGAATTAATTTTACAATGCACTTGTTTGTGCTTGATGAAGTTTTGTCTGGGCAGTTGTAATTGCTAATTAACTAGGAAAACGTTCTACGTTGAAAGATGAGCGATTTTTTTAATGTATAATTTTTTGTAGGTTGGCATCTTGACAGATTTTGCTGGTTATATTAACAGCATCTAGTTTAAGTGGGCATGAGTGTTCTCTGAAAATTTCAACCAAATCCAATAGTTGAGGACCTACTAAAAAAAAATTGAACTGTGCGCCGTTTTTTGCGCCGTTGTTGAATCATATAATAATAATACATAATAAAAAATATAATAAATAATAATAATAATTTAGGTACACCTACAGGTAGGTATATGTTGTAAATAGCTTACATTGATGAGGTTGAAGAAAAGAAGATGGGAGATGGGGGATGCCATGCGATGGTGGTGGCACATCTTCCAATAATTGTTCCAATCTGTGGAGAACTGTAACAGAAGATAAATTTTACAACAGAAAGAAACAGGAGGGGTGTTGTTGGTGTACCTACATTACGGCACTAGCTGATATCCCTTACCATATACTGTAGATCTAAACTAGTCAGATTTAGCCTACATTAATATGAGTTACAAATGTAAGAAAAAAAAGCACAAAGCAGTTTCCTTTCAAGTACATTAGGACAAGCCACAACAAAATCTGTGTTAATACGAGATTTTAAAAATCATCCGGGTCTCCAGATTATACCGAAGGGACCATAGGATAAGTGAGGCTTGGTCAAAAAAATGTAAATATTGGTGACAGCCGCCCGCTGATTGGCTCCGCGTACCGGCTCGTACCGGCCGAAAAAAAGCCCTGCTATTACTGACAAATGCTTTGATTCCAACATATGGAACTAGTCTCAGTGCCGTCCGAGCAACTGCTACTGGAGGATTCTCCTCATCCTGCCGGAGAGCTGCAATAATGGCAACATTGTTGTCGTCATCTTGTGCCATCTTTCTGAAAGGTGCTTATACTGGAGGACGGGGAGGCACCCGAGATGGGGACCAGAGTCATGATGAATTCGCAATCTTTCCTTTGGGTAAGGTGGACTTACTCAGACCTACTCGGTGGCTTGTGCTTCGCGTTCATATGTATAGGCCTACATAAAGACGGATTCACAATTGAAATAAGAGTTGCACTAAGAATGCGTGAAAAATTGAAATAACAACCAACTGGTTCACAACAGTCCCGTAGACGGAGAGCGTTTCAATCGAGCACTTTTCGACCGGATCTGACGCCATAGTCACGGCCTACTCCAAACCTATAGCAGGCCGTGGCCAAATTGGCGGCAAAGATTGTTTACCATTTACTACGAGACCGGTCAAACCAGCAATTTGTGATTTTTTCCGAAAACGAGGTGTTAGTAGTAATAATATGGCTAAGTTTGTAAAAGTGAGTCTACTCTAAACACAACTACTCGCTAAAAAAACAATTTAAAAATTCTGACTTTAATATTGAACATAATCTAATTCTAGTTCTTATCATCATCACTCAAGTATTACTCGAGAATCTCCATCACACGGCGCTCGCACTGTGCACGTCGCTTGTTCCCTTTTATCTTCCCCACCATTCTTCCCACGTCTCGGCCAAAAGTGGTTTCATCCCCACCGTCATCTGAAGCCGGGGTCCTGTTTCCCATTGAAGTGGTGAGTTGCTGGAAAAACTGCTTCAGCACATCCGAAAGTTCTTCGTTTTTCCGTTTTTTAACGGCGTGAAACTTGTCTGGCGGCTGGCATGATGTTGAAGCCTCGTACGGCACCTTCATGGGATTCGGCACAGCAGGTGAGGAAAATCGGGATGGGAAATTAACTAACGGTGAAGAGGATCGGGTTAAAAATGTCTGCAAAGGGAATGTGATGGTCCACCCTGTGCTGAACTGAGTTGACGATGAAGAAGTTGTGACCCGTCTCGGCCCGGGGTAGAATAGGCCCAGAGTGACTGCTAGTCGTAAGAGGCGACAAAAGGAGACCCTGTCCCTTCCCCCCCCCCCTCCCCCGTCGCAACTACTGTCCCACTGAATATTTCTCCTCCCACTTGGCTCTGCCCTTCCTTGCTGGACTCCCATATGACGACCCACGCGACGTACAATGGATCTGATTCGGATGTTGAACCAGTAACTAACTAAATTGAATTTGCACCTGGTTAGTATGGTATGTATAATATGTTATTTGCATTAAGCATTTTTCTACTTTCTAATGCTTGAAATAGCTCTATATAATATATTGCTTTAAATTTGATGCAAAGAAATACAAATGTTATTAATTCCCTCGAGAATTGTAGCCTATGCTATATTCCTGATTATTTTATAGATTGATGTAGGCAAGTTTCAGTAATATTTGTTAGCTACCCTCTTGCCCGAATTATGTTGGAAACAGGTGTATTGAAATATACCATATGGCGGCCAATAGAGAACCAATTAAAATAAAGATAACAATTTATGTGAATGCCTTCTTTACCGACTGCTTAGCCTTAAATCATTTAAAACAAAACCTTTAACTTTGTGTGAACCAAACATAAATTACTAGTTAGTACAAAGTGACAACTAGACCTATGCATGAATCTGTCTAGCTAGAGAAAGTGCTAGTATCAAGTAGACATACAATGTCTTATCATGGATGAATTAATTTTATAATGCACTTGTTTGTGCTTGATGAAGTTTTGTCTGGGCAGTTGTAATTGCTAATTAACTAGGAAAACGTTCTACGTTGAAAGATGAGCGATTTTTTTAATGTATAATTTTTTGTAGGTTGGCATCTTGACAGATTTTGCTGGTTATATTAACAGCATCTTGTTTAAGTGGGCATGAGTGTTCTCTGAAAATTTCAACCAAATCCAATAGTAGAGGACCTACTAAAAATGTTTTAACTGTGCGCCGTTTTTTGCGCCGTTGTTGAATCATATAATAATAATACATAATAAAAAATATAATAAATAATAATAATAATTTAGGTACACCTACAGGTAGGTATATGTTGTAAATAGCGTACATTGATGAGGTTGAAGAAAAGAAGATGGGAGATGGGGGATGCCATGCGATGGTGGTGGCACATCTTCCAATAATTGTTCCAATCTGTGGAGAACTGTAACAGAAGATAAATTTAACAACAGAAAGGAACAGGAGGGGTGTTGTTGGTGTACCTACATTACGGCACTAGCTGATATCCCTTACCATATACTGTAGATCTAAACTAGTCAGATTTAGCCTACATTAATATGAGTTACAAATGTAAGAAAAAAAAGCACAAAGCAGTTTCCTTTCAAGTACATTAGGACAAGCCACAACAAAATCTGTGTTAATACGAGATTTTAAAAATCATCCGGGTCTCCAGATCTATACCGAAGGGACCATAGGATAAGTGAGGCTTGGTCAAAAAAATGTAAATATTGGTGACAGCCGCCCGCTGATTGGCTCCGCGTACCGGCTCGTACCGGCCGAAAAAAAGCCCTGCTTTTACTGACAAATGCTTTGATTCCAACATATGGACTAGTCTCAGTGCCGTCCGAGCAACTGCTACTGGAGGATTCTCCTCATCCTGCCGGAGAGCTGCAATAATGGCAACATTGTTGTCGTCATCTTGTGCCATCTTTCTGAAAGGTGCTTATACTGGAGGACGGGGAGTCACCCGAGATGGGGACCAGAGTCATGATGAATTCGCAATCTTTCCTTTGGGTAAGGTGGACTTACTCAGACCTACTCGGTGGCTTGTGCTTCGCGTTCATATGTATAGGCCTACATAAAGACGGATTCACAATTGAAATAAGAGTTGCACTAAGAATGCGTGAAAAATTGAAATAACAACCAACTGGTTCACAACAGTCCCGTAGACGGAGAGCGTTTCAATCGAGCACTGTTCGACCGGATCTGACGCCATAGTCACGGCCTACTCCAAACCTATAGCAGGCCGTGGCCAAATTGGCGGCAGAGATTGTTTACCATTTACTACGAGACCGGTCAAACCAGCAATTTGTGATTTTTTCCGAAAACGAGGTGTTAGTAGTAATAATATGGCTAAGTTTGTAAAAGTGAGTCTACTCTAAACACAACTACTCGCTTAAAAAACAATTTAAAAATTCTGACTTTAATATTGAACATAATCTAATTCTAGTTCTTATCATCATCACTCAAGTA
This sequence comes from Isoperla grammatica, assembly GCA_945910005.1. NCBI lineage: Eukaryota > Metazoa > Arthropoda > Insecta > Plecoptera > Perlodidae > Isoperla > Isoperla grammatica. The sequence goes on from OX246744.1 coordinate 17,236,178, forward strand.
TTACTCGAGAATCTCCATCACACGGCGCTCGCACTGTGCACGTCGCTTGTTCCCTTTTATCTTCCCCACCATTCTTCCCACGTCTCGGCCAAAAGTGGTTTCATCCCCACCGTCATCTGAAGCCGGGGTCCTGTTTCCCATTGAAGTGGTGAGTTGCTGGAAAAACTGCTTCAGCACATCCGAAAGTTCTTCGTTTTTCCGTTTTTTAACGGCGTGAAACTTGTCTGGCGGCTGGCATGATGTTGAAGCCTCGTACGGCACCTTTATGGGATTCGGCACAGCAGGTGTGGAAAATCGGGATGGGAAATTAACTAACGGTGAAGAGGATCGGGTTAAAAATGTCTGCAAAGGGGATGTGATGGTCCACCCTGTGCTGAACTGAGTTGACGATGAAGAAGTTGTGACCCGTCTCGGCCCGGGGTAGAATAGGCCCAGAGTGACTGCTAGTCGTAAGAGGCGACAAAAGGAGACTCTGTCCCTTCCCCCCCCCCCCTCCCCCGTCGCCACTACTGTCCCACTGAATATTTCTCCTCCCACTTGGCTCTGCCCTCCCTTGCTGGACTCCCATATGACGACCCACGCGACGTACAATGGATCTGATTCGGATGTTGAACCAGTAACTAACTAAATTGAATTTGCACCTGGTTAGTATGGTATGTATAATATGTTATCTGCATTAAGCATTTTTCTACTTTCTAATGCTTGAAATAGCTCTATATAATATATTGCTTTAAATTTGATGCAAAGAAATACAAATGTTATTAATTCCCTCGAGAATTGTAGCCTATGCTATATTCCTGATAATTTTATAGATTGATGTAGGCAAGTTTCAGTAATATTTGTTAGCTACCCTCTTGCCCGAATTATGTTGGAAACAGGTGTATTGAAATATACCATATGGCGGCCAATAGAGAACCAATTAAAATAAAGATAACAATTTATGTGAATGCCTTCTTTACCGACTGCTTAGCCTTAAATCATTTAAAACAAAACCTTAAACTTTGTGTGAACCAAACATAAATTACTAGTTAGTACAAAGTGACAACTAGACCTATGCAGGAATCTGTCTAGCTAGAGAAAGTGCTAGTATCAAGTAGACATACAATGTCTTATCATGGATGAATTAATTTTACAATGCACTTGTTTGTGCTTGATGAAGTTTTGTCTGGGCAGTTGTAATTGCTAATTAACTAGGAAAACGTTCTACGTTGAAAGATGAGCGATTTTTTTAATGTATAATTTTTTGTAGGTTGGCATCTTGACAGATTTTGCTGGTTATATTAACAGCATCTAGTTTAAGTGGGCATGAGTGTTCTCTGAAAATTTCAACCAAATCCAATAGTTGAGGACCTACTAAAAAAATTTTGAACTGTGCGCCGTTTTTTGCGCCGTTGTTGAATCATATAATAATAATACATAATAAAAAATATAATAAATAATAATAATAATTTAGGTACACCTACAGGTAGGTATATGTTGTAAATAGCTTACCCTGATAAGGTTGAAGAAAAGAAGATGGAAGATGGGGGATGCCATGCGATGGTGGTGGCACATCTTCCAATAATTGTTCCAATCTGTGGAGAACTGTAACAGAAGATAAATTTAACAACAGAAAGGAACAGGAGGGGTGTTGTTGGTGTACCTACATTACGGCACTAGCTGATATCCCTTACCATATACTGTAGATCTAAACTAGTCAGATTTAGCCTACATTAATATGAGTTACAAATGTAAGAAAAAAAAGCACAAAGCAGTTTCCTTTCAAGTACATTAGGACAAGCCACAACAAAATCTGTGTTAATACGAGATTTTAAAAATCATCCGGGTCTCCAGATCCATACCGAAGGGACCATAGGATAAGTGAGGCTTGGTCAAAAAAATGTAAATATTGGTGACAGCCGCCCGCTGATTGGCTCCGCGTACCGGCTCGTACCGGCCGAAAAAAAGCCCTGCTATTACTGACAAATGCTTTGATTCCAACATATGGAACTAGTCTCAGTGCCGTCCGAGCAACTGCTACTGGAGGATTCTCCTCATCCTGCCGGAGAGCTGCAATAATGGCAACATTGTTGTCGTCATCTTGTGCCATCTTTCTGAAAGGTGCTTATACTGGAGGACGGGGAGTCACCCGAGATGGGGACCAGACTCGTGATGAATTCGCAATCTTTCCTTTGGGTAAGGTGGGCTTACTCAGACCTACTCGGTGGCTTGTGCTTCGCGTTCATATGTATAGGCCTACATAAAGACGGATTCACAATTGAAATAAGAGTTGCAATAAGAATCCGTGAAATAGTGAAATAACAACCAACTGGTTCACAACAGTCCCGTAGTACCTTATTTCAGTATAGGAGAGCGTTTCAAACGAGCACTTTTCGACCGGATCTGACAACATAGTCACGGCATACTCCAAACCTATCAGGCCGTGGCCAAATTGGCGGCAGAGATTATATACCATTTACTACGAGACCGGTGAACCCAGCAATTTGTGATTTTTTCCGAAAACGGGTTGTTTTTAGTAAAAATATGGCTAAGTTTGTAAAAGTGAGTCTACTCTAAACACAACTACTCGCTAAAAATAAATTTTCAAAACTCTTACTTTAATATTGAACATAATTAGACTAGACCAGTTTCAATCATTTTTAAGCTTTGGGGCCCGACGTGTTAAAAGCTGCCAACAAAGTGATCGTAATAGATTTTTAAACGCTGAACCCAAATAACATTGTTGGCAATCGCCATTTTTACATTTATACCCTTAAATCGTATTTAGGGTTGGTTTTTGCCATCCAGAAGAAAAAAAATCACAGAAACCACATTATTAACGCCAACAATAAACAAAATATATAAATATACTCAGCAAAGATACGTTAATGCGATAGTTACTTCAAACATATGATTAATATTATAATTGGGGTGTAAAACGAAAGTACAACAATAGAAAAGTGCCCGTCAAAATGTTGTTTACTATTGTGGACGCTGTGTATCGAGAATTACTAGACGAAAAAAATTCGCGTTTACATATGTTCACGTTTAATGACGGTGGAATACAATGAAGCTTTTTCGAAGAAAATCGAGCAAAATTGTGAATACAATAAATTCCGATGGATAAAAACACCAATGCCTCCAAATATAAGTTAATGGAGTCATTCGGCCGGACAAGCCGATAGTGGACTCAAAAAATTTGTAACTTTTACCTGATTACAGCAAAGGCAATCCGGAAATCGAAATCGGTAACTTGTACTATTTGTAGCCAATAATGGTAGAAAAGGGCAATTAAAAAAATTACGGAAGAAATTGACTGATAACGCTTGAACAGGTGTCCAACAATTCGATATTTTATAAAAATTAAGAAAAAACAATACCGACATAGAAATCGCTACCGTTTGGCATTGAGAGACAAAATACGGCAAAAAAGGCACATATTCACATTTAGGAGACCAGTTGACCTATTACACTGGGAGAGGCGGCAAAATATTCTATATTTTAAGACAGCAGGCATAAAAATTGACGAAAACGTCGAAATCATTAGCTTTTGGTCGTTAGAACACGAAAACGGCAAAAAAGGGCACACACTATTTATTGTACATAGAAGACCAATTGCAACAAACACCACTCTCCCACGGCGCCACACCATGTCGCCTACGACGAATGCACTCCGCTGATTGGGCGGCTAATCTGGAGGTACCTTATAGGAACCAATGGCATCAGTGCCAGCTTTTATTTCAAAACGCACTATTTAGCTATATTGTTACATAATTGGTAACAAGGAGCAATGTAATGTAGGCATGTGATCTGATGAAATAATGAATATATTATCTGTAGGCATGTGTTTATTTTTCCAAACATAATATTGTTTGGAACGTCAGCGAGATCAATGGATAAAATAGGAAATATATTTAAAATAGGTACCATAGCGTCTCTGCTTACAATACATCATCTTCAAGATTATCTTTTACCACATTGCAACAGGAACTTTCCACATCAAAACATTTGCATGCATCAGTGCAAGGCAATTCCGATTTGCGGCAACTGCATCGCAATGTTCTACAACCAGTCTGGCATCCACATGAGATTATGTCATTGCAACTCTGTGGAATGGCAGGCAGAGACATAGGAACGGGAACTAATACGTCATCTATTACTTCCCATCCAAATTGCAGTGGATTGAACTGACGATCCACCTAAACACAGAAAACGTGAAATATAAAATAAACAACCATATGACTAAATTATATAATTAGCCTATTTAAAGTAATTTTGTTTACCTCTGGTGTTCGAATATTCTTCCAAATCATTGTTTGGTAATGGCAACGTTTCGCATGAAAATGGAGGGCGTTGCTTGTCGGAGGCATGCATTCTGGTTTCATTGTTTTAGCGAATAACTTGTGACGACCTTCATCCACTGTTGCAATGCTACTTGGCAAATTGTATAATTTGCAGAAAAACCGCTCCACATTTTGATGCTTATTCTTTGTCATTTCCCCTTGCCCAACTCCATCTAGAAGGTCATAGTTGTTTAGAAGAACTTTCAATGATTTCTTCTTTGAATGGTCGTAAGTAAATGATGTACTATCATAGCCAGTGATTGCATGAAATGCAAGTAATACATCTCTTACAGATGTCGGAAGTTGGTCACAAACTTGTCGGATCGGAATGAAGCAGCGTTTGGTACTTGTTCCAGTCATGTGCCACACATGCGTTGATTTGATGTGTTTACAATGCGCTACAAGACGCATTAATACGTCTGTATCATTAGCCATGACAACGTGGTTATTATATCCTTCCTCTAGCGCATGTAGAATAAGTCGAGTATCTCCCTCCTCGTGCCATTTTTTCAAGTGGTCAATATTGACCACCGAGTTACATCGGACTTCTTCTGATTCACTGAATGCACCTGCGACAACCACAATCTTTGCTTTGGTCATGAGTTCTTCACCGAGAAACCTTGACATATCTTCTTTGTTTTCTGGCGATGATATAAAATCACCCCATTTGCTAGGAACAGGGACGGATCTGTCTTCTATGACTCGCCTGATTGGTATGGAATTCGTCCGTTTTTGTCGCGTTGATGACTTGATAGACAACCGAATGTATCCATCAAAAATGGCATCAATTCTATCGTATTTAGCTCCAAGTTTTGTAACAGCAGTCACGAACGTGTCGGCGACATCTCCGAATGTTTTGGCTTTTTCTGGCTTGCCAATGATCATCACCAGGGCTTGACCGTCGATTATAAGACACGACTTACCTGTCAAAGTAAGTGCCGTCGGACAGTCGATGTTTTTTTTTAGTTCTGCAGCTAGCAAGGCTTTGTTTCCTGATCTGATTGAGCCATTCATTTGAAAGAGTGCAATTGGAACCTTTAAGAGCTCATGCTTAAGATTAGATTGCATGTCAACTGTTCTACCAGCTTTAAATGCTATTAGTAGCCGATGCAAAATATTTCTGTCGATTTTAACAATCTCTTCTTTTTCGGTATCTTTCCTTCTTACAGACTCGAAAATCAAAAGACGTAACACGTAAACGTATCATCAACAATTTAAGTAAATAAATGGGTAAGTGTCATAGTAACATTACAATAATTAGTTCCAGAGTGACAACATATACCGCGGGCGTATTGAGCTACGATTCTTGCAAAGCCATAGACCTGGAGAGCCCACCCCACTCCATGAAGTGTTTTTGGGCGTAGTTATTATGTCAAAGCCATAACGCAATTAATATCGTCTGTATAGTCACAAGGCCACAAAGAAGTAATTACATGTATATATTATAATATCTTCTAATGTCTAACTTACCCTGAAACTCAGCAAGGGCGCAAACCACAGTTCACTGGACAAGACACGTGCATGAGGCTCGCACTCGCACATGTATGTTTTATGATCACGTGATCCGTGTGAGCGCTGTGATTGATTCCGCCGCTGGCGCTGCGCTCCGACGCCCCTAGGATTATTACACTTTGCCGTCTTGTTTCAATTACTACACAATAACTAAACTATGCAGACTAAATATGTTGATGGCTTACTGACCACAAATTATAAGCAATGTTTTTGGGAAAAAGTCACATCCCAATCTTGTACCGTTTGTTTACAATGAAGTGAAACATTTCTTTGATGATCAGCAAAAACTGAAAACTTTGTGTTTGAGGGCTCATTTCATGATTGATTTCGAAACAAATTGAAAATCTGAATTAGCCAAATTATTGTAAATTCGTTTTACTAGCCAAACGTTTTTTAAATCAAATTTTAGGAGAATTATCTCATTAGTTATGAATTATTAAAGATAATTCCGTAAAAAAACGTTTTTAAGAGGTTTTTGGGGTGTTTGGGGGTGAAATACTCAAAACAAAAACTGCCAACAATAGTTTTTGAATGCAAGACATTTTTTTGAGAAATAATAACCTTGTTGGCAGCTTTTAACAACCCGGTACCCCATTTTCGAGAAGGAGACACATTTTTTCAAAACTGATCTAGTCTAAATCTAACTCTAGTTCTTATCATCATCACTCAAGTATTCCTCGAGAATCTCCATCACACGGCGCTCGCACTGTGCACGTCGCTTGTTCCCTTTTATCTTCCCCACCATTCTTCCCACGTCTTGGCTAAAAGTGGTTTCATCCCCACCGTCATCTGAAGCCGGGGTCCTGTTTCCCATGGAAGTGGTGAGTTGCTGGAAAGACTGCTTCAGCACATCCGAAAGTTCTTCGTATTTTCCCACGCGACGTAAAATGGATCTAATTCGGATGTGGCTTTATTCTTCATCATCATCTTCTCACCTTCATTATCACCCGCCCATCGTCTCGATTAGCCATTGTTGCAAAAATATGAGACGTTAAGCCCCATTAATTAATCAATCAATCATGCCACTTTAAATTCACTCAAAAGATTTGTTAGCATTACCATAAGATAATATTAATCAATTAATAATTAGTCATATGAGAAAGTCCAATACAATATTGGCCTAGGCCTGCATCACATGGCAACATCTAAGATTAGATAACAATTCTTACCATTTGAGTACACGTAGGTCCGGACGTTCTTTGTTTCGCCAGTTTGGATAGCCGAGGCAACACTGAGAGGGATGTGGAAACAAGTTTGGTATAATAATAATTATTCAATTTTAAATCATATTTTTATTAAACAGCGAATTATTTATACTTGGCCCAATTAGGGATTGAATAGGCCTATAAGCCGATTAGCTACCAGCACTACTCATCCGAATGTATCTCTGGCAACTTTTCCGCCTGCCCATGCTCATCGTCTCGATTAGCCTCGTTGCAAAAATATGAGACGTTAAGCCCAAATATCATCATCATCATCATCATGGACTGCTACCTTATCGTGGTGGGCAGGTTTGTGTGCTTTGATGATCCCCAGAGCTATGCCAGCGGAAGCGTATGCTTCTGGTAGGGCCACCCTAGCCGGACTGGTCGAGGAGGAGGAGTCAGACGAAATGCAGTCCACACCCCAATCCCCTTTTCTCCCCTTTCCCCTTTCCACCCCGCCCTCCTATTGGCCCCTTTCCTCCAAACAGCCCCCTATTTCATCTTCATATATCACCCACTCATTGTCTCGATTAGCCTCGTTGCAAAAATATGAGACGTTAAGCCCAAATATCAATCAATCAATAATAATAATCATAATAATAAATGGACTTTATTTGTAAAACAGTGTACATTTTACAAAACGGCGAGGTTCGAGCATGTCGCTCGCTCTTCCACCTAACCTTGCACGGTATATGGTATGGCTTCCGTGATAAGTTACAAAATACAAAAAATGACAATTAGTCTAATCATTATAATAACTATTCTAGATTAACACTAAAAAACCTCATAATGAAATTACTAATGTAAAAAATAGACAAACCAATCAACACTATTGGCTCAGATGTATTACAGAAATAAAACAAAACAAGTAATATATAATAGACATACAAACTAACATCATTGTCAGCCGGTTTACAATCAAATTACTTGAAACCAATTTGGTATCATTCACACGCTGATCCATTAGAAAAAAAAGGAAAGATATACAAAATGTAAAAGGTAAACAAAACATGGTAAACAAAACATAAAATGGCCTCTTCCTAAACGAGTTCTCAAACAGTTGTCATTCAGCCGAAAGTATTTTTTTTATAAATGGAATTGGCGTCACTCGCCCTTTGATTAGAAAGCGTGTCTTCGGGCAAGGCCACTAATGCCCGAGAGACTAAATGCAACACGTTTTTTTCTACTACTACTTCAAATTTATCATCTGAGTTATCGAGAGACGGTCCTGTGTTCAGGCTACCAGTTAGTCTCTCCTTGAGAGTGTTGCAACACCTCCAACACCTCTCTTTGATCGTCGGCGGGCGTCGGTCCGACGGTGACGTGTCAGTTTGTATCACGTACAATATTGCTAGCAACATCCCACCAACAGAACACCAGCGAGAGACGTTGAGCCCAAATAATCAATCAAATTTGTTGCCATAGTGCGTGCGTACTACCGGGCACGAAGAACTATCGCAACTGAGGTGCCAGCATTGTAGCCATAGTGCGTGCGTATTACCGGGAACGATGAACTATCGCCACTGAGATGCCAACATTGCCAGCATTGTAGCCATAGTGCGTGCGTACTACCGGGCACGAAGAACTATCGCCACTGAGATGCCAACATTGCCAGCATTGTAGCCATAGTGCGTGCGTACTACCAGGCACGAAGAACTATCGCCACTGAAATGCCAACATTGCCAGCATTGTAGCCATAGTGCGTGCGTACTACCAGGCACGAAGAACTATCGCCACTGAAATGCCAACATTGCCAGCATTGTAGCCATAGTGCGTGCGTACTACCAGGCACGAAGAACTATCGCCCACTGAGATGCCAACATTGCCAGCATTGTAGCCATAGTGCGTGCGTTCTACCGGGCACGAAGAACTATCGCCACTGAGATGCCAACATTGCCAGCATTGTAGCCATAGTGCGTGCGTACTACCAGGCACGAAGAACTATCGCCACTGAAATGCCAACATTGCCAGCATTGTAGCCATAGTGCGTGCGTACTACCGGGCACGAAGAACTATCGCCCACTGAGATGCCAACATTGCCAGCATTGTAGCCATAGTGCGTGCGTACTACCAGGCACGAAGAACTATCGCCACTGAAATGCCAACATTGCCAGCATTGTAGCCATAGTGCGTGCGTACTACCGGGCACGAAGAACTATCGCCCACTGAGATGCCAACATTGCCAGCATTGTAGCCATAGTGCGTGCGTACTACCAGGCACGAAGAACTATCGCCCACTGAGATGCCAACATTGCCAGCATTGTAGCCATAGTGCGTGCGTACTACCAGGCACGAAGAACTATCGCCACTGAAATGCCAACATTGCCAGCATTGTAGCCATAGTGCGTGCGTACTACCGGGCACGAAGAACTATCGCCCACTGAGATGCCAACATTGCCAGCATTGTAGCCATAGTGCGTGCGTACTACCGGGCACGAAGAACTATCGCCCACTGAGATGCCAACATTGCCAGCATTGGAGCCATAGTGCGTGCGTACTACCGGGCACGAAGAACTATCGCCACTGAGATGCCAACATTGCCAGCATTGTAGCCATAGTGCGTGCGTACTACCGGGCACGAAGAACTATCGCCCACTGAGATGCCAACATTGCCAGCATTGGAGCCATAGTGCGTGCGTACTACCGGGCACGAAGAACTATCGCCACTGAGATGCCAACATTGCCAGCATTGTAGCCATAGTGCGTGCGTACTACCGGGCACGAAGAACTATCGCCACTGAGATGCCAACATTGCCAGCATTGTAGCCATAGTGCGTGCGTACTACCGGGCACGAAGAACTATCGCCCACTGAGATGCCAACATTGCCAGCATTGTAGCCATAGTGCGTGCGTACTACCGGGCACGAAGAACTATCCGCCACCTTATCGTGGTGGGCAGGTTTGTGTGCTTTGTTGATCCCGAGAGCTATGCCGGCGGAAGCGTATGCTTCTGGTAGGGCCACCCAAGCCGCACTGGTCGAGGAGGAGAAGCCAGACGAAGTGCAGTCCACACCCCAATCCCCTTTCCCCCCCACTGTCCCAATGAATATTTCTCCTCCCACTTGGCCCTGCCCTCCCTTGCTGGACTCCCGTATGACGACTCACGCGACGTACAATGGATCTGATTCGGATGTGGCTTTTTTCTTCATTATCATCTTTCTCATCTTCATTATCACCCGCTTATCGTCTCGATTACCTGCCCAGGGACTGCTACCTTATCGTGGTGGGCAGGTTCGCGTGCTTTTGTGATCCCGAGAGCTATGCCGGCGGAAGCGTATGCTTCTGGTAGGGCCACCCTAGCCGGACAGGTCGAGGAGGAGAAGTCAGACGAAATGCAGTCCACAACCTCCCCCCTCCCTTTTCCTCCCCCTTCCAATTTTTCACCCCGCCCTCCTACTTGCGCCTTTCCTCCAAACACACCCCTAGTTCATCTTCATCCATCACCCACTCATTGTCTCGATTAGCCTCGTTGCAAAAATATGAGACGTTATGCCCAAATATCAATCTATCAATCGTCTCGATTAGCCATCGTTGCATAAATATGAGACGTTAAGCCCCATTAATCAATCAATCACGAAGAACTATCGCCACTGAGATACCAACATTGCCAGCATTGTAGCGATAGTGCGTGCGTATTACCGGGCACGAAGACTATCGCCACTGAGATGCTAGATGGCTTTAAGGGTTTTATGGGCGTTGTTCACAAGCATGTCGTGGTCCCGTGTGGGGGCTAGCATGCGTGTGAACACCACGTTCACACGCATCTCGCTTCGATGCTTGCCAGTGTGGGGCTAGATTAAAGGATGACTTGATTTGGTGTTGATTATCATGCAAGCCACCAACTTTGTGGATACCTTGATTTGTTTTTTTACGTTAACCCACACCTCAGATTATGAAAGAATACCTTATAAATAATAAATATACTTGTATAAAGATCAATATATAAACGATTTTTAAAAAACATTACAAATGTTGGTACATAAAAATGGCATGACTATGTCCCTTCCACACAAATGTCTTGATAATATGGTAGGAAAATAACGCGTACAAGTTACAATTTAAGTATAGAAGAGCCATTAGCAAACCAAACCCGTGGGCCTATTGTGTAACTCTCTTACCAACTGCAATAGTGTCAGCGCCAGTGTTGTCTAGAACATATCTCTTCATCTTCATTATCACCCGCTCATCGTCTCGATTAGCCATCGTTGCATAAATATGAGACGTTAAGCCCCATTAATCAATCAATCAGGACATAATCTTCCACTGACTTCTTATCGGCGTCTTGTTCCCAGCCGCCAGATGCCTGCTGACTGCTGTCCCCAACTGCGGCTGTAACAGAGCCAATCAAAAATATTATTAACACTATATTTTGACGGAACGAACGTTCTCGCTTTGAATTTAAACGAGAATATCATTATAACGTGATATTTAGTGAAACAAGACATTGATCCAAACCATTGTTAGCACATGACTTGCACAACTAAATGGCATAAACAAAAATGCAAAAAATTTTGCAAAAAAAAAATGGCCAAGTCCAAAACGGAGAAGATCAACCGTTACAAACCAAAGAAGGTACACGTACAAAAAACATTATGGCGACAAGATCTCAAAGCTAATAAAAACACAATTCAGGTTACACGACATGTGTTCAGTTTTCACCGCAGAGTTGGTCGCCATTCGCGAAGCTCTGAAATATATATCACGTTCTCCAAAGGGTAAGTTTTTAATTTGTTCGGATAGCATGAGTGCACTTCAAGCAATTTGTATCATGTATTCCGTCCATCACTTGGTCCAAGACATTCAGTTTTATCTGGAGAAACTCAATTCGACGAAATTATACTATCGAATTTTGCTGGGTACTTGGACACGTGAGAATCGAAGGAAACGAATTGGCCGATCAGGCTGCAAAGGCAGCCTGTCAACATCGCCATGTTGACTTCGATATCGTCCCTGTTCCAGATGTCAAGAGTGCGTTCAAACAAGTCATTTTAGATAAACGACAAGCTGCTTGGGACCAAGTGCAACTGAACAAGTTGCACAGTGTGATGCCTAAATTAATCAATAAAGTGCGGCCTCCATCTTCCCGTCTTTCTCGCCGGGAAGAGGTTGTGTTGCCACGGGCTCGCATTGGCCACACTCGTTTGACTCATGGCTATCTCCTCACTAGAGAAAAAGTTGTCCCAAAATGTGACACTTGTGACGTTACTCTGACTGTACGTCACATATTGTCGGAATGTACCAAACATGATGTGTTGAAAACACAATTAAAGCTTTCCCCGTTGTATGAAGAACTTTTGTCATACGAGAATTGTGATAAACTTTTAAAATTTCTTGTCCGCACACAGTTTTTCCAACAATTTTAAATACAACCAAATATAAATATAAAATAATAATAATTAAATTCATATAAAATTAAAACATAATTACTACTTTCATAGTAACTTAATTACTTAGCTTGCAAAACACCATGTTGCTGGCGCAAAATGACCTAACTGGTTGAAGCGCCCTTAAACCCATTAAATTCAAATTCAAATTCAACAACAATTCATGAATGCGCTGTCACACTGACCCTAGCCCAAGTTTCGGGTAGACATTAATTATTTAATATTTCTAGCTTAGTTTATCGGCAGTACTTACTCCTTGATGTCTCGCTGTCCCATGTGAACGAAAACTGTGACGCTCGAAGAGAGTACTCCCTTCTGATGTCCAGTTTTCGTTCGGGTCACCGAAGAACGGACCTCACTTCACCACTATCAAATGCCAACTGAACTTTGATATTTGTTTTTTTCTAAAAACCTTAGCATTGTCTCGATTAGCCTCGTTGCAAAAATCAGAGACGTTAAGCCCAAATAATCAAAAGCAACTCAAACAACAATTCTATTAGAACAAAAACTTTAACTCTACTGTCTCCATAATAATCAAAACACTGCCCTCTACAAATTCTATCTCTCTAAGCTTCCTGAATAATCATGACACTGTTTCCTACTGATGCCACAGCGCATTGCAAATTTTTTTCATATTTCCATATATATTACACTTTCCGATATTGTTTAATCCGCGGTCCGCCACCGTTACTAAAAGTTATTGACAGCATTTGAAATGTAATTTCTGCCTCTAATACGTATCAGATCGCGTTTACATAAGACCGGACAAAAATTGACTATAAGATAGCCACCTCACATTTTGCTGTTACTGTGGTTCAGAAATATATTTTCGAGTAACTTTTGTGTAACTTTGCCAATATTTTTCTTCCCGTCTCGGCCCGGGGTAGAATAGGCCCAGAGTGACTCTGCTAGTCGTAAGAGGCGACAGAAGGAGACCCTGTCCGTTTCCCCCCACTGTTCCACTGAATATTTCTCCTCCCACTTGGCCCTGCCCTCCCTTGCTGGACTCCCGTATGACGACCCACGCGACGTACAATAGATCTGATTCGGATGTGGCTTTATTCTTCATCATCATCTTTCGCATCTTCATTATCACCCGCTCATCGTCTCGATTAGCCATAGTTGCATAAATATGAGACGTTAAGCCCCATTAATCAATCAATCTCCTCCCACACACCCCAATCCCCTTTCCTCCCCTTTCCTCTTTCCTCACGCGCCCTCCTACTTGCCCATTTCCTCCAACGAGCCCCCAATTTCATCTTCATATATCACCCACTCATTGTCTCGATTAGCCTCGTTGCAAAAATATGAGACGTTATGCCCAAATATTATCATCATGAGACGTTAAGCCCAAATATCAATCATTAGGTACATGCGAGGTCGCCAAAAAAAACCTTCCGCAAAATAAGCATGATTTTTTTATTTTTTATTTAGCGTGTTTGGTCTTGATATTCTTCGCATTTCGCGAGCTGTCGTTAATGCCTGTCTTCGGTTGTTCGGTTCGGTTGTTGTTTGCGCTTCTCTTGATTTTGAGCCGAGTGTGTCTGGCGGGTGTCAGTACAGACGTCCTACGATTATCCTGCCCAGGGACTGCTGCCTTATCGTGGTGGGCAGGTTTGCGTGCTTTGTTGATCCCGAGAGCTATGCCGGCGGAAGCGTATGCTTCTGGTAGGGCCACCCTAGCCGGACTGGTCGAGGAGGAGAAGTCAGACGAAGTGCAGTCCACACCCTAATCCCCTTTCCTCCCCTTTCCCCTTTCCTCACGCGCCCTTCTACTTGCCCCTTTCTTCCAAACAGCCCCATATTTCATCTTCATATATCACCCACTCAATGGGCCGTATGAATAAAACATGAGTAGATGCTCTTGAGTGTGAGCATGAAGTATAAGCTTCTGCTCCAAGTATAAGGTAAGAGTATAAGCATCTGCTCAGTTTCGTATGAATAACCTTTACCTTATACTCCGTAGAAGGTGCTCATGATTTGGAGCAGATGCTCCGATATTTCTCGTCACCCGACAACTTGAAGCATGCGTTTTGCGTCCCCCTCCCTCGCCGGCCGGTAGCCCAGCTTACTTCTGAAACCCGGCCCGACCCTGGCACGCTATTTCAGGCCCGGGCCCGTACAGCCCGTAGTGAGTAAGCTAGTAAAGCCAGGGCCCGGCCCAGGCCCGCCTGAAGTGTAAATTGGCCCGTAAAAGCCCATTCAACACTGTTGAAGCAGCAAGTTGATTTTTAAAGTATTTGGAAAGGAATACGAACGACAGAGTGGGAAAAAAATGAGATTAGATGAAACGAAATTGGTAACTATTTGCATGAAATTATGTAACGAAAAGAATTACAACAAAAATGTTGTGACCGTAAGTTTATAATATTTCGGGTTTGTTTTAAGTTTCGGAAATTTTGGTAAAATAACACTTTTTTTATTTCATTGCAATTATTACTGATTGCAAAAAATTATGAAGCCAGAAAAATCCCTCCTCGTTCACTTCATATATAGCCCAGGCCCGGCCCGGACCCATCTTAATAAACATATCAAGGCCCGTACCCGTGCAGACCTCTAGTCCAGCTACGTAGTATAGGCGTCATACTCATAAGCCATGGTTATATTCCGTAACCGCCATCCACCAAAACCACGGCATTTGCAGCTTGCTCATTTTCACTCGGATATCAGAGTTTTTCCATATTATTCTACTATCGTGTACTGACCCGGGCCAGCTTACGTCCACACTAGTAATTATGTCTTTCACATTACAAGTAGCTTGCACGTTCAGACTTGCAACCCCATGAACAGCTGGTTTAAGAATCTTTACATGTGTGCAATCAATAACACCTATAGCCATAGCAAATGTGTATTTGTTTTGCCATCGGAGTTTAGCTTCGTCTATGGCATTTTCAGTAGAGGGAAATTTGATCCAAATGTGGGCTTTTTCAATAATATTTCCCATAAGTAACTTAACTTAGAGTTTTTGAAACAGTTGATTGATGCACCCCAACCTTTGTCCAATCCCCTTTGGAAACCCTAGATCCGCCATGTATCTTAGAAAAGTTTTCATTCGGTGCTCTAACGAACGGGCGCCGCCTCTAGTATCATTGCTTTCACCAAGAAAATAATTAAGAATCAAAATAAATTTTCTTCATTAAAGCGGGATAAATGTCTAAAATCACTATTGTGAGGAGACACACGAGGATTATGTCGCTTTTCCGACACACATTCGGCCATTACTCCACCCAACATCACTGTTGAGTCTGCTACTGACTAGATCCAGTTATTTTGAAGCAGATGCTCAATATCAGAAGCAAACACTTCACTTTATTCATACAAAATACTCTCAAGCGTGAGCATGAGGTGAGAATGTGAGCAGGTGCTCAAATTCCGAGATCAGTCTTGAGCATAAGCTTATGCTCCTATTTTTATTCTTACAAAGCGAAGGTTTTGCTCACATTTCCGCGAGTATAAGGTAATGCTCACTTTTATTCATCCGGCCCATTGCCTCGATTAGCCTCGTTCCAGAAATATGAGACGTTAAGCCAAAATATCAATCAACTCATTTCCTTACGAAAGGTCCCGCATGTGTGGGTGGGAGGGAACGTACTCCCAACCTGGGCCGCAGAATCCAAAGTTTTTCCTATCGACCTATACCAAATACCGATTGAAGTGGGTTGTTTGGGGGGGTGGGGGTCGTGGGTAGTCATAGAATAGGGGTCCTGTAGTCAAACGAGGGAATGTTGGTCAGGAGAGTGGAGTTGTAGTTGACTTTTAACAATTAATGCTTTGAATACCATATAAATTATTTTTTTTTTATTGTTTTAGGTACATATTTTCACTTTTCAACTTCAAATTGCCTGGGGCTCAAATCATCCATATCCTGGTCAGTGTCTTCTGCTTCTTCGTACATATTCACCTACTTCTCCTTCCTCTTCCTCTTCTCCTTCTTCTTGTTCTTCTTCTACCTCCAGGTCGTAGTTACCAATATCCATTGCGATCCCATCCCTCCCTTCCCTTCCTGCCCAGGGACTGCCACCTTAACGTGGTGGGCAGGTTTGCGTGCTTTGTTGATCCCGAGAGCTATGCCGGCGGAAGCGTATGCTTCTGGTAGGGCCACCCAAGCCGGACTGGTCGAGGAGGAGAAGTCAGACGAAGTGCAGTCCACACCCCAATCCCCTTTCCCCCCCACTGTCCCATTGAATATTTCTCCTCCCACATGGCCCTGCCCTCCCTTGCTGGACTCCCGTATGACGACTCACGCGACGTACACTGGATCTGATTCGGATGTGGTTTTATTCTTCATTATCATCTTTCTCATCTTCATTATCACCTACTCATCGTCTCGATTAGCCATCGTTGCATAAATATGAGACGTTAAGCCCCATTAATCAATCAATCCTCCCTTCCCTTATCGCGTGTACTGCTATTTGGTTAAGAACCCACTCCATCATCCACTGCTGACGGTCTTCTTCAGACATGTTTGATATCATCTGGTTCCCTTCCGCGTCTGTCCAAATCACCGACGATGAAGATGGCGACCGGCTCAAAGTGTTCCCCTATAATCAGAAAACAAACAACAATATCAACAACTGTGTCATCGCAGAACAAACAACACAAATGTATGGTAGTGAATGTCTTCACGGTTTGTTTTAAACGTACTATTATTGACCAGACATTTAATACGGGAACCAGTTTGAAAAGCACAATATGGTAACTCTTCGCTTATCTTCGAATGGTCGAACCTGCCCAGGGACTGCTACCTTATCGTGGTGGGCAGGTTTGTGTGCTTTGATGATCCCGAGAGCTATGCCGGCGGAAGCGTATGCTTCTGGTAGGGCCACCCTTGCCGGACTGGTCGAGAAGGAGAAGTCAGACGAAGTGCAGTCCACACCC
The DNA here is from genome assembly GCA_945910005.1 of Isoperla grammatica. Lineage (NCBI taxonomy): Eukaryota > Metazoa > Arthropoda > Insecta > Plecoptera > Perlodidae > Isoperla > Isoperla grammatica. Next base: position 17,253,479 of record OX246744.1, read on the forward strand.
AAATCCCCCTTTTTCCCCCTTCCCCTTTCCACCCCGCCCTCCTATTTGCCCCTTTCCTCCAAACAGCCCCCTATTTCAGCTTCATATATCACCCACTCATTGTCTCGATTAGCCTTGTTGCAAAAATATGAGACGTTAAGCCCAAATACCATCATTATCAGCAAACTTTTCTTAGTTTCAAAATGTTCCCGATTGAATTGTCTTCTGACGTTCGTTATTTTCTCTTTTATCAAAACAGTACTGCCACAAAAAAGCTTACATAGCTCGTCCAGAGCGTATTTTATTTTATTTTTCCTGCCCAGGGACTGCTACCTTATCGTGGTGGGCAGGTTTGCGTGCTTTGTTGATCCCGACAGCTATGCCGGCGGAAGCGTATTCTTCTGATAGGGCCACCCTAGCCGGACTGGTCGAGGAGGAGGAGTCAGACGAAATGCAGTCCACACCGCAATCCCCTTTCCTCCCCCTTCCCCGTTCCTAACGAACTCCTATTGGCCCCTTTCCTCCAAACAGCCCCCTATTTCATCTTCATATATCACCCACTCATTGTCTCGATTAGCCTCGTTGCAAAAATATGAGACGTTAAGCCCAAATAATCCAAAAATACACAATCTTTTCTGTACTCCGCTTCAAGGCGAACTCACATCCCTGAAGGTGAAATGAAATGAACTGTGAATAGTAGGCATAACATGCCTAGATTTCCACAACTAAATAATTAAATTAGTCTTTTTTACTTAGAAAATTTCACCGAGGACGTTATTTTACACAAATGGGTCCGAGTCCGAGATAAATAGCAGTGTTCTTGAATGGAACACAGCTGGCTGGTTTAATTGAAGTTGACCATGGTGAGTGCCTCGGCGTTCTCAGGTTTAAGACGCCTTCTCCTGTCACTCACTACAGTGGAATATTGCGAGAAGGAACGTTCGGCATCTACGTTCGATGTCACTGTCCAAATCATGAACAGGGAAGCAACAGAAAAAGCGGGATAATCAGCTTTAAGAGTGCACAACTGTGCACATGTCAACATTCTCCAGATTAGGCTTTCCGAGTTCCTCAACCACAAGTTTTTTTAAGAACAGAATATCCTTCGATGAACGTGGCACTGTCAAGTTTCAGCTGTTGTGGCAGTGCTATGTTTTTCAGCTGGTCTTTGATAGTGTCGGCCTCAAGCGAGCCACGACTTAAGTTTCCTGGATTGAAGAGTCTGTCGCATGCAGATAGCTGCTTTCTGGCAGGGTCATGCAGTTTTAGATTATTTAGCTTGGTAAAGCTTTTTAGACTAACAAGTTTGAGGACTTGTATTGTTGATGCCCGTTTAACTCCATTTAATTGTTGCAGTTTCATATTCAAGTTCTCTGAAAAAATGCCCTTAAAAAGTATGTTTAACTTGCTGCTTATGTTCTCAAGTTTAGAATACAAAACATGAGCAGTTGGATAGGTATTTCCTTCCAGAAACGTTATGACAGCCCTTAAGCTGTCCATCTTTGGTTTGACGTTTGTCCCGAACATATGTATAATTAATACATAGGGAAGGTGGGGTGTGTTGTAACGTATTTTTTGTTATTTTAAATTTTTTTACAACACCTTTATTGTTTAATACAGCGAGGACTGAACCATGTCGCGCTTCACGGCTGGATCGGCTTCTGATCCTATAGATGGCAGTGGTCGAGGAGGAGATGTCAGACGACTGCTACCTTATCGTGGTAGGCAGGTTTGCGTGCTTTGTTAATCCCGAGAGCTATGCCGGCGAAAGCGTATGCTTCTGGTAGGGCCACCCTGGCCGGACTGGTCGAGGAGGAGAAGTCAGACGAAGTGCAGTCCACACTCCAATCCCCTTTCCTTCCTTTTCCCCTTTCCTCACGCTCCCTCCTACTTGCCCCTTTCCACTAAACAGCCCCCTATTTCATCTTCATATATCACCCACTCATTGTCTCGATTAGCCTCGTTGCAAAAATATGAGACGTTAAGCCCAAATAATCAAACATACATACAATACATACAAATATTCACTGCCCACTTGATTCTCTTGCGAGTCTTTAGACACATCATCGGCGCCAGGTTTATTTTTGTTGTTGTTTTGTTTCAACTTAACCTCGTCAGGTGCCCGAATAGTGGCGGCACTCGCCGAATGCAACAGCTGCAAGTCTTCCCTCCATCTTCCAATCGGTATCGCTTCTGAAAAGAAAGAATAAAAAACAATAGAAAACAAACAAGAGAATCGGAAGAGTAGGTGGGGAACAGAAGCAGAGAGGAGCCAGGAGAGCAAATCTAAAAGGAAGAAGACTATATAAGAAAAATGGAAATTAGACTCTCTGTAGAGAATTCCTAGCTCGATGGAAGAAATGTATCAGTATAAAGTCATTAACGAAAGCTTAGCGGATATAGGTACACGTGTATACAAGTGAGCATGGGTGGCGTGGTATAGTTATGATCTAGTGAAAACAAAAAAGTGTCCCTTTTCCTTCCACGTGCACTCTGGCTCCGTGCCGGAATGAATGTCTAACTAATCTGTGTTCTTATTTAAAACATGAATTTCCTGTGAATTCATGTGAAACACTATCAGGAAGTCCTTCAGCAATTGTCTGCCGTCATCCTTTAGCTTGCTGCGTCTCAATCTGCGCAGTACCTCGTCGTAGGCGAACATTGCTGTGCAGTGTATGAAACACTTGTCGTGGACAGTGTAATCGTTTATAAAGATAAGAGGTCGCCAAAAATATCTTCCGCAAAGAATGCAATAATACGAGATTTTGTTTCTTCGTATAAAGGCGTATTTGGTCGTAATCTTCGGCACATTTCGGTCGTTAATGTCCGTCTTTCTTCGAGCTCTGTCTGATATGTTGTTTGTCGCACGATTGTTGTTGTTTTTCGTCCTCTTAATTTTGAACCGAGTGTGTCTGGCGGTTGTCAGTACAGATGTCATTACCACGGCGCGGGGCGCCACACCATCGCTGCAGAACTTCTGCAAGAATCCCTCGAGGACTGGTCTCAGGTTCTTCCCGCTGCCCAAATATTTAAGTGTATTTGGCCAACAAAATCTAAAAAGGTGCGATGCCATGCCTCCATATGGTTGTTGGTACGCCGAGGCATACCGAACACCGACATTTTGCTTGGACCAACTTTTCCAATCCAATATGTTTTAACATACTTGTGGAGACTTCAACACATCCACGCAGATATCGATTAACAATGTCTAATCTACATTTATTCAATTTATCGATATTGTTGATTATATTTCAATACTTCAGTTTTTTTTTATGAATATTCAAGTTCCACCCTTAAATGTCAATGGCTCGAATTTTGATCTCGCATAATAACTCTTATGTAAACTTCCCTTACCTAATCCAGCTCCTATCTCACGTTTCTTGTTAATGTTTACCATTATCCATTGCAAATTTTCCTTAGCTCCTACTTTCTCGATTTTAATCGTTTTCTCCTGCCCAGGGACTACTACCTTATCGTGGTGGGCAGGTTTGTGTGCTTTGTTGATCCCGAGAGCTATGCCGGCGGAAGCGTATCCTTCTGGTAGGGTCACCCTAGCCGGACTTGTCGAGGAGGAGGAGTCAGACGAAATGCAGTCCACATCCCAATCCCCTTTCCTCCCCCTTCCCCTTTCCACTCCCGCTCTTCTATTGGCCCCTTTCCTCCAAACAGCCCTCTATTTCATCTTCATATATCACCCACTTATTGTCTCGATTAGCCTCGTTGCAAAAATATGAGACGTTAAGCCCAAATAATCAATTAATCGTTTTCTTTGTTACTTTTCTTTTACCTAAGACTGCTACCTTATCGTGGTGGGCAGGTTTGTGCGCTTTGATAAATCCTGGAGCTATGCCGGCGGAAGCATATGCTTCTGGTAGGGCCACTCTAGCCGGACAGGTTGAGGAGGAGAAGTCAGACGAAATGCAGTCTACATCGTCCCCACTCCCCTTTCCTCCCCTTCCCTTTTCCTCCCCGCCCTCCTATTTGCCCCTCTCCACCAAACAGCCCCCTATTTTATTTTCATTTTTCATCCAATCATCGTCTCGATTAGCCTAGTTGCAAAAATATGAGACGTTAATCCCAATTATCAATCAATCCCTCTCCTTTTCAGACTGGCTTTAGCTCTTACTTTCTTGATTTTAGTTGTTTTCTTTGTTACTTTTCTTTTACCTTTCCCTTTCTTTTTTAAAATTTCTCTTTTACTCTTTCTTCTCCTTTTTAATCTAGCTCGAAATATTCCTTTGTCTCAAGGATTGCTACCTTATCGTGGTGGGCAGGTTTGCGTTCTTTCTTGATCCTGAGAGCTATGCCGGCGGAAGCGTATGTTTCTGGTAGGGCCACCCTAGCCGGACTGGTCGAGGTTGAGAAGTCAGACGAAGTGCAGTCCACACCCCAATCCCCTTTCCTCCCCCTTCCAAATATCACTATCAATCCTCCTACTTGCCCTTTCCTCCAAAGAGCCCCCAATTTCATCTTCAATATCACCCACTCATCGTCTTGATTAGCCAAGTTGCAAAAATATAAGACGTTAGGCCCAAAATTAATCATTGTGTGGACGCCTATTATTTGACTAGTTGGGTTTCCAAGATATGTGCCTGCCCAGGGACTGCTACCTTATCGTGGTGGGCAGGTTTGCGTGCTTTGCTGATCCCGAGAGCTATGCCGGCGGAAGCGTATGCTTCTAGTAGGGCCACCCTAGCCGGACTGGTCAAGGAGGAGAAGTCAGACGAAGTGCAGTCCACACCCCAACCCCCTATCCTCCCCTTTCCCCTTTCTTCACGCTCCCTCCTACTTGCCCCTTTCCACCGAACAGCCCCCTATTTCATCTTCATATATCACCCACTCATTGTCTCGATTAGCGTCGTTGCAAAAATATGAGACGTTAAGCCCAAATAATCAATCAAAAAATCCAAGATATGTGCGCATGGTTGAACTTCTGCTATGGCTTTTCCTGCCCAGGGACTGCCACCTTATCGTGGTGGGCAGGTTTGCGTGCTTTGTTGATCCCGAGAGCTATGCCGGCGGAAGCGTATGCTTCTGGTAGGGCCACCCTAGCCGGACCGGTCGAGAAGGAGAAGTCAGACGAAGTGCAGTCCACACCCCAATCCCCTTCCCCCCCCCCCCCCCCCCCACTGTCCTATTGAATATTTCTCCTCCCACTTGGACCTGCCCTCCATTGCTGGACTCCCGTATGACGACTCACGCGACGTACAATGGATCTGATTCGGATGTGGCTTTATTCTTCAGTATCATCTTTCTCATCTTCATTATCACCCGCTCATCGTCTCATCATCCTGCCCAGGGACTGCTACCTTATCGTGGTGGGCAGGTTTGCGTCCCCTTTCCACCCCGCCCTCCTATTGTCCCCTTTCCTCCGAACACCCCCCTATTTCATCTTCATCAATCACCCACTCATTGTCTCGGTTAGCCTCGTTGCAAAAATATGAGACGTTAAGCCCAAATAATCAATCAAATCAAGCGTGCTTTGTTGATCCCGACAGCTATGCCGGCGGAAGCGTATGCTTCTGGTAGGGCCACCCTAGCCGGACTGGCCGAGGAGGAGAAGTCAGACGAAGTGCAGTCCACACCCTCCCCACTCCCTTTTCCCTTCCCTTCCCCTTTCCTCCCCTCCCTCCTACTTACTCTTTTCCTCCAAACAGCCCCCTATTCCATCTTCATATATCACCCACTCATTGTCTCGATTAGCCTCGTTGCAAAAATATGAGACGTTAAGCCCAAATAATCAAAATCATTGTCTCGATTAGCCTCGTTGCAAAAATATGAGACGTTAAGCCCAAATAATCAAATCGATTAGCCATCGTTGCATAAATATGAGACGTTAAGCCCCATTAATCAATCAATCATGCTATGGCTGCTAGTAATGAATTCAGGGATTTCGTCTCATGTTTGAGCTTGTCAGGTAGTGGGGATGTACATAATCAAGGTATACTGGATTGCCGCTAGGCTTCGCTAGTAGCGGCACAGACCGATGGCCAACTTAGGTCATCCAATACACATCCAACATAGGAACGTTATTTTGGACCTTAAACACGGCAGACGAATAAAATAATATAAATTAAATTCATATACAATTAAAACATAATTACGACTTTCATAATTACTTAATTACTTAGCTTGCAAAACGCCATCTTGGTGGCGCAAAATGACCTAACTGGTTGAAGTGCCTTTAAACCCAATAAATTCAAAGCGAGTGCAACGGCGCTGACTGCTACCTTATCGTGGTGGGCAGGTTTGCGTGCTTTGTTAATCCCGAGAGCTATGCCGGCGGAAGCGTATGCTTCTGGTAGGGCCACCCTAGCCGGACAGGTCGAGGAGGAGAAGTCAGACGAAATGCAGTCCACATCCTCCCCACTCCCGTTTCCTCCCCTTCCCTTTTCTTCCCCGCCCTCCTACTTGACCCTTTCCTCCATACAACCCCGTAGTTCATCCTCATATATCACCCACTCATTGTCTCGATTAGCCTCGTTGCAAAAATATGAGACGTTAAGCCCAAATAACTTGAACACGGGACGAGCGTTAATCCATGGCCTTTTAAATTCAAGAACCAATTTGGTAGGACACAAAACGTATTGCAGTAAGCCTAATATCACTTTGATTAATTAAGAAAGGTAAAGGTTTTGAAAATGATACTCATGCCCGGGGACTGCAACCTTATCGCGGTGGGCAGGTTTGCGTGCTTTGTTGATCCCGAGAGCTATGCCGGCGGAAGCGTATGCTTCTGGTAGGGCCACCCTAGCCGGACTGGTCGAGGAGGAGAAGTCAGACGAAGTGCAGTCCACACCCCAAGCCCCCTTCCTCCACCTTCCCCTTTCGACCCCCGCCCTCCTTTTGGCCCCTTTCTTGTTTCGATTAGCCTCGTTGCAAAAATATGAGACGTTAAGACAAAAAAATCAAATCCTCTAAACAGCCCCCTATTTCATCTTCATATATCACCCACTCATTGTCTCGATTAGCCTCGTTGCAAAAATATGTGACGTTAAGCCCAAATAATCAAAATTGAAAATGATACTCGATTGTTTTCTTTAACATTGTTAGAGCCTGCCCAGGGACTGCTACCTTATCGTGGTTGGCAGGTTTGCGTGCTTTGGTGATCCCGAGAGCTATGCCGGCAGAAGCGTATGCTTCTGGTAGGGCATAGAGATACCACATTGTAGAAGCTAGAGTCCCTACTCCCATCTCCGGAGCATGGGCCGCCATTGGCAGTTTGAAGAAATCAAGATGGCTTCTTTGTGTGGCATAAAGCAGCGCGGAATTCAAACTGAATGCAGTTTCTAAGTACTTGCCGGTATTGTATCGGCTTGAATACTGATCTTCAGCTTATCCAATCGTATCACTTATGAACTTTTTAAATTAGTTGTAGTTCAAAGACCGTTTTTTAAGAGAAACGTTAATGGTATATTATTAAAAGTGGGAAATACCAGACAGGATAGAACAAGCGGTTCTAAACACAGTATCACAAATAATAGGTTAAACTTTTCTAATCGTATATTTGTTGTGTACAATGTGATAATGCCAACCGAGCTTAATGAACCCACTACCCCCTCCCCCCCCCCAGATTTTTCAATGGAAAACCGGGTTTATACAAGTTTATTGCAGACCCACTACCAGTATGTTAGGCAGGTGAATTAAAAAAAAATGCTATAAGCAACTGTTTTCATAGAGAATGTGATGTGTGGTCGTGACAATGAAAATAGAATTAAATAAAACATGACAAAAAATCCCCCCCCCCCCCCCAAGCTATAAATTGACAAATAAATGTTAGAAGACCTTAGGGCATGGAGGCAAGTTTCTAGACTTACTATTACTGGACAGGGAAGACGTGGAATGGAACAGACTTACTGCGGGATAAAAGATAGGGTTCCCGTGCAGATTTCTGGCCGTTCTGAAAGGGATGGCACCCGAGGGAGAGAATATGCAGAGGTAGAATAACACTTTAATAGTGTACAATATAAAAATTACATGATTGCACATGACGACATGTCATGAAACTTCAAATCTAACACACACAAAATGCAACCCCTAACTGCACCACGCAACAACATGGAAAATATTATCTTGCTCGGAGATAGTCTTGATAAGGTGTGATGGAGACTGGAATATGCTTTTAGTAGCACCATGCCTGGAAAATAAATGCATTTCATCAGACTCACATAACTTGTTGTAACTGCTAGTATAGACCTAAAACATTTATATAATACTTGATTGCACAACATCTGGGCATATGCATTACAGCTCTTACTCCATTCTATTTTAGAGTAGGCTTACAGATTTAAACCTCAGCTGCTCAGTTAGTCTTCGGATTCGATATAGACCTACCCGTTCTTTTGTAAGTAGCGTACTTGGAACTTACACTGACGTCTCTTATCCTGTATGTAATTCTGTTTCCTGTTTGCACTGGCCTGTGCTACACTGACCAGTGTAAGACCCAGTGTAGAACAGGCGAACGAAGCTCCATTGTGACAGGCGAACGAAGCTCCATTGTGACATGCGAACGAAGCTTGTGTCTACAGTTTGATTTCTTATTCGACCTCACCTTAATCACCTTCGATTTCCTCCTGTTCTCGAGAAAAGGTCCGAATAAATAAATGTGTTGGTATTTGGTATTTGGTACAAAACTGCTTATATGTTTAATGAATCCACTTCGCCAAGAGCTCCGGAATCTTTAGCAGGAACCTGTAAGAATGCCGAATTTAGAATGAATGTTTTAGAATTAGGAAGGCTATCAAGAAAACACTTTATGCACTAGGCCTAGTAACACAATGTGCATGGGGGTTGGGGGGGGGGGGGGGGAATTGCAAAGAAACTTAACACTGTGGTACATAGTCCTAGGGCCTATTAGGGCTATGGAAAATTATTGAAACCTGTTTGCTGTGTAAATTGGACCTGAGCCAGCCCTAGAGGTGTAGAGTCTAGGCATGCCTACATCTAGACTTAGACCTAGCGCCTTGGAGGCATTAGGCCTTTGGTTTAAAGTAGACTTTAGGCCTAGACTTAGGCTATGCTTTAGTAGGCCTACTAGGGTCTAGCCTAGGGCCATGGCTGAAATGCCCAGGCCTAGACCACCCAGGATTTGAGGGTTATGCCTAACCCGTAAGTTTCACTTGGACCTTTATTGCTTTAGTAACTTAATAGCACAAAATATGGACTAAGTGCTTATTACTTATAACAAACAAACCATTTTTCAAGACCTATAGTGTCTGAAAGTGACAGGTCCACCCCTTCCTGCTTAGTACGTTAACTTTAATATCACAAAAAAAATATGCATAAAAATACAATGATATTGCGTGTGAAGCATTGCGGAACATATAATTAGGTTACTTACCTGTGCCAAGTCAGTTGTTTTTCGCTATTTGTCGCTCTATTCGTTCATTCAAACAGCAGTATATGAATGTAACTTGCAGGCTTTTGCCACACAATACGGCCATTTTGGATTCTTCAAAATGCCGTCGATCCAAGACGCTATGTGGTAGGGCCACCCTAGCCGGACAGGTCGAGGAGGAGAAGTCAGACGAAGTGCAGTCCACAACCCAATCCCCTTTCCTCCCCTGTTCCCTTTCCTCACGCGCCCTCCTTCTTTCCTCCAAAGAGCCCCCAACTTACTCTTCATTATCACCAACTCATCGTCTTGATTAGCCAAGTTGCAAAAATATAAGACGTTAAGCCCAAATAATCAAATCAAATCCAAACAGCCTCATATTTGGTTTCACCTCATATTTTACCCACTCATCGTCTCTATTAGCCAAGCTGCAAAAAATGAGACGTTAAGCCAAAATATCTATCTACATTGTTAGAGAAATTCAATCCTCAAACTTTTTATCATTCTAGGTATAAAAAACAGTTTGGTTGGATTAAAAATTAAATTACAGTTATTTCACCGATATTAGTACAGAACTAATTGAGGGGCCGCGTGCATAAACCGTCTAAAGTACTTTAGACGGTTTATGCGCGCGCGGCCAGCCGTGGTCCCGCCGTTCTATTTGAAGTCATAATATGCATCAACTTGAGAACTTTGCACCTGCCCAGGGACTGCTACCTAATCGTGGTGGGCAGGTTTGTGTGCTTTGATGATCCCGAGAGCTATGCCGGTGGAAGCGTATGCTTCTGGTAGGGCCACCCTAGCCGCACTGGTCGAGGAGGAGAAGTCAGACGAAGTGCAGTCCACACCCCAATCCCCTATCCTCCCCTTTCCCCTTTTCTCACGCGCCCTCCTACTTGCCCCTTTCCTCCAAAGAGCCCCCTATTTCGTCTTCATATATCACCCACTCATTGTCTCGATTAGCCTCGTTGCAAAAATATGAGACGTTAAGCCCAAATAATAATAATAATATTTCATCTTCATATATCACCCACTCATTGTCTTGATTAGCCTCGTTGCAAAAATATGAGACGTTAAGCCCAAATAATAAATCAAATCAGAACTTTGCACACAGATGGCAGCACTGTACATATTTTTACCGCCCTATGCACGGACTCCGCGCGCGATTATGGGAGATCCTACCGTCCCACGTGTGGCGTGACGGGTGACAAAGCGAATTCTAGTTTGTGTTTCTACCTTTTACAGTCGACTGTTGTTGGTGGTGTTGGTGTTGTGTTGTTTATTACTTAGTGCTTAGTTTTTTCTTATTGCGTTATGTCTGATGATGAAGAAGAGAAGGGTAGGAAAAGGAAGAGCACGCCAAGCAGTTGGAAGAAAAATAAAATAAAATCTTCCAATGTACATGTAGTCATCCATGTTTTTTCCATTGCAAATTAATTTAGCCCTAGGCTTATTTTGTGTATTATAATCTGTTAAGTATTAAGTCATACATATGATGGCTGGGATAGCTTTGTACTCAATGGCCTGGAATCTAGGCCTAGGCCTTTGATTCCATGCAAAGATTTGTAGGCAGGAATGTGTTCGTGTTTTGAAATTAGAAATTAGAAATTCACGAGCCTAGGCCTAGGCCTAGATTATTTTCGTTTGGCAATAGCTGTGTAATGTTCATAAATAGTCGTTTATCATTACTTTTCAGATATAACGTTATACCAAGCCAGACCATAGCCTAGGCCTATAGTTAACTGTCTATACAAAAATCCTGCACTGTTATTTTTTTATTGTATCAAGGCACTGCATTTTATTTAATACCAGAGTTGAGAATTGGTGGAGGGCAAGCCATGTTTAGTATAAATTTTCCTTCTAAGCATTGATACACGCATTTATCTGTGGTTCGTTTATACTTGTGGAATGCCAAATGAAGATGTGACTTTATTTTTGAATTATATTTCCCGAAAATGAACAAGATCCAGGGCATTGCATTTTATTATTGTTCCACTTCTACGTATCTTTGGTCCTGTTATTGTTGTAGGTTCTTTACACTGTGAGCCGATTTGTTGTTAAATTTGTCTTTGTTATTTTCAGGGTGAAAAGAAAACATTTTCAGTTGTGGAAAGCTGCTGCAAGACTTTATTGTGTACCAAGAAATTTACTGAAGAGGAACATCAAAACGTGTTTGTAAAGTTTTATTCGTTGGCTGACAAAAATACACAAAATTATTACCTGTCAGGGCTCATGTCTAGAAAAACTACTGCTCGACAAAAGCAATCCCCAAAGAGTGGACAGAATCGTTTAAGCTGTTGGAAGTATTTTCTAGATATTAAAGGGGAAAAGAAATCCGTGTGTAAGGTTCCCCTATGTTCTCTTTTGCAAATTCACAAATCACGTTTGGATTTAATTCAAACAAAGCTACTGCTGTCTTTACCGATTGATGACATGAAAGGGAAACATGATGTACGGCCGACCAAGATTTCCGAAGAAGATTGGTCTCTGGCCCGTCAACATTGCGAGAGCCTTCCTTACAAAAAAGGACATTATAGTAGGAAAGATTCGTCTCTTAACTATTTTTGCAATCCCGAACTGACTTTGCAAGAACTATACAACTTGTTCGTAGATTACTACGAAAGTGTTACTGGTAGAGAACTTTCTCACATTTCATTTTCGACCTATCAAAAGTACTTCAACAGAAATATTAACTTTACCTTTCGACAGCCTCGCACAGATGTTTGTAACTTGTGTTTTGAAAATGAATTAAAAGGGAAATCATTATCACAGACTGAACACATTGAGTGGGATCTTCACAAGAAGAAAGTTGTAGCTTACAACACCATGAAAAAAAACATTCTGAGCTCTCCAAATTCAGAAACCTTGGTAATCGAGTTTGACTACGCCCAGAATTTGCCACTCCCAAAACTTCCAGTCTCCGAACAGTTCTACAAAAGACTTTTGTGGTTCTATTTATTCAATGTCCACATTCATAACACATCAAAACCATATTTTATTCATTTTATGGAGGGAGATGCAGCGAAAGGTTTAAACAGTGTATGCTCTTTCATTGACACTGTTATACAAAAGGAAATGGCACTGAATCCCGGATACACAAGGATAATATGTTTCAGTGACGCATGCAGTGGTCAAAACAGAAACTACAGTGTGTTAAAATACTTCCTAATGAAGTCCGCTGAACTGAATGTTAACATCATGCATATTTTCTCAGTTAGAGGTCACTCCTATTGCCAATGTGACCGAAACTTCGCGAGCTACTCCCAGCCAATGAAGAGACAAGAACATTTTGAAATCCCTCAGGACTATCTTGATATAATTTCCAAAAAGGTATTGAGGGTATTGTTTTGGATTTTGACCAGCTATTGAAACCAATGTTTGTCTTGGGAAAAAATGCTAATATCTCCAAGGCAGTTGTCATCAAATATAAGCCATCATTAGACTTACAACACTGAGCTCATCATATTCCTTGATTAACATGAATCGTGTGAGTGTAAAGAGATCTGCTACAGTGAACGAAGGACTCGTACCACAACCAAAATGTGCAGCTAAGAAACTGGTCACACAACAAAAGAAGAACGACGTCGTATCACTACTGCGTTATGTCTCCGAAGAGAATCGAGGATTCTACACAACGCTTTGCGGTGGGGAACGCAACACAGCAGCCCCTCCTGAAGATCATGAGGAAAATGATTCCAATGCAAATGACTCTGAGCTGGACTACTAAAATAAAAAATTGAGTCGCCACTGCAAAATATACTTTATCAAAGTTCATGGCCAACCTAGACTGACTGATAGGTACTATGCTATAACTTTAAAAAGAAACAAAAACATACTTTTAGCTTTTTTTTGTTGGGTTTCCAATCAATTTTCATCTTTGCGTTGATAATATTACAATCAACAATGATTACATTTGCTTTGTTGATGGCTCAACATTTTAATTTAATATTTTTTTTACAATATTCCTAGACTAGTTGTTGCTAATTCAGGGTTTTACAAACGCAACAATGCGGTATTTTATTGCATGTTTATTTTTTATAATAGGAACAATACGACTTAGGCCTATAAGCTAACATTATTGTATTGATATTGCATTAATAAGTAAGGGTAAACATCCTTTGTTGACTTGATAATGTTTGTATTTCATATTATTTTATAAACATCGCAAAATAAATTCATATCAGCAGAGAATCAGTTGTATTTGATTGATTAATTTTTTTATCAACAATGGTTATTTATTCATTGTTTCCAAGAGACCAACAATGCTATTGTTGGCTACTTGAAACAGATTAAATACATATATATTTTACGGAAAAAATATTCCGAAACTAATTTTAGAGATATTTTCCAGGTAAAACAACTTATATCACAGTTTCAACAATGGTTCAGTAATCATTGTTGATAAAATACCATTGTTAATTAACAGAAAAGTTTATTCCTTGATCCCTGAAATAGCCCTTTAGTATTTTTGTTATTAATATGATATTTTCAACAATGCTTTAAAGTTTCATTGTTGAATATTTGCACATCCATTGTTGACAAAACAATCTAAAAATTATTTACTTGTGTGAATCCAATAAAATATGAAATTGTTTTGAATTTTTTAAAAATACAATAAATATAACAAACATCAACTTTGACATCAATTATCTCAACTCATGTTTTTGTCACTTAGACGGTTTATGTATTATATTGTATTATAATTGTATTATAATGTGTTTTCCATCTATGGCTCCTAAACAGTTCGGGTAGCTCCACCAGACATCCGCAATTGTCACTAACTGGTATTTGGTAGGAGGTGCCAAGTGGTAGGCATTAGTGCCATCCATATTGCATTGCAAGTTTCTTTTATTATGTTGGAAATAGTTCACTTGCCCAAACAAGATTCCCACAGAAGACATTGCATCGAAATTACTTGTGACAGGTATCTGAAACAAAAAATTATGTAATTTCAGAATAGCAAAGTAGGGTTTAAATATTTTAGGTACCCGCGTAGACTTTTTGTAGGCAACTGTTATTGTCGTTAACAGTTAGGCCTACATTGTTGGAATGTTTCATCAAGTGTTTACGAAATGAGCCACCGGTTTTTTATCTAGTACCTAGTGTTGACATGTTGGAAATAAACGTCCCCATATTTTTCACTCCAATTATGCGAGTATTAATTAAAATATAACCTACCATCCTCATCTTCAAGCTGAATTGATTCCCCTCGGAGGCTAGCGAATGAAGCCGGAGCTGAGGCCGGCCTGGCCTGAAGCTCAGCCGCGGAAGAGCTCAACGTGACAGCGTCGGAGTCGAACTCGCTCTTCACACCTAGAAGTAGGTATGGCATTGCCAAATCTAGGTGTGGATCTTCTGGAAGATCAGACACAGATGGTCCACCACCGGTTGCCATTCTGTGCTGCATTAAGGCTGACGCTTGCTTTTCCCTGTCAGCCTTTATCTTCTCCCAAGCCTTCTTCAGTTGTTGTATGGTCCTCTACAAAAACAAAACATCATTACTAAATTTACCAGTAATTCATCACATGAATGTAAAAAGCCCTACACTTGATTTCATTTAACACCGTCTTAGGCTTTCGCAGCCCTAGTCAATAATTACACCTGCCTTTCGGATATAGCCGCATCGATTATTTGAATATTTTTTTCAAAACAAATAAATATGCATTCAAAGTTGTTGGGACACAAGTAGGTCTACAACAAACAGCACAAACTTTACATTGGATGTGATTGCAAGTTTCAAGGATCTACATTTCAAGTTGCAAATATCTACAACTTTACTCAATGAATCATGGGAGATTCTCTACTTGTGGTGAAAATGACTGCCTATATATTATGCTGTCAGTTGTGCTATAAAGACTATTGAACCACATCTAGACCATAGTATGCACTCACAAAGTTAATGTTGCCTAGTTGTTCGCTTTTAACGGCCGGTTCCGTAACAAATTTGTAAATACTATTTAATTTAAATTTTTATAAATAAAAATATTGTGGAAATGGTAACAGGATGATATAACAAATAACTTGATAACACATATTTACTACACATGTAACAGTGGGGGGTCGGGGGCCGCGGCAAATCCTCGAGCCCCCTAACCCCATTGACGTAGTAATGATTATTTTTGACATTGTGCCCAGTTAGGTGATGATGATGGTTTCTGGTAGGGCCACCCTAGCCGGACAGGTCGAGGTGAGAAGTCTGACGAAGTGAGTCCACACCCCAATCCCCTTTCCTCCCCCTTCCCCAGCCCGTCTCTGCCCGGGGTAGAATAGGCCAAGAGTGACTCTGCTAGTCGTAAGAGGCGACAAAAGGAGACCCTGCCCCTCCCCCCCCCCCCCACTGTTCCACTTCAGATTGCACCTCCCACATGGCCCTGCCCCTCCCTTGCTGGACTCCCGTATGACGACCCACGCGACGTACAATGGACCTGATTCGGATGTGGCTTTATTCTTCATTATCATCTTTCTCATCTTCATTACCACCCGCTCATCGTCTCGATTAGCCTCGTTGCAGAAATATGAAACGTTAAGCCCAAATATCAATCAATCAATCGGATCTGGCTTTATCCATCATCATCATCTTTCTCATCTTCATTATCACCCGCTCATCGTCTCGATTGGCCATAGTTGCGAAAATATGAGACGTTAAGCCCCATTAATCAATCAATCAATCCCCCTTCCCCTTCCCCTTTCCACCCCGCCCTCCTATTTGCCCCTTTCCTCCACACAGCCCCCTATTTCATCTTCATATATCACCCACTCATTGTCTCGATTAGCCTCGTTGCAAAAATATGAGACGTTACGCCCAAATATCTATCAATCAATCTTAACCTATGTAGCCACATAAGCTTTGATATCTGAGCTAACCGTAAGTTTTTAGCGTAGGCTTAGTATGCCAAGCTGTAAGCTAGGTTTTTGATATAATCCCAGCCATACAGTACAGGCCTAGGGCGTAGGCTTTGGCTGTATACTCGTGCGTAGCCTACAGCTAAGGTTTAGGCCTAGTCTTAACATATTGGCATTGTGCACATTTTTGTTTTCGTTGTCATAAAGTCCGATGTAGGTCTAGGCCAGACTAGAGCCTAGCCTAGGCCTAGGCCTACCCTAGGCCTACCGGTTATTATGACGTTATTAGTTGCAGAAATATGAGACGTTAAGCTCAAATATCAATCAACCCGAACCGGTCGTAGGCCTAGGCTAGGCTCAGCACAGCTGCCTAGACCTAGGGCCTACTACAATATTACCTACGTTTTTCGATTTAAGCAATAACATTTATCAGTGCAACGAAATGTAGGCGGGCTAGGCCTTTCATATAAATGAAACAGGTACAGGGCATATTATGTGCTAGGCCCTAGGCCCTACGTAGGCAAAATGACTTACCTGTGATACATTTGCATACGAGTTGAAAGTACTCGCTACTTTTATCCAGGCTTCCTTTTTTGCTTGTGAGGAATTAGCATCCGTCTTCTTGTTTTCAATTACGTTGGCATATTGAACAAGTATTTCCTTTAATACGTCCTTCTCTCCCTGCGTGAACGAAGCGGAACGCGACTTCTTCTCGTCCATTTTTGGGGGTATGTTTTGTAAACAAAACACAGCTGATCACATCACCACAGCCTTTCACCTTCTTATTTCTTGACGTTTGTAAGGCTGTGCATGGTGAAAATGACAGAAATGGTGGAAATAGACGAATCTGCGGTGTAAATAAACACATCTCTAGGGGAGCCGATAAAGAAGTTTCCCTAGCCGATAAAGACGTTCCCCTAGCTGGGTCATTGTTGGGAAACGTCTCTGCATTGCATTTCAACATTTTTTCTAGGTAACCCCTTGGGGTGCCCAACTTAATGTAGAAGTGGGCCACATAGCATAATTATTCAATGTTGGCGGGCCACATCAACTTAACTATATATATATGTATATAAAGTATTAAAACATTTTTAGGTTTAACCAATCCAAATTGTATTTAAAATAAAATAAATCAACGTTTCAACGACTTTAGCGTTGCGCGCAAACAAGTGCTACAATTGCTTATGTTGTTAACAATATCTCCAACATGGTGGGTGTACCCGCCCCGCTGCCGCCGCCACCTCTGGCGCCGACCGCCGCGGTTATTCCTCTTGCGTTTCTCTGTGGGCAAGTCACAAACATTTCAAATTACGTTACACCAAAGTGGTGTACTGGGCTATGCTAATAAAGGAATAGATAATTATTTCAAATTACAGTCTTTTGTTATGGAGAAACACATTTTACGTTAGGTAATAGTTTACATACTGTTTTTCGGCTCGGCGCCTCCATCATGCCTCGGTGGCGGCGGCTCCTGCTGCCGGGACGGGCCGGCCACCCCCTCCACTACAAAGAACGAGACAAGCGTTAGTGTACCAGTGATATAGTATGTTCATTCTTAATAGTATTATGATGATTATTATTGTCAATACAGGGGGAAAGTCACAAACGTTCCTATTTGTGTAACATTGCTGTATAGATTGTGTCTTCAATTATGGACGCGAGAAATGTGACCGAGACCTGGTCTCACGTATTACCTTCAACTAGATACGTTTTTGGGTAGACACAACATACCAGAATACACAGATTAATGTACTGTGTAAATGTTTACATATCTTCTACAACCTCCTCCTCTTCAGGCGGTGGAGGCGGCGGAGGTGGCACCGTGGTCCCGGCCCGATGCCGCACCATCTCGGCTACATCGCGCTAAAATAACCGCTTCAACCCAAGGACTGCTACCTTATCGCGGTGGGCAGGTTTGCGTGCTTTGTTGATCCCGAGAGCAATGCCGGCGGAAGCGTATGCTTCTGGTAGGGCCACCCTAGCCGGACTGGTTGAAAAGGAGAAGTCAGACGAAGTGCAGTCCATACCCCAATCCCCTATTCTCCTCTTTCCCCTTTTCTCACGCGCCCTTATACTTGCCCCTTTCCTCCAAAGAGCCCCCAACTTCATCTTCATTATCACCAACTCATCATCTTGATTAGCCTCGTTGCAAAAATATCCTACTTGCCCTTTTCCTCCAAACAGACCCATATTTCATCTTCATATATCACCCACTCATTGTCTCGATTAGCCTCGTTGCAAAAATATGAGACGTTAAGCCCAAATAATCATAAAGACGTAAAGCCTAAATAATTAATTTTTGTGTTTGGTGAACCAGACAGATTCATTTTTAGCTGTATCTTCACTTTTGCGCTTTGTTGCTTGGCTTGGCTTGGCTGCCCGTTGTATGGCTGCATGTTGCTTGGCTGCCCGTTGCTTGGCCGCCCGTTGCTTGTTGCCCGTTGCTTGGCTGCCCGTTGCTTGGCTGCCCGTTGCTTGACTGCCCGTTGCTTGACTGCCCGTTGCTTGGCTGCCCTCTGCTTGACTGCCCGTTGCTTGGCTGCCCGTTGCTTGGCTGCCCGTTGCTTGGCTGCCCGTTGCCACATCCGGGAACCGTTCCCTTCTTTTATTCACTACACAAGCAGGTTTAATGACGCGGTTGTGTTTGCCCAGAGCTGTGTTTGAGTTAATCCAATACACAAACTGTCGGTACGCTAAATGCCGCCATAAATTGTTTGGTACTGGTTCGATAGAATACGATTTCCTTTTATTACTTCTTTTAGTTGCAATTAGTATGAAATGATGGCGTAACATATTAAGTGCAGAGTTTGACAAAATTAAGTTTTCAAATATTTGGTGGTCCGTAATGCACACGTTGTCTTCTAACATACTTCTCACAGCCGGTATTTCCGCACAACAAATACATTCGGCGACTGTGGGCATAACTGAACATTCGTCACATTTGCACCAATTTTCCTTATTGTTCCTATCGCAATCGCTAATGCTTTCTCCTGCCAGGGACTGCTACCTTATCGTGGTGGGCAGGTTTGCGTGTTTTGTTGATCCCGAGAGCTATGCCGGCGGAAGCGTATGCTTCTGGTAAGGTCACCCTAGCCGGACTGGTCGAGGAGGAGGAGTCAGACGAAATGCAGTCCACACCCCAATCCCCTTTCCTTCCCCTTCCCCTTTTCTCACGCTCATTGTCTCGATTAGCCTCGTTGCAAAAATATGAGACGTTAAGCCCAAATAATCTAATCAAATCCATAGGTCTGGGTGTAATAAGCCGCCTTTCGCAAGTATTCCCGCCGGTATACTGATATTGGATGGTTGGGTGAGACGGGGATATGATTCCGTTGTACCTCAAGTAATTAGTTTATTCTTCATTATCATCTTTCTCATCTTCATTATCACCCGCTCATCGTCTCGATTAGCCATCGTTGCATAAATATGAGACGTTAAGCCCCATTTATCTATCTATCTTGACTTTCTACAAGTGTGTCAATTGTGGTATGAAGACATAATAATGCGTAGAACAGTCGGAAACGAATACTTACCGCTCGGGATGGTCTCCACAGTCCCAGGCGTAGTCTGATGGCCAGGGGGTATAATTCTCTATCTGCCTCCGCCAGGTCAGTCAACATGGGACCCGCTTCCTCAGCCCAGCACCTGCCTAGGGATTGCTACCTTATCGCGGTGGGCAGGTTTGCGTGCTTTAATGATTCCTAGAGCTATGCCGGCGGAAGCGTATGCTTCTGGTAGGGCCACCCTAGCCGGACTGGTCGAGGAGGAGAAGTCAGACGAAGTGCAGTCCACACACCAATCCCCTTTCCTCCCCTTTCCCCTTTTCTCACGCTCTCTGCTACTTGCGCTTTTCCTCCAAACAGCCCCATATTTCATTTCATTTTATCTTCATATATCACCCACTCATTGTCTCGATTAGCCTCGTTGCAAAAATATGAGACGTTAAGCCCAAATAATCGGCCCAGTTGTTGCACACATACTCCAGTACCTCACGTCTGATACGCTGGTACTCGTTCGACTAATATGAGACGTTAAGCCCAAATAATCAAATCAAATCAGAATTGGTACTTGCAGAGAGCTTTGAAGAGGCGGTTTGTATCTCCGGGGTCGGCGACCTCCATGGCTGATACACTGGACGTCATCTCACCGTCGCCCTCGGCCTGGTACTCCTAGATTACACCGTACACACACATACATGGCATTAGATCTACTGCTGGTGGGTGCGGCCGCCATCTGTGGCACAACATTTCCCCCCTTTATAGCCCCTCTCGCTTTGGACGGGGTGTTCAAGACGACACTGTCTCCGGATGTCGAAGATCGATCTCATAAGCGTCCGCTCTGGCAGGGGGGCAACGCGACCGCCACAACGGCAGACTTCCTCTTCCTGGTATAACGTGTTTGAGTGACCGTCGTTGCTTCGTCGGCGACCGGGGACTGGGGCTTGCAGACCACTGAACCTGCCGTCCCCCTAGTTCACCGAAGGGGCCTTGAGGGACTCACAGGCCATCGACGACGTTACAATATCCCATACTGGCGTTCTACACAACCTCTTGTTCTGTTTTGACTTTCATTGTATAGTTGTTGGGCTGGAGTTGTAGCTCTATCAAGCGGAGGCATTAAATATGGCCTAACTGGGTAGCCTCCATCAACCAGCAACACACCATTTCCATATTCACCTGCCTCAAACATTGCCTTCTTTTCGCAACTATTGAAGATCGTTGTATCATGCACGGAGCCCGGCCAACCTGCAACAATGTCACTTACTAACAAATCAGCATCTGATATTGTCTGTACATTGATAGAAAAGTAACCTTTTCTATTTCTAAACAATTCTGCATTGTTTCCTCCTGAAATATTATTACTGATTAGTGACTGTTTACCATTATAGTCAGGTGTATGCCTGTAACATGTAACATATACTTTGCGCTTTTTTAGAAATCTGCTATGTAATAGATTATTATACTACATAAGCCTACACACATGAGATAGCACGTCTGGTACTGTGTGCTCTTTTTCAGACACCATCTGGCCATCATCCCAGTGGGTTCTTTAAGTTTTAACAACCAGAGCAGGGAGAAATGGTCTGTATCTACCTTAAAGTGCGCACCCTCCACATAGCCACGGAACTTTTCGATTCCAAAAATCACTGCTAGGCATTCTCTCTGCGTGACGGAATAATTGCGTTGGGAGTCAACATTTTGCTAGCATAAGCTATCACCTGCTCTCCTTTATTACCTTGCTGAGTAAGCACGGCAGCTTATCCCATATCAGAGGTGATCTCATATTGTAGGCGAAGAGGTTTTTTTAGCCTGCACTAGCGCAATTTTGCGGTAAGAATGGTACTGCTAGTCAATAAGGGCCAGTTTCCAGATATTTTTCCGCTGAAAATTTAGCGCGGTGATGAACCATCTTTCCTTCATCCTTGTATGTAATCTGTGGTAACAGCACCCATAACTTGACAATAATTACTCAAGTAGACCCTAACCTAGTCACTGAAACTGAGGGGTATGCCTACCCT